>CAJQZP010001030.1:0-367500 GCA_907164705.1 Parnassius apollo
TTTTGCACAGAGATGTGGCTGTATCTCTGTGTGTGGCTGAAGCGTTGGATTTCCGATTTGAGCTCAGGAATTGTTTCGGGTTTATTCGCATAAACCCGAGATTTCACAAAACCCCAAAGAAAAAAATCGCACGGCGTTAAATCGCACGATCTTGGTGGCCAGTTGACATCAGAGTTTTGTGTGATAATGTGTTCTGGAAATCGTTGCTGCAATAAGTCGATTGTTTCATGCGCGGTGTGGCAGGTTGCGCCATCGTGCTGAAACCACATGCTGTCCAGATCCATGCCGTTCAGTTGAGGCCACAAGAAATCCGTTATCATATTCCTGTAACGAATGCCGTTCACAGTCACTGCAATTTCGGCCTCATTTTCAAAAAAGTAAGGTCCAATCACGCCGCCTGACCAAAATCCGCACCAGACAGTTACTCGTTGTGGGTACATTTGTTTCTCATGGATTGCATGAGGATTTTCTAAGTCCCAAATTCGACAATTTTGTGTATTCACGAAGCCATCCATATGGAAATGCGCTCCATCGGAGAAATGACTTTTTCCGAAAAATTGGTATCGACTTCACTTTGCTCCATTACCCATTGCACGAATTGTCGGCGCCTTCCGTGGTCTGCTGGTTTGAGCTCCTGAGTTAACTGAATCTTGTACACATGAAGGTGGAGGTCTTTAGTCAAAATTCGCTGCGTAGTGCTTCGTGAAATTTGAAGTTGTTGAGAACGATGTCGAATTGATGTTTTCGGGTTTTCGGCAACACTCTCGTTTACAGCAGCAATGTTTTCAAGAGACCAACCGGTACGTTGACGCAAAGGGATTCTTATTATCCATAATTGACCCAGTGTCTTCAAATTTTTTACCACTATTCGAATGGTTGACACATTAGGTGCACTTTCTCGGCTGAAAATTTGGCGAAGTTTGCGAGCGGTTTCAGCGTAACTTTCCCCATTTTTGTAATGAGTTTTCACAATTATAACGCGTTGTTCTTTCGAAAACCTCTCCATTTTTAATAATGGGAATAAACAGAGATGACAGCTGACAAATTTCAGAGTTGCCACTTGCATGAAAAAAATATTCCAATTTTAAAAAGTGCACTCTTATTGAGACACCCGTTATTGACTTAGGCAACTCAATTAATTGACAAAAATTTAAAGTATGTATACAAAACCAAAAACAGTTCTATTAAAAATAGTGATGTACATTCTGTAAATACTAGAAACAAGCAGAAGCTACTTATATCAGTTACACGATTCCAAAGAGTCAGTAATACTTTCATGGAGCAATGTATACGCTTTTACAACAAATTCCCAGAAAATAACCAGGCCTTATCTATTAAAAGGTTTAAAATTTTTAATAAGCAAAAATTGATTACCGAGGGTTGTTATGCTATTAAAGAATACATGATTGATAATAACTCTTGGGAATGAAGTGATCGCTAGCATGCCTATTTAAACATGTTTTCATACCAACTCTACTGCTTTACTCGACGTGGTTGACAATATTATTACATCTCAAGACTCTTGTATCTATTAACATAGATTTGCTGCAGTTTAGGCTATCGCTTTATAGTTTTGTAACATCTTCCATTACTTTCTTTAAGTCAACTGTTTTTATTTGGGTTAAAGGTGTTATACAGAATCCGCGAATACATTCAATTAGACTTAAGAATTAGACTATCTTGTTTTTTCAAAATTAAACTAACACATTACAGTGTTCCCCTGGTGTTGCGGTTGATCATGGGCGGCGGTAGTCACTTAAAATCAGGTGAGCCGCATGCTCGTTTGCCCCCTCTTCTATATTTAAAAAAAAACATTACAGTGTATTTTGGAAAAGTCACAACGTTTAATTCAACGTATATATAATGCATGTGCACGCTACTGCTTCTCAATATGAAAACAGTCACATTCTTTCAATGAAGCAGGTATTTTAAAAATGGAAGCGCGACAGAAACTATATCTGGCTAATTTATTAATTAATGTTATCAAAACTAAGTGGCCCCAATATTTATATATAAAACTTATAACGAGAACTCGACAAAACAATATTAAGTCTTGTACGAACCCTCTTGCCAATCCTACTCACTGCTTGGCAGCTTTCAGAGGTAGCTTTAAATATGTAGCTTCTAGACGCTGGAATGACATTCCTCCGCCTTTACAATAGTGTAATTCAAAGTTTAATTTTAAACTACGCTATAAATATAATTTATCTCCCACCAAGTCGAGCAAATAAGCGGCACAGCCGTAACCCGTAACCTCCTTTTCTCGAAGCAGTTCAGGCCATTTTTGACCATTTTTGACAACTTGGTTGTGGATAAAACTAGAAGCCTGAATTTTTAGTAACCCAGTAAGCATTATATAAAAACGGTACATTTCAAATTTCATTCAATTTGAACTAGTAGTTTAAGAATTATAACTTGTCAAAGTTTCTTAATTTTGTCACTCACTCACTGACTGACTGACCGATCACCAAAACTCTAAGGCACTTCTAGCAGACATAGAAGCTTCAAATTTTGAATAAAATTATTGTTTAGTATAGAAATCAAGGAAAAATTAAAATATTTTGCAATTTCGGTCCAGTTTTCTAGATAACCAACTGTATAAATAACTTTGTAATCCCATATAAAATATAGAATTACAAAGTTACATTTGCAGTAAATGAATCGGTGTATCTAAATATGTTGGTATAATATAATGGAATAAAAGGTGTAGGGTAGGTACGTTGTTGGTATTCAAGAAGTAGAAGGTACCGGTAAGGAAAAAACCAGGACTATCTACAAAAATAAATGAGATGCTATCAAGAACATAACTTGTAAAAAAACCAAGTCTCGCAACTCGGTTCTTCTACCGTAAAAAGTTGTGAGATCCATGTAATACCAAGTCAATTTATTCAGTCCTTACTTAAGGTTTCTTCTGTTTTAAGTTATTGCATCATTAGATTACCTAACAACATCTTTTAGTGATCATATCAATGTTTCTTCCAGCATCGTTGAGCATTATAATATTTTTTTTGTTATTGTGTATTAGTAAAGAATGTATGCGTGTAATATGTCTTGTATGTAAGTATGTGTGTATACCTCTAAATGTATATTTAGGTATAATAAATGAGGCACCGAAATATTTTAATTTATTAAAGTAAATATATAATATATTTTATAAACATAAGTAGGCGGATCGTGCGCGTAATTGTGGTTATGCCAGAATCATCAGCGCTGTAGGTTACCTTGTAGCATTATGTTAAGTCACCCCATCATTTGGATTCTTAATCTGTCATACGTTTATCTGTTTTTTTTTTATTTATGTGATATGTATAGTTTCAGTGAATATTTATCTTTCTTTTTTATTTCATTTGTATACTATATTATATTGTAAATTTAATTTTAAATGTCCCGCTGGGTTTCTTGCTGGTTTTTCCCAGAGCAGAGGTTTTTTCGGAACTAGTTATGAAGCTTATTGAAGGTCATTTACTTCCAATAAGTGTTCTTGTAATCTGTATTGTAAATTAATCTATATTGTTATCTATTTCATATGATGTTATTCTATTATTATTTTAAGTAATAGGTAGAAAGCGCTATTTTTAGATCAAACATTGCAAGTCAAAATTGTAAAACTATATTTACTCATAATTTTTTTTAATTTAAACATAAATATAGTGACTGTTTAGCAATAACAGAACGGATTTTTACAGTTTATTTACTAACTAAAAAACATCTCAATTTTCTATTAAATCTTAAATCCATTAGAATAAAATTACAAGAAAACCTTACAATGAAAGTCAAAATTATCTAAGCATTTTGTAAATATAATTTTTTCGTTAGTTGTTTATATAATTTAATTTATTAGCAGCTGAAAGCAAAATATTTTATTACGTTTTGCGTTTTGTGATAGATTACATTGTTTAAAAAACGTTTTTTTTTGTAGCATTGGGTGACAAACTAGCACACAGTCACACAGTGGCCCATAGACATCCACATTTATTTTCAACCAAGGATCAAAATGCAAATACGTTGTCACCCGTGAAGACTAAGATGAAATGCCTTGATTCCAGTGAAAAGGGTCACCGGTTCTCTACACCTACCATACGAAACACAGCAGCATTACGTTGCTATTTTACTCCAGTTCATCGAAGAGTCGGTATGGTTTCAATTTTTTATATTTAATATTTTATTTAAGAAATTTTATGAATAAATATTGAAAAGAATACTACATCATCCCCCTTTTAACTAATAGAATCGTTAATGATCATTATGTAAATTAACTTCTAACAGAAGGAAAAAATGTAACCCTTCTTTTTTGAAGTTCTGAATTAGGATCGAAAAGTCTGTAAGTTGCCCCTAACTACATAAAAACTTACACAAAACAAAATTCATGTGAATACTTAAAGTAGTATTTGCATGAATTGTGAATGCACAGACAGATAGAGACTGACAAATATTCTAAAACCCACTAGTTGGGATTCGTTGTGCTTTATTTAGTCCACTGGACTTATTTTTTCTAGGAAACGAATTTGAACTACAGACACGGCTTTTCTACAGATTTATTATATACTTATACAAAACGTAACATAATTAATGCACTTTGAGAAAGTAGTTTGTTCAGAGTCGTTTACTGAATCGATCCCTATCATTTTTAATATAGGTAATGTTTTATCCCAAAAATAATTAAAACTACGTAAATTACAATCACACTAAATCTGTACAGTCAAAATAAAATGAAAGGGACCGTAACTTAAGGCAATAAGACTTTTAAGAGTGCAGTTTTATTCGTATTATTACTAATTCTATCATTCAATAAAAATAAAGAAAAATGAATTTTATTTCAAATTTGTTAAAGTCTTTGCGTTACTGAATTTGTACTGTGACCACAACATTCTTCCGGTATTAGTATAACTAATTTAATAAATAATCAGTGCATAAAAATGTTTAACTAAAAATTCAGTGTATGTATTATGATTAAAACATAATATACTAATTGGGGTGTCTGAGTGTGTGTGCGTTACTTACGTTACAAATTGTATAGATAAACCAAAGAAAAATTCTTGTGAGGGTTTAATAAACAAAACACATTTTAATTTGATGCCATATTATGGAAAATTTATTAAATACAGCTGCATAAACTTATCTAATTAATAAATTTACATTTCCACGAAGTTCAGTGAATAGAAATTTACTGGTGTTGATATTGAAATACCTTAACGCACTGCTACATCACACTGAAATGGCAGAGTTATCATATAGGTCTACATGACACTAGTCCGGTACAGTGGCAACGTCAACTGCCTATTCATGTCAACACGTCATGCTCCACAGAGGCCTCAACTAGCATACGTGCTCACAATGGACATTCAATGAGAGAGCCAGACGAATTCGATCAATCAAGTGCATACTCAGGTTTATACTGACAATATAGATGTAAATATGTGTGATATTAATATCCCGTCCAGAGCGAACTAAAAAAGACATGAGTTTGAATTCACTATTCGATTTTTAACCTTAATGTGAGTGGTTAAAAATATATTAAATAAGTCACCAGCAACACTGTGGCTCAATAGATAGGTCCGCACAACGAAGGAGGGCAATGAAATGAAGCGTGGTGGGTACTGCGACGTAACTGCCGGAAGTAATGTCAAAGCTTTCATTGTTTCCCCCGGCACAAAGCGCGCGCGCCGCTACACCGCCCAAATGAACATTCTTACAATGCTTTGTGAGCTGTTTTTAATTGTATAGTCTTCATATTGCGTAAAATTTTTGTTCTACATTCCCGTGACTTCGACAAGTAGTTATTGGTCTAAAAATCGGTATAATTTTTTTTTGCAATTTTTTTGAAAAGCGACATGGAAAAATGGTTAAAATGTTAATTGAAGGGTTATTAATTTCAATTTATAAAGGACTTATCTATTTGTCACTAATAGTTTTGTTTTAAAAAGGCGTTGAAGTAAAAAATGTCAAAAATCGATTTTGCATAGTAGTTAGTAAGGGTATTTTTTATGTGAAATAAATATCAAAAAAATTTGTTTAAACATTTCTATATCTTTTATAGTGTTATGAGATTTTACTAGGTGATGGGATTTCGTTTGTGCGTAGGAATTCGTCTGAGTAATTACTGGGTAGGTATTGTACTTGTAAGCTTTGGGGCATTCATTATTTCGTCCTCAGAAACGACAACGCACCTGTAGCCTTCTTTGAACCCTCAAATGACAGTGTGAGACATAATTATCAGAAACTATTCATTTTAATTTGCAATAAATAATATATTGGATTTCACAAAAAAGGTCTTGCATATTTTACAATACAATATAGCTTAAACCCCCTCCTGACATTGCCCCCTATTGCCTCCGAGATTGGTCCCGATATAGAGTCAGACTCACGCACAGACAAAAAACTGTTATATATATATATATATATATATATATATATATATATATATATATATATATATATATATATATACGATAATAGCCTCCTGAGCTTAATATAAGCCAGTTATTTCGATACTTAAACACTTCACTTCTATTTATATGTATGTGGTGATGTATATAGATTACCTTAAAATTAATGACATTTTTATAATGACCATTTATTCTCTTTACATGGACTTATGCACATGCACTCTTTTAATATATATATATATATATATATATATATATATATATATATATATAAGTTTTACCGGTTTCGCAAAATATTATTCACTTTTCTATATTTACCAAGAAAGTACAAATCATTCAACAATTAAATCTAATCCACTTTCAGCATTCATAACAACGTCAACCTGGTCATATAAATAATACATACATACATAAGCACTCACATCTGTCACCCAGAGGGGTAGGCAGAGACTACAGCCTTGCATTTGGCACGATCCTGACACACCTCTCTCGCTTCTTCCATATCCATATACCTATGCATACATGCTCGTCGGTTAATACTCTTAATTTGGCCCCTTTTCAATAGGTCGCTAATTTGGTCGACAAACTTTCGCCTAGGGCGTCCCTTACCGACTCTGCCGTTCACTTCTGCAACATAACTTTGCTTTGTCAGTCTTTCGTCATTCATTCTTTCTACATGATCAAACCACCGAAGCATTTCTTTCTTAATCCAAGTCACAACATCTTCTTGCATAGCACACTCTTCTCTTATTACACAATTTCTCACCCTGTCACTCAATTCAGCCCTAACATACTCCTAAACGACTGCATTTCTACTGCATTTATTCTACTCTCATGCTTCTTCTGCCATACCCAACTTTCACTACCATACGTTAATAATAATAATAATAATAAATCATTTATTCATCAAGTAACACAGACTCATATGGGTATAATTATATCACCAGTCACATTACAAAAATTACATTACATTAGGTTCATTAAATTAAATTGAAATCAAAATAAAAATTAAAATAATCAAATTAAAATCTCAATCAATATATCATAAATCAATGTTAATGTAATTAAAAACAATAAACACTCACAATAAATACCTAATCTTCCCTTCACATGTCATATTAATTCCTACTGTGCACAATGTGTAGGCCACAACAATGGTTGATGTAGGGGCAATCTAGTCTACTTGCTATCGCGGTCAGCATGCTGTTGTGGCTCCCCCGCACTCGCCGTACCAGTGACGCTGCTCGCTTGCGCATTGTAGTGTGAAAACAGTCCACACGTGCACACGCGAACATCGTCGATGCACTACAGTACCGGGGGAGCCCCACCAACATCCTGAACGCGTTATTAAACTGGACGCGTAGGGCACCGTACGATATCTGCGCATAGTCAGTCCACAGGCTGCAGCTGTAAAAGGAAGTGCAATAAGCTTTGAAAAGAGTTACTTTCACTCCCTCCGAACACCGTGCAAACCTCCGGACCACCATGTTCGCTCTGACCGACAGCGCCCTCCGCTCCCGCTCAATGTCAGCATCGTCTCTCAGTGTGGGGGTGACAATATGGCCTAAGTATTTAAACTCATATACTCTCTTTAACGGTATTCCATTAAGTAGAATAGAAGGCATCTCCGTCACCTTATTAGAACCACTCTGAAAGACCATACACTGGCTCTTTTTACAATTATAGATCAGCCCCTGACCAGCTGCATAATCCTCACACGTTCTCAGAAGCTTTCTGAGTCCACAGACCGAGGCGCTCAGCAGAACCATGTCGTCCGCGTAGCTAATGTTATTGAAACAAACGCCATCTATATGACAACCGACATGTTGCTTGCTGAGCGCCTCAATCAGTTCATTAACGTACAGGTTGAATAACGAAGGAGAGCTCAACCCACCCTGCCTCACACCACACTCCAGCCTGTATTGGTCTGACATAGTGCCCGCCCACTTCACACTGTTACTTTGGTTCCCGTACCAAAACTTGAAAATGTGTACTAGTTCATCCGGTATATGGGCTTCCTTCATCTTCCTCCATAGTATGTCATAAGACACAAGGTCGAATGCCTTCGAAAGGTCAAGGAAACAAGCGTAAACAGGTGTTTTTCTTGTAGTGTAGTATTTGACAGCACTCTTCAAACACAATATAGCAGATTCAGTGGACAGCCCCGAACGAAACCCAAACTGACTGTCCTTTAACTGTATGTGTTGATTTAAATGTGTATTGAGAATGCTGTCAAACACTTTTGCTATTATAGTTGCCAGGGATATAGGTCTATAATTAGATATGTCTGACAAATCTCCCGCCCTATTTTTCACCACTGGTACCACAACAGTTTTCATCATATCCGCGGGCAGGTAAGAGTGAGATATGCAAAGATTGTACAACATGGACAACACCCTAGATATATGAGGCCCAGCGTGTTGTACATGTTCCACACTCAACCCATCATGCCCGGGGGATTTACCCTTTGAGATAGATTGTATTGCTTTCAACACATCTTTAGTTTTTATTCGGGTATTTAGATACTCCCCCGCTCACCCCTCCTGTAGCCTGTGATATTGACGGTCCCAGAGGTGATTTGACAATAAAATTGTTTTTAAATTTATCAGCTATACCCTTGAGGTCATTTGTTCCATCCACAGTCACAGGAAAACCAGGCCGACTCCTCAGATGGTTAGTATTTTTCCAGAAACCTGTGAAGTCCTTTTTGCAATGTTTAGAGGCAAGTATGTCCATTTTTATCTGGTCTTGGTGGTTTTGACACCACCTAAGAAGTTAAAGTAGGCACTAACACAGCAATGTGAATTGCCATTTTTGACACATTCTGACTTTCCACAATAGAGTATAGACCCCATTTACTCATATAAATAAAAATGTAATATTATACACTCCCATATCTTAAAATTAAATATTTATATCTTTTATTTATTTCTGTTTGAAAGTAATAACAATATTAATTACATTATACATACATATTTTACTATAAGGAAAATAATTGTGTTATAGTAAGCCTATGGCATCGATGTTTATTCTATTTTTTTTTATTTTTCATTAACATTGTATGAAATTGATTTTTATCAATGAGTGGTACTAATTAGAAATAAACTTGTCTAGCAGTCGGTTCAAGTTCAAAGGCGTCACAAATTTACTGATACTTTCAACACCTAAAGTAAGGTACACATTAGAGAATTTCGTTATTTACCGTTTTAATAATAAATAAAGCGGCCGTGATATACATTTTTGTGGGTACTGTAAAATTTTAAATTGTTATATATCGTAAAAAACTCAGAAAACTCGGCTTCATACCTTAAAAAATGTGTAGTAATTTAATATGACATTGATCTTATATAATACAATTATATATTTATATAAACCAATAAAATCATATTTACAACTTAGTAAAGTCAAGTTATTTTGTTACTTATGTGTACCTTAATACTCATGTATACAGTTTGTTAATTATTTAAAACAGTCGAAAATATTTACTACATTCAACCTAACATTCGTAGGCATACGTGATGTGTTGTTATTGGCCACATATTTGCAGCGCTACGGCGCTGCGGTCCGCTACTGAACAAACTAATCTGAAAATTACACGTCGTCCACCCAGTATTATATTATCCTATACGATGCACAAAGTAGCCAAAATGGTCATTGTAATATTGACAAACTCTACTTTGTTAACGTTTACTACTTAAATAGAAATTTATTCAACTAAACTTATCAAAATTGAAATTAGTTTCGACTAGCCCCCACGTTATGTCAATAAAAAGTATAACCATTAACCGAATTATATAAAAATCTTAGAAAACCCTAAGCAATTTAATAAACAATTAAAACATTCCTTGTTAATAAATGTAATATTATACTTTAAATTAATTAAAAAAGTACACTGTATTTTGAAATTTAACTATTTTATATGAAATAATATTGAATGTTTGTGATATTATATTTTATAACTTTAGTTTTTAAGGCTAGATAATTAAACATGGGTTGGTTTTAACTAGAAAGGACCACGTTCTCACAGAATATCAGCTTATAATAGCAGCATAATTCTCCAACGGTAATTTTAAAGAACCGAGGATCCTTTTATAGGTAACGAAGCATTCCTCTTAGTCCTTAAATTTGACAATGCATCTATACATGATTAAAACTACTTTTACGGATTTTATCGCGTTTATTTTTACTTTTTATTTACTTTTATTTTTAATTCCCGACGTTTCGGGCGCTTTCCAGTACCCATGGTCACGGGGGACTGAGATGACTGACGTCCCGATGTCATTGTTAAACCCGGAGTACCTTCAGTTCAGTTTTTGTGATCATGTCCTAGACGGACCCAACCATTACATCAGATTTGATAGACCACAAATCCTCGCGCAAGAACACCGATTCCTACCAAGGATGATACGTCAGGCTATTGAAATTAAAAAACATCCTAATTTCAATAGGGAAGGAGGCTGGATACTACGACCTGCTTGGGATCCTATAATCAATAAAATTAAAACTAAACCCAAGCATACCACTGCAAGACCTAAGGATATAGTCAGTTCATTTTGCATAGATCGGACCATAAACAATAATTAAAAAAGCTGAAGGTACTCCGGGTTTAACAATGACATCGGGACGTCAGTCATCTCAGTCCCCCGTGACCATGGGTGCTGGAAAGCGCCCGAAACGTCGGGAATTAAAAATAAAAGTAAATAAAAAGTAAAAATAAACGCGATAAAATCCGTAAAAGTAGTTTTAATCATGTATAGTGTTCGCGTAAATATAAGAAATCATAATGCATCTATAATTTGATTCTTAATTCAGGAAAAACGTAGGTGTCTATGGGCCACAGCATTCACTTAATATCAGGTAGGCTGTGTGCTCGATTGACCTTACTCAGTAATAATGATGATGAAGAAATTTCCAAACAAATGCAAATATTTCTCAGTTTATTTTAGTCCTTATTTCGGAGGGTATAGTAATTTTAGTTGTGACGGCACTATGAGCAACGGCTTCGATTGCTTAACGGAACAAATTAATTTGTATGGCCTACCGAAAACTGTGCTTCTACTAAAATTTTAACCATATGTACTTTACGTTTGTAAAAGGCGCCCATAATGAAAATTACTAGTGTGTAATGATTTCTAAAAGCTGAACTTTTAAAAGCAGACTACTAATACAATTCCTTAATTTTTTTTAAGAAATTTATATATTTTTACGTAACAAATAATCCTACGTGCAATAGTTAGAAAGAAAAAAAGAAAGGTTCTCGAGTGGCAGCCTCGTATCGGTAGGCGTAGTGTAGGGCGACCTCCCACTAGATGGAGTGACGACCTGGTAAGATATCCAGGAAGTCGATGGATGCAAATGGCTCAGGACCGTGCTTTGTGGCATTACTTGGGGGAGGCCTATGTTCAGCAGTGGACTTGTGAAGGGCTGTAATGATGATGATGATGATGTAATAGTTAGCTTTCTCAGTTGCATCAAGTAGTGATTCGTTTTGTGACTGTCATATTCCGACAAGTCCTACCTGTTTCATTAGTTACAAAATATTTACGTAATAAAATCCGATAAACGTTTCCACAAAGTAGAAAATCCTACCCTGTGAGGTCGAGACATTAATTTCAAGCAAGCAATAAAGGGGCAGCGAAATGTCTTCACAACGATGCGGTGGTGGCGGCCCGCGCGGTAGCGCTCTTAAACGCCTCTCTATAAATTTCTCAATAAAAACTCTGCTTCTAACACAGTCATTGTAAAGTAAACCTTCCGGAAACCGTCTGGAAAATATATCTTTCATAAAACAACACTAAAGAGATATGCACGGTAACCTAGGAAATAATTTACTTTGATATGATCCTCCATTCGTGTTATGGAAACACGCGGAACTAAAATTTTACCCTTTTCATCAGAGCCTTAAATTAAACAATTCGAATGAGGAAAATGCAATTTTTGACAATTGATTTAACCTATAAGAGGTTAAGGCCGTGGCTTTTCTCTTGCGGCGTCGTAAAATGTAATCGAGCCCTATTAAATTAAATTTAGCGGCACCATTACAATCTCAGCTATCTCATTTTAAATTGACGAGCTACTAACAACATTTATTACAATTATTTCATTAAGTTATGTAACAGTAATTTGCACAGCATTTTAATTCTGAATTTAAGATATCGTTTACAATTGGATTCCCTATACGATAATTATTCTTTAAATATATAATTCTTCTGTAAGTGTGTTTGACACTCGATTTTGGTGAAATTTTTGTGTTTGTTTGAGTTGATTTTTTATAGGATAGGGTGACAAACGAGCACACAGTCCACCTGATGGTTAGTGGCTGCTGTAGCCCATAAACGTCTACATCTATCCTCGATTACAAATCAAAATGCAGATGCGTTGTCAACCGTGAGAAATTGTTTATAAGTATGTTGTTAGTAAGTATGTTAATGAAATGGTTTATACGTAATAAGTCCTAATTTATCACATGCTTGAAGCAGTCACATGCGCGAAGAAGTCGTGACAAAACCTGGATATTTGAAATATTCATATTAAAAAAATCTAAGACATGTAATGTCCACGAACTGACATTGAACGGCACGTCCATAATAATTTCACATTGACAGCGTCTTTATGTCATATCAATAAGGGCAATTTTTAAGCCAACTTTAAAAAAAAAGAAGAACGTTTTCGATTCGACTGTAAGTTATTTTACGTATGTAACGCGATGTCATATGAATTATAATACACAAAATTAAATCATAAAAAATAATAGTATCAAAATGTTTCATTGTAGTTGCTTAGCGGTATCACGGAGTCACGCACTCAGAGAGAACATCGTAGTGTGCGTTAATATTACGCCATTCTAGAATAGGAATGACAGATCGGAAAACCAAAAAATCTGGATAACATTTTATAATGCCCGGATTTTGGGGTTGTTATCGGAAGAAATAAATATTAAAAATGAACAAGTTAAAATAAAAAGTTTATTTTTACATTAATAGGCTACAAAAAGACCTAAAATTTTTGATCCAAAACTAATTGTACGCTTAATTTTTAGGTTACCGCATGTATTTGGCATTGGACTTCCACCAATTTGGATCCTTTAATAGTATTTAGAAAAATTTAAAATTCAGACAATTTACTTTCAAAATTTGGTCTAATTACTAACTCAGCGTTTATTAAATCAAAGGTGAAGTGCGTGTGAAGTGATGTGAATAAGAAGCTGTTTGTCTGGAGAGTTTAAGCTATTGCATAGCTTCTTTCGCGGGCCATGAGCGCGGGGACCGAATCCAGAAATTCCGTAACGAAAAAAAATCTCACGCTCCCCACTCCGACGGGCACGGAGGTGTGGCGTTGAAAGCCGTGCATCGTCTAACGTTGTTTCAGTTCGGCAGACTTCGACACGGTGTTTATGTGCGTGCGACTAGACGTATGCGTGTACACTAGCTGCTAACTCAATGATAAAAATTAATGAATAACCTACATGTATTGTAAGATATTAAAAATATTTTAAACAATATTAACTTCTCATTTATTCAATAAGAGAAAAAAAATGTTTTCTTATCGGTCACCACGCTCAAAAAGTGTAACTTGATTTAATATCAAAGACTTAACTGCATAAATAAAATAAATAAATAATTATAATTGCATAAGTTGATAAAAAATGCTATGCAATAGCTTTACCGCGGCAGTCACCGAGTACCACACATATTTTTTATTTAGTATTTTCGGAAGTCTGGAGATCATTTAAAACGTCGGGAGAATTCAGACAAATCCCGATCAACGCAGGCAATCCTATCCTAGAGGGATCGTGTTGATTTTGACTTGCGCATATTTGAATACACGCTCTTAAGCTTCTTGTTTAGATCACAGTTTTCTAAAAAGCTTGGCGTGCTCAACAGACCGGGACAGTGTTTCATGACGGCACATCGCCTGCAAATTTACGAGGCGCAGGTTCGGCCTCACATGGCCTGCTCTTTCCACTTGTCTTGTCGACGACCGAGTGCTTTCCGATCGGCTCGATTCACTGGCGCTGCGAAGAGATTTTGCATCTCTTTGCGTATTTTATCGCATCTACCACGGGGAGTGCTCTGAGGAATGGTTTGGATTAATCCCAGCCGCCAAATTTCATGAACGCACTACGCGGAAAGCCTCCCGATACCATCCACACCATCTGGATACTTGGCAGTGCACCACTGTACGACCTTTCTGTGGAATAGTTTACCACCGGCGATTTTTCCGGACCAATACGACCTAGGGACCTTTAAGAAAAGAGCTTATTCCTTTCTTAAATGCCGGCTACGCAACCTGCAACCTGGTGTTGCGGTTGTTCATGGGCGGCGGTAGTCACTTACATCAGGTGAACCGTATGCTTGTTTTCCCCCTCTCCTATAAAAAAACATAGTATTTTCTCGCAGTCGCTAAAGTTATGCTTCCTCAGTCTCTACTTTTGTTATATTTAATTTATTTTAAGCTCATTATAGACAAGGATTTTGTCAGCCACACGGCCCAAGAATTCATATGTCCTCAAATTACTTTTTTCATTTTTCTAACAATCATATGTCCTTACAATTCTTTTCTTCACTTCTGAGCAAGTGGTTGATGTGCCATTGATTTTATGAACATTTTTCCAAATTCCAAATACATAGAAAACAAGTTTGGAATTATCGGATAAACGAAACAGGAACAGAGTTGGAAAATACATTGCAATTTCCTCGGTTACGCTGATTAACTCCAACAATGAATTATGTTTCGTTTTGATTGATTGAAATAGTTGCCGTACGTGTGTGCATTCTCCACGTCAAATTCGTAGCGAATTAATAAATCAAAATAAATTGTCACAAAATAAGCTAGGTCTCAAAATATACATATTTTTTTACATAACCTTTAAAGGGAAGTCTAAAAAGAATAATTTTATTTACGTAGATGTATAGAGACCATAAATGATGGTTCAATATCGTAGAGGATATGCATTTGACAGCGGGACCGTCGGTTCGAATCCCGCACAAATCAAATGTATGTGAAGTTTACGTATAATTTTTAGGGATTTTACGTATGTAAAACACCTTCGTGCTGTAGAAGAAAATTCCAGGATGGATATACCTATTCTATTATATTATTTCAAAAAAGATGATGCATCTTTTTAAAATTGCTATTAATACTAAATAATATATACGCATAAATCCTATAGCATTTGTAAAATATTTAAGGAAATTTACATTATTATCAGCAAAATGTAGTGATTATATACTCTTTGATTAGTAGTACATTTTCAGTATAAATATTTGATCTTTCCATACAAAAGTAGTAAACGAAATACTTACACCTTAGTTAACGACCAACACCTTAAAATAACATTACACCATTAGCACTCATCCATGTATACCGTGAAGAAAAAGCCTTGTTGATTTAGAAGCCCCTTCGTTTCTTTCAGACTGTCTCGACCACAACTATTTTTTGTTCTTAGATTAGTCAACTTTCGTGTTTTTGTCATATTATCTTACATAAGTGGTAAAATTAAAATTTTTGTGCAACCGACTTCAATATAACAACTTTGCGTACCCCTTTAGAGGTACAGGCGTGATTTTATGTTGTGTGATCTGCGATAGCAGCTATCGCTGTTGATTATCTGGCATTGGAAGTGAAAAATTACTGAAAAGTTCCGTTGTCTGTCACTGATACTCATCAACAGATCTTTACGAAATTTAAATGGGACTATTTCGGAATAAAGTTCTTTAGAAAAAAATTAAGAATTTTGTACATCCGTCTATTTATGACCGAGTTATGCCTGAATATATATAAAAAAGCATTGGAATTGAGGACATAATCCTTTTAGAAGTCGGTTGAAAAAAAAATTGAATTTAATACATCAAAATTACATTCCATTATTGTTCACAATTTTAAAATTAAGGAATTATTTCTTAATCGTCAGATAAAAGTTATTAGTCAAATAAAATATAACCTGAATTAATATAAAAGTCTATTTTTTCATACGTTCATGTTATATTTTAATTTATAAACTATTTTTATCTGAAGATTGTAAAATCGCCACTTATTAATAAAAAAATAGTTCTAGCGCAATAGAATCTATTCTAAAAAAGTTGTCTGGTAGAATATTTCGCTCAAAATTGTTGTGTATGTGAGGACGATATCACACAGTTGGTATAATTTGCAGCCAGACTAGCTCGGAATATATCTAATAGATTGTGACTGTAACCGGCTTGCTGGCTCCAATCTAGCGGATGTTCCATAAAAGTTCCACGCTACTGATACCCTGTAGGCTCCTCTACGATACGAATTTCTCTCGTAGCCTCGTAATAGCCCATCGCTGAGCTTATTACTCGACGCCATCTATTGAGAACGGCTTTACAGGGAAATCCCGAATAGGTTGTAGTAGAGTAGTAGTCGGTGCTAAACCTAATATACTTACAGCGTATTTTCTTTTCAACTTTCATACCAGTGATATTATCAGATAATTTGAAATGGTGTTATATATAAATTTATATGCCATTCCTTTAAGGTAACAGTTTCTAATTTTCACTTCGTAATCAGGTAATTTTTGAAAAGAATTAATAAAAATTTACGAAATAATACTTATCTCATTATTACATTTTTTAAATACTTCATTAACAAAAAAAAATTCTTTTCGTCACTTCGATCAACTTTAATAATAAAAACGAAGTATTTAATTTAACTTCAGATCCGAAACTTCTTAGGCTTCGGCTCATAGAAACTTGTGAGTGAAGTGTTGTAAATACTAATTAAAGTTCGGCAGTACCTCCGTATTGGCGGTGGACGCCGGCATCTTGCGTCTAACTTTTATCCTTCCACTATAAACAACCTGTTAACCAGACGTATCCAGCGAATAGTCATTAAGTGCCGTTAAATTTTATGCTTGTTTTCAATTAAAATAAAATTACAATTGTCTATCTCTAATCGGTACTTCGGTAGTAATAGGGTAAGAACAGAAATAGTTCCATTCCAATTTGCGAGGCGGGCTAGCCGGATACAATTACAGGCGACGTTGACCGCATCGGTTCGTAGAAATATAAGCTCTTATCCGTAATGGTGCAACTCTCTCATTATAGTGATCCTGAGGCGACGCTAGATACACCTTTACGACGCTCCCGTTCTGCCTTCATTCTACCGACACTTACGAGCTTTGAATATCGACTTGCAATCAAAATAAAACATACTTCAATAAAGCTAATCGGTATTGAAATGGATTAAATGGTTTTTATTGCAGTCTCGGGATACTATCAATTATTCATAGATTTTGATCGTCGATTATCGATTGTACTGTTAAGCTCCTAATATGACTTCATAAAAGTTTTTTTTCGTGATAGCTCTACGCTGCAGTTATATTATAGCTATAGTGCAAAAGGGTCGGCTCGACTGGGGTAGGACCACGCTCTAACAGAATACCAGGTCGGCTCGACCGGGGAAGGACCACGCTCTCACAGAATATCATCGTAAAATAGTAGCTTAATGCTGCTGTGTTTCGTATAGTGAGTGTAGAGAAACGGAGACCCTTTTTACTGGAATTGAGGCATTCCACCTTAATTCTCAGGGGTGACATAGCATTAGCATTTTGATTCTTGAGGATAAATGTGGATGTCTACAGACCACAGTATCACTTATATACACTTACCATCAGGTGGACTGTGTGCTCGTTTGTCACTCAATGCTGTAAATAATATTTTTATATAAATATAGCAGCCCTTTATTACTATATATTAAAAGGGAATCGTTTTTCCTCAAACAACTGACTAGCACCTAATATATCTTGCTCATTAATTAACGATGCTGCTCATTAATTAACGTTAATGATGCTGGCAAGCTTATACTGGCTGTATGCAAGGAAAAGGGTCTTCTTGTGACAAACACTATGTTTAATCACAGGAAAATCCATATGTACACTAGAGAAAGAAAGAATGAGAGAAGTATGATTGATTTGTTCCTGGTGGATGACCGACTGCGAAAACAGGTGATGGATACACGAGTGTTCAGGGGTGCTGACCTGGGAACGGATCATTATCTAGTAATTACTAGATTTAGGGGTTTGTTCGCGGGTTGGCGCTACCGGACGGCAGTAACAGAACCACAGTCGGTCTGTCGCATCCGAAGCTAGAAGCTTCAGGAAGCGGATACTAGGGACAAATATCACACGAGGGTAGCCGAAAAGCTTGACACCATCGATGGCAGGAAAGAATGTGTGGAGAGAACATGGCAGAACCTTAGGGATGGAATGGTAAGTGCAGCGGAAGAAGTATGTGGTACGACAAAAACAGGTAGTAGTAAAAGAAGAGATGCATGGTGGAATGATGAAGTGAGAGAAGCTGTAAAAAAGAAGAAAAAAGCATGGTTAGACTACTTGGCCTCTAGTAACGATGAGCATATGAGAGAGAAGATCAAAGAAAGATATAAGCTGCAGAAAGTTCATGCGAAAACATTGATTGAGGAAGTACGTGAAAGGTGTAGAATAGAAGCGGACGAGAGGGTGTCGCACAACTTTAGGGAAAACTCCAAACTCTTCTGGAAAGAGGTTGGAAGGTCCCGGGAGTTGTGCGACAGCCTTAAGAATGAACAAAGTGCTTTCGAGAACCAATGACGTCCTCTCAGAAAAATCGGACGTCATGCAGCGATGGAGTGAATTTTATAGAGAAATGTATGCGTGTCATGATCTTAGTGAAGGATCCGGGGGGGACGCCGTGACTGGCACGCCAGACACGGACCTCGATGACACTGAGGTCATCAGCATGAAAGAGATTGAACGTGCGATTCGAAGTTTGAAATGTGGTAAGGCTGCGGGACTAGACAGAGTTACTGCTGAAATGGTCAAGTACGGTGGGCCTCGCGTCTGGGACAGCTTCCATCTGCTGTGCAATTTGTGCTGGCGGACGGCAGATGTCCCGGATGATTGGCGATCCGCGGTCATTGTGCCTCTATATAAAGGTAAAGGTTCACATTTTGACTGCGGGTGCTATCGGGCGATCAGCTTGACCAGTTTAGCAAGTAAAGTTTACTCGAAGGTTTTGACACGTAGGATGCAAGAGAAATCGGAAAGATTCTTGTGGGAGGCACAATGCGGATTTAGACCTGGAAGAGGATGCACGGATCAAATGTTTTCTCTCCGCATGATCACGGAGAAGCTTCTGAGTGTTAACCAGAAGATTTTCTGTGCTTTTGTGGATCTGGAGAAAGCATTTGATAAGGTTATAAGGAAGAAAATGTGGGAACTGTTGCCGGGATATGGTGTGGATGGTCGATTGTTAAGGGCTGTGCAGTCACTTTACTATGACTGTAAAGCCTGTGTGCGGGTAGGTACCTGTCACCCATGTTTAGCGTCCAAGCGGGCGTAAAACAGGGTTGTGTCATGTCTTCCTGGCTGTTCATACTGTATCTCGACAGCTGTTTTTGTGTGAAATTTTTGGTTTTGGTTTGGGTGTGAAATTGGGTGACATAAAAGTTAATTGTCTGCTGTATGCTGATGATGCAGTGCTTATTGCACCATCAGAAGCAGAACTGCAGGCATTAGTCACGTGTATGAAAGAGGAATGTGAAATTAAAGGTCTCCGTTTGAATGCTAATAAAACTAAGGTTCTGGTATTTGAAAAGGACGAAGAGAGAACGAAATGTGAAATATGGGTAAATCAGGAATGTCTAGAACAGGTAAATGAAATTGTATACCTGGGGAGTGCTTTCAGCCGGGATGGAAGATGTGATTTAGATGTGGACAGGCGTGTCGCTGCCGGAAACAAAGTCAATGGTGCCCTGAATGCATTAGTAAAAAGGCAAGGCGTGGTGAAGAGTGCACGCCTTGCAATACATAATGCAGTGTTGGTACCGACTTTGTTATATGGCAGTGAAACCTGGGTATGCCAGAAGAAGCATAATAGCAAGTTGAATGCAGTGGAGATGCGATCTCTTCGTAAAATGTGTGGCGTTACCTTAGCCGACTGAATGCGAAACGAAGAGATTCGCAATATGGCAGGATTGAAAGATGACCTTATCACAAAAATTGATAGGGGCGTACTCCAATGGTTTGGGCACGTTGAACGAATGAGTGAAGACCGAATGGTGAAGAAAATATATAGAGCGAAAGTAAATATTAAAAGGTGTCGAGGTAGACCGAGACTAACTTTCGAAGACCATGTGAGCAAATTGCTCGAAGAGGGGAGGGTCAAGAGTACTCGGATACCTAGACGTGCATGTATGAAGAAGTTAATGAACCTGAAAGAAGCGAAAGAGGTATGTAAGGATCGTGACACTTGGCGATCTGTTCTCTCTGGCTACCCCCTTAGGGATTGTGCGTGAAGATAAATAAAATGAAATAAAAAAAATTAATTAACGAGTTTCTGCCGAGGAATAAATTATTTCAACTTATTATACATAAATATTTTAACGTTAGTTTATACTAAAACTATGATTATCACATACAAATAAAAATGTTAACCAGTACAATAATAATACTTTTTTGCAAAATACCGTTACATACATACGAAAATTAGAAGAATACTGAACCTAAATCTCACAGACTTATCCAGCTACGGATTGAGTATGACTGATGAAGTCAGAATTATAAAAATATAAAATAATTTAAAAGTTCCCAGACAGAATTGAGCAAGTTTTTACAAGGCATAAGCCTCGTGGAACTGCCTCGTTGGCATAGTCGATGAGATTCCAGGTTCAAATCACTGATCAGACCAGAATTTGCTATTGAGTTTTTCTCAATAGCAGCTCGGTGTCAGGACATTGGCGTTGTTTTACCCCAGAGCCTCGAAAAACCTGTAATGCCGTTGCTCTTGCGCCTGATCTCCTATCGCCGTATCGGTTTGCCCTCCCATTGTACCACGAGAGTGAATAAAGAGTGCATCTACGATTGCGTGCACACTCGTGCACTATAACCCAGTCCTGTCCAGATGGCTGATCTCCATTGAGATTGGTCGCCAGGACCGAAATTCGGTCTGGATGACATGACATTATTATTATTAGCCATAATAATAATGTCCTCCAGACCGAATTTCGGTCGTTTATGAATATGTTCTGGTTTGAACGAGGGAGATCTACGCTCGCAGAGTATATCATTTATACGTGATCGAGTCATACTACAGGTTCCTATGGATGAATCACGATTAGGTCGGTTCAAACATAAAACGGCGTGAAATAGCAACATAATGCTACTGTGTATAACAGACCCTTTATACTGATAACAAGGCATTCGTTCCATCAATACGTTTTTTCTTATACATAACAAGAGCCGTGGTAGCTCACGGGCTAAGCGTTCGCTGTAAATTTCACAGTACATGAGCAACCCGGGTTCGATCCCCTCCAGCACCAATGAAATTGTTAAATGCTATTTTAATTGCTGATTTACCACGTGCTCGGCGGTGAAGGAAAATATCGTGGGGAACCATATACCAAGCATGTCTGAGAAATAAGAAAAATACAAATGTTTCGAACACATGTGAATTTCGCCAACACGCATTGGGATAGCGCGGCGGACATTTCTTTGGCCTAAAACCCTAATACTCAACAATAAATGAGTAAAATAAACATATATATTACATAGAGAAAAACGATACCTATTCTTTTTTTTAAACGTTAGGTTTTTCTCCTGTATCGTGGAGGCAGTTTACATACATAAATCGCACAAGGACAAACATCCAGACCCAGAAGAATTACTTGTAGGCCTCACAAACGCTTGTTCCGTGCGGGATTCGAACCCGCGGCCCTCAGCGCTGTAACTCATTGCTAAGTCACTGCGCCACGAAGTCGTCAAAACTCTATACCTATATAACTTATATATATATATATATATATATATATATATATATATATATATATATATATATATATATATATAACTTCTTGTGGTTCTGCGTTCAATATGACTATATAGATGGTTTGCAAACATTCATATTCAAATCAAATAAATATCCAATGTACTGCACCGTTGAGATAGTATATTTTCCTTTATACCGACATCATAAAGCTAGTTAAACTGGAAGCCGTAACGTTTTTCTTGTAGCTCACGGTTCAGTATTCTACTTTTATTGTTGCGGCCCTTCCGTAAAAGCCAATACACAACGCGTGGAGTGGTTAATGCGCAGACCGTTATATCAATAAAGAGGGGGTGACAGGTGGAACAGGGGTGGCAGGAACACCTGTCTCCACCTCCAGGTGTCGCCTTCGTGTCGACTTTCCTCCGATACTTAAAATATTGCGTGTCATCTTCTCTTGATCAGGTTACTTGTTTGTTCGACGGGATTTGCTGATGTTTCAAAATAATCTTAACCATTTTTTTCAGCGTTTTACGAATTTAGCGATTTAAAACTCTACTCTTGGTTTGATAATTCTTCTAACAAAGTTTGTTTCGATTTTAGTTTGTTTTACTATTTCACTTCACTGTTAATGATGGTGAATTTCATGCTTTCTACGTCCAGCGGGTTGCGGTGTGCATCATTTCAATACTTTTTATATTTATCGTTTTAAAGCCAAGTCGATTTTTGAAAAGACAATAATTGTTAATTTTAATTAAGAATATTTGCATCAATTTTCCAAATTGAAAAAATACAATTAATTTTTCTCCATACAAATTTGAACACCTGGGGTCGCGCCCCTGTGAAATTTTGTGAATATTTTGGAAAATCTCAAAATACGTTTTTAATTATTTTATTAACAGAGTACTTTCAGGAAGTCAATCAATCGCCCCGTAAAATAGAAAGTTCTATAAAAACTGTAACATGCTATTTCCTCCTCTTAAGAGTCAAATTTATCAAAATTCTTTTTTAGTGTTAGTAGTAGTAGTTATAACCCTAAAACAATATATCTAAAGGACAGGAATATTTAAAATATTTACGCTTACTAAAACATTTCAAACCCTTATATCTTTACAATAAACCAACTTGAGTCGATATTATACTTATGATATTATATTCCAATTGTTGCTATTTGAATTCATTCAACTGTCGCAAGTTTTCCAATACAACATCTCACTCGTGAAACAGATATACTTACTCATTTTAAAATTAAATGCATGCAGCAATAATAAGCTTTTGTGTAAACTGGCAACATCGATAAAGTCACAGTATTGAATGTTGGTTCCGTTTTGCTCTCTTCATGTCCATATCTAGAACAGCTCATAAGCGTAAATGCATTTTGTAATATAGTATACGTAAGGATAATGTGGTCATTCGGTTAATATGGTCACTCTCTTATAACTCAAAAACTACAGCCTTGTTTGCATAGATAGCTTTGTAATACGATAGCTCTTTATCGGTCAATCAAATAATAAAGGGTCAAAAGGGCGATGCTTTATAGACGCCATTTGACAGTTGACATTAAAGTAAATATTTTAGGCGATTTTAGTATGATGTAATGAGGTTAGTTTTTCAAGTAGATTTTTCGAAGCGTTCCTAATTATTGCCAAAGCTTGGTTGCTATTCTTTTTTTAATGGATTGTTTATATTATACAACTTTGTGGTTTCGTCTCTGTCCTTCTCTTACTTTTGGTTGTATAGGACGGCAAAGCTTAAGGTGACTATATTACCTTCAGGTACCTTAAAGTAAAAAAGTAAAGTTACAGCTAATATACGTCCCACTGCTGGGCTCAGGCCTCCTCTCATTTTTGAGACGGTATTAGGGCAAGGAAGTGTCCGCCGCGCTGCCCCAATGCGTGTTGGCTAACTTCACATGTCTTCGATTTTTTTTATTTCTTAGACATGCAGGTTTCCTCACGATGTTTTCCTTCACCACGTAAATCAGCACTTAAAATTGCAATAAACAATTTCATTGGTGCCGGCGGGGATCGAACCCGGTTTGCTCGGGTACTGTGAAATTTACAGCGAGCGCTAAACATCTGAGCTACCACGGCTCACTCACGTACCTTATTATTTTTAATTAAGTATTTGACTAATTGTTGCTCTTTTTATACCTAGGAGACCGTACAGAGGTTCCACCGCCATACCAATTTCTGTCACGCAGGAGCAGCGCGTGCACTGCTCCAGTATGAAGGGTCGGAGCCAATATTGTTACAAATGGTAGTAACAACAGATACGCTATCAATCACCACACACGTTTGTGACCTCCTTCGTTTAAAGTTGGTTACAGATGTCCATGACTTGCAGTAGTAATTTACAGGTTCGGTTACTGTCAGGGACTGTTAGGTCGCTTGTCACCTAAATTTTATTAAAAAAAAAATTAAAATATTCGCATCCGCTATCTGGCGGCGGCATTAGAAAATTCATCTCCCCATTTTGTCTAGAGGGTGTCATAAGAGTCAGTTATGGAAAATGCCATATTAAACCCAAAATTCGTGCAGCGTGCTCTGTATAGCCCAGAGAGACGCTTTCGCTCTTAAACATATTTTTCATATTACTTAAAACTCAGGGTCGGTTACTAGCTCATCCCCTCAGATGGAAGGAGCATGTTCAAGCAATTCATATATCTCATTAACTACCTTTTCCGCCATCGCCACTTTGTGAAATGCTTGTAGATAATCATTCATATAGAAATTATATTGTGTAGCCAATGATGCTTCTGGATACAAATGTTCATAATCTTGATCGTTTTTACGGAAAGGTTTTCATGGCATCCGAAAAATGTATAAGCTTTTCTTTAGTGCCAGACGTAAAATATTCAGACCAGCGACCAGAAGCCACGTAGGAGGTGCCAGACTTCTGCTAATCTAATCGCCAATCAGTCTGCGAACCATGGCGATTACAGCACATCTGCCCTACAACTGGAGAGGCCCATAAATAGGAGTGGACGTTATAAATGTTATAGAAGAATTTAAGTGTGAGTTAATTTTCAATTAACTAACATTTACGTTCAACCGCAATAAAACGATTTACAATCATTTAAACGATTACTTCGAACGTAACCGAAAACGAAAATGAGATTTCCCACCCTAAATCAAATTACCATGAAATTTATCAAGGCATAATTAATTACTAAATGCAAATACTTAAAAATTACTCGGCTATATCCCATTTAATTTTAATTTTCGAACCATAAATTCGGTTTAGCTCCCCGGAGCGGCGCGGGATTGAAACGTTGACTTTCCGCAAAATTGCAACGAACATTTTTATCCCTTTATATTGTAGTTGAGATGTTTAAGATGGGACCTTTTTAGTCTTTGCAATTTCTTTTTTCGTTTTGGTTGTCGAGCAACAAAAGGCGGCATTAATTGTGGCTTGGAACTAGGAAATTGTAGAATAAATAAATTCTATGAATAAAAACTACTTTTACGACTTTTATCGCGTTAAAATTAAACTCGACAAATCCGTAAAATCGATAAATTACTTAATAAAATATATCGTGATATCGCGTAAAGTTAAAGTAACGTAAAGTTACAGCCTACATACGTCCCACTGCTGGGCACAGACCTCCCCTCATTTCTGAGAGGGTTTAGAACAAGGAAGTGTCCGCCGCGCTGCCCTAATGCGTGTTGGCGAACTTGACATGTCTTCGAAATATTTTTTTCTTATTCTTCAGATATGCAGGTTTCCTCACGATGTTTTCCTTCACCGTCGAGCACGTGGTAAATCAGCACTTAAAATTGCAATTAACAATTTCATTGGTGCCGGCGGAGATCGAACCCGGTTTACTCGCGTTCTGTTATATTTACAGCGAGTGTTAACCATCTGACCTACTACGGCTCATATATATATATATATATATATATATATATCGCTTATCTATAATTAATAAAAGTTTGGTGATTAATAGTGTATTGGTATTAATCAATAAGTTCTGTGTTAATAGTGTAAGTATAAAGTTTAGAAAATATATAATCACAGCGCTTTTTAAATACGCAATCAAAGGACATTGTTAAATCTCACCTAAGAACCAACATAAATTTGACAATTACTAAAATTCTTATCCTAATTATGCATTAGATAACATTCATTAGATAGTAACGGACACTTCTGAATTATGGAGTCAAAATAAAAAGGACTTTTTAGATTTTAAGCTTTGTACGTATTTTTTTATTAATTTGCTGCGTCTGTGTCAGTATTTCAAAAGTTGTCATAAACTCAAATATATTATGAAAACGTTAATAATTTAAAATATACCTAAAATTAGTATATACCACAAGGAACTGGAATACAGTAAAATCATGTGTATTCATTAAAAATAACAATACTATTGTACTCTCATTGGCCAATCAACATTGTGTCACGCAAAAAAAAATGTTATG
This sequence comes from Parnassius apollo, assembly GCA_907164705.1. Classification (NCBI taxonomy): domain Eukaryota; kingdom Metazoa; phylum Arthropoda; class Insecta; order Lepidoptera; family Papilionidae; genus Parnassius; species Parnassius apollo. Next base: position 26,572 of record CAJQZP010001030.1, read on the forward strand.
TTGACAGATGACAAGACAATAAAATAGATAGGCGTCTGTGCGAGAAGACTGTTACACACATCAGATAGATCGTGATCACTTTTTTTATAAATGAACTCAAGGAAGTCGAAAAAAATAGTTCGAAGAAAAAACTTTTTTTAGTAAACAACTTTGTAACTAATTTTCCTACTTCTTTTGTCGTTTATGCAATGAAGGTATACGTGAGTGTCGTAGGAGTACCTATAGGTGCCCCATATTATCCCGTGGGTATCCCACGTGTCCCACGTATACGTGGGTGTACCACATGTCCACATATACGTGAGTGTCATAGGAGCACCTACAGGTGCCCCATATTATCCCATGGGTATCCCACGTGTCCCACGTATACGTGAGTGTCCCACATGTCCCACATATACGTGGGTGTCGTAAGAGTACGAGTACCTATAGGTGCCCCATATTATCCCTTGGGTGTCCCACGTGTCCCACGTATACTTGGGTGTCCCACATATACGTGAGTGTCGTAAAAGTATCTATAGGTACCACATATTATCCCGTGGGTGTCCCACGTGTCCCACGTATACGTGGGTGTCCCACATGTCCCACATATACGTGAGTGTCGTAAGAGTAAAAGGCGACAGAAGGAAATGAAACAAGAGATAGGCAGCAACATTTATTAAAAAATGCGGTTACCGTCCGGCCTCTGAAGCGTGGCATCTGTGGCAAATGTTTATTTTAATGCAGTCATAAATAAAATATGGGGGAGGCCTTTGATGATGAGAACTTTTGATAGGTTGTGGTTGTGAATGAATGGATATAAGTATGAAAGATGTTTGTAGAACTACAAGGAAAACGTATCCTACATTATTTTCTTCTGTATTTCTAGCTCTTATGAACTCGGGACTATATAGGAACTTACAAATTTTCTTACACCACCACTACACGGCTAACCAAACGTACTCCTCAAAACAAGCGTAGCAAATATGGCTAACTCCCCCTTCCCCCATAAGGCAACCTATAAGGGCTATGTACAGCAGTGGTCTTTACTTATAAATCGTGACAGTGTAACGGCGGTGTCAGAATATGCACTCTCTCATATCGTCCCGTGGGTGTCGTAAGCGACGACAGAGGGAAAAACCAGGAATTGAATAGAATTTCTTTTTAAACTTAAAACTACGGTTGCCAACAACCCAGCCAAGCGTGGCAACTACGGCAAATATCCCCCCTATGATATAATAAATGGTGGAGGTTTATGTTGGACTGTGGATTTTTTTGTAGACTACAACGGTAACGGTAACTTATAAAATATTTAAGAAAATTTTATAAGTTACCATTATTAATAACATACGTTGACTAATAAAGATTGCATCGAAGTTTATGCACCTACAATTTATATCTTCCATGACATTACTGCTAGCTTAAAGCAACCGCCGCTTCTATAACACACATGAGTTAACTCTGGAGCTTTAAGCTTAACGTGACATTTAAATATGAATATGTCGTCGTTGCGTCTGCATCTGCTGTAAATTCGCTAATAATCTGTGATTTTTCCGCACATCTGCTCACAGCTCGTGCTAACTGCAACAAGTCTCGTTTCCTGCTTCGCTGCTTTAATCAGTTTGTCCTTACGTTTCTATAATTTTGATTCATTAGTTTTCTTATGATTTGACGTGCAAACTCGAATATGATAAAATATTTATTTTCTTCTTTCATAGTAAAACTTTTCCTTTATGGAATGGATTTTTTTGTAAAGTTCAGATAACAACCCCGTGATAGGCATTTCTTTGGGAGTAATTCGAGTCACTGGGAAAGCATTTCTCGCAAATTGACGTCACCCCTCACGCTACAAAAGTTTTGATTCATATGCTTTTGCGTGGTACGAGAAAAAATATAGAGTAGTATGAGTAATATTAATACACATATGTCTCTTGATCAAAATAAGTATTTTACCGTACGTTACGTTTTTATTAAGTCACTTCCTTGTTTGTTTGTCGGTCTGTTTTTCCGGATGGAATCTTGCAACTCAAATTTAGAGCATTTCCCGATAACCTAGAGATTTGAAGAAAAAAAAACGTGGTTTATTATACCGTACTATCATAAAATAGTAAGCAAGGTAAGTTTTTTTACTCTATTGTGGGAATTCAGAATTTGTCAAAAAAGGCATTTATGCGTTAGCTCAAATTACTGTGTTAGTCCCTTAATGTACTTATATAATAAAGTTCGGTGTGGCAGAAGAAGAATGAGAGTAAAATTAATATTGTAGTAAGTAATGCTTTAATGTATAGGTATGTTATGAATGAAACTGAATGAAAGGGTTATAAATTGTTTGATAAGAGGAAAGTTTGGCTTGCTAGAAGATGTAGTGAAATTATTTATTTTTACGAGTATATTAATATTATTAGAAAGAATGAGTGAATAAGGAGTGACAAAGCAAATTGATGCTGTAGAAGTGAGTGGTAGAGATGGCAGGCAATGCCCTAAACGGAATGTTATCAACTAAATTGGTGATATTTTGAAGATAAATCCAAGATCCAAGTAAAGAGGAGTAGATATAAGGATGTGAAAGAAGCGAGACAGGAATGTCAATATTGTACCAATTGGAAGTCCATAGTCTCTGCCTGCCTCTCTAGGTAACATACATAACGTAAACTCTCACACCTTAACAAGCGTTCGTTCTCTAATAAACATTACCGTCTCCTTCCCTTAAACAAATCATACCATCTTTAATTTCTTTTTAGCAGCGATACATGAATATATGGTTTATGTATCAGATATAAACTCGCTCATACTTATGCTGTGTCAATCGGCGGTCTTATATTAAATTACAATTTTAAAACACCGAGAATACAAAATAAAATATTAGTAATATATATGTATTATAAGTTTTTATTGAAGCTGTATTTGCTTATTTCCGCGTCATGAAATAAAATGATGTGTCCTGCCCAGCGCACCACCAGTACACTACCACTCCCAGCACCAACACTTGAAACGACCACCCTCGATAATACGACACGTGTTTCATCTCTACACGAGGCATCCTCAGGTGAAGTAAACTCTACGGCGGCTGCTTAGCGGTCAGCCAGACCTAGTCTAGTGTGATGGTGCTGGGAGTGGTAGAGCACTTTATTCCATTACGAAATAAGCAAATTAAGTTCTAACTACTTCAATATTTTTTTAGAATAATTTCTGGATCTCGATAACAGCGCCACTTACCGGGCCCAATGTGAATTGTTTATACCACCTAGGGATCCACTCAAACACACACACAAAAATTTAATCAAAATCAGTTCAGCCATTTTTGTGTTCTTGCGAGACTAACAAACAGTAATTGACTTTTATACATAGTGGTAAGTTTTTATATGTGAACGTATAGTACCTGGTTTTATAGCATATTCGGCAATTGTACGTTTTAGGTGTAATAAATAAACAGCAAAATAAAACCTAAATATATGCCCAACGCATTAGCTACATGAGGAGTAAGCATATTTAAAACGTGGCCAAGCGTAAAAAATATAAATAAGTACCTCGCACCATCCAATAAAGTGATTCCAGGCAAAGGAAGCAAGGAGATAACCTACTTACTGATCCGCCGTATTCTATTTGCCTGTAATAATCGCGATGACAATCTGATATTACATAAAAGATTTGCCATCTTTTTGATCGAAATGCGATTTTCTCCCTCTACAGCTATTGGCGGGTCGTCCCGAATTTTTTCGCTATTGAAAATGGATCGCTATAGCTATGGGAAATTTTCGAATGAATAAGAGATTTTGGCACCACAGAGAATGCATAATACAGAGACGAAATCGGAGTTTTTTAAAAGGAGTTTATCTATAGCGAGAAATGAAGGCCAAACAAGGCACGGGTCCCTTGGGGACTCACCGGACAAATATTATTTAACACCGTAAACGTAGTCGTACGAAGCAATGACTGATCACTTTTAGCGGATTTCAAGCAAGGAGGAGGTTCGTAATTCGAGTTTATTATATAGTTTATTTGTTGTGCACATATTACGCGATATCTTCGCCAATTGTATACCATCTTTAGGATTCTTTTTTAGCCCCATAAAATATATAAAAAAAATCGGGAAGAACCACGCTCTCACAGAATACCAGCCTAAAACATCAGCGTAATGCTGCTGTGTTTTGTATGGTGAGTATAGAGATCCGGAGACCCTTTTTTGCTGGAAACGAGGCATTCCACCTTAGTCTTCAGGGGTGATAACGCATCTGCGTTTTGATTCTTAATCGAGGATAAATGTAGATGTATATGGGCCACAGCATCCACTTACCATCAGGTGGACTGTGCGCTCGTTTGTCACCCTAATTCTATAAAAAAATATTTCATCTTAGGCTGGAAAGTGGAAGATGAAATTTCTAATATAACTCCTATTACCTTGAATTTGTATAATTTAATAATAGTATAATTTTTTACCATTTTCAGTGGAATGTCACCACTGAAAATGGTAAAAAATTATACTTCTAATGAAAGTAGAAACCGACTTCGAAGAACTAAAACAATAAAACAAATTCCACGTTTCACAAATCATTTTACAACCATTCTTTTAGCACCGACTCCAGAAGATATTTACGTGGTGAAGCCACGCTGCAGCTATATTATGGTTGCAGCACGAATGGGTCGGATCGACAGGGGTAAATCCGCGTTCTTACAGAATACCCGCGTAAAATGGCAGCTTAATACTACTGTGTTTCATATGGTAATGGTGAGGACCGAAGACACTTTTTGCTGGAAACGAGGCATTCCACCATTTTGTATTCGAGGATTGATGTAGATGTCTATGGGCTACAGCATCCATTATCATCAGGTGGTCTTTGTGCTCATTTTTCATCTTTATTCTTTCTTCCTAAAATATTTTGTTGTACCCGAAACTTTAATTTTAAGGTTATTATCTAAAATAATAAGTGTGTGCCATATATTATTTAATCAATAAGCATTATTATTATTATTGTCATTATTTTATAAAAAAAAGATTTTGTATTGAAGTTATTATATTCTTTCAGTTCTTTAAAGTTGACTATTGATTTTTATTTAAAGTTTAATTTTGGCTCATCAAAAAGGGTTAATTAAATACACCATCGAATTTAGTTACAATCAACGAATCAGTGAAACTCTCTACGACCAATTAGACGCCTAAAATACGAGTAGGTATTAATTAATAATGTTTTTATATCTGTATCTCTTATGTTGGGAGCTTGTATTGTTTTGATGTACTCGTACCTTATTATGAATTATGTTTGTATTCTCGGTATTATCATAGCAATTTCAACCTCAATTACAATCTGTTATCTTGACCCATAAATGTTTTATAAGATTTGGTTTGATTCTAATGATTTAACATATAACATGTAAATTTACGTAGTTCAAACCGCCAATATTACCGCGAGTATATGACAAGTGTTTAAACAAGCGTAACTCCAAATTATCTTAGATTTGCGTCACAGCCCCTTAATAGAATTCGGTCCCTTCTCAAACAACCCTTCAGGATCGAGCTAATGTGAGTAACAGTGTACACAACCGATAGTCTCGTAACACTATTTAAACAAAACCGAGCCTTTGGGTTTCGGGCTATTATAACCGGGTGTTGCAAGTCGCGGCTGAATGTTGTCGAAGCGACAGTACGACTAGATAACGCTGGGAACGAATTCGGTGGGCGTTTGTAGAATTAGCCTCGGGAATAAGTTTGTTCATTACAAGAGGGAACAATGAGGTAGGCTCGACGGCTGTAAAGGAAACGTGCGCCGACGCCGCAACAATAGACCCGCCCGCCTTATCACGCCGGAACGCGTCGGCCTGCCTCCCCCACCATCCCCGCTGCACAATCCACTTGACGTATGAGCATTGAATAAATGAGGAAACTTTCAGCGACTACCGCTATGGGAAAATAAACAATTGGTCATCTGTTAGCGTGAGCTAATCTTAACGTTAAATTGTTACAACTACAATGTATTATTTACTATAAGTGAATTATTTTTCCTTATTTTTTAGCTAAGATTATTGGCTGAATTTTGAATTATATTGTCTGTATTGTAATGAATAATATATGTTCATCTTCTTAGATCTCTTTTTTTATAAAGATATTCTATGAAAACTGTATTTTAAAGTTTAATATTAATAAACTATTTTTGAAGTTTTCCTTTCTCCATATATTCTATTTAGAGCTTTATTCAAGATGACCCTACATCAAGATGAACCCACAGCTTATTTCAGCAAATCTTAGCTTTATACAAATTTATATCGTTGTATAAGCCACGTTCTTATTTTTATGTGTACGAAGAACGAAGAACACAGAACTTTTCTTAAGAAGAATCCGCACATAATTCGGGTTTCGGGACGATGTAACCGTGAATAATGAAATGGTTCGTTGTCGACGAAACCTGCAAAATGTACGGTTAACTTCCACAACAAGAACTACCACACTACAACCGGTAACATGGACATCGATAGACAAGGATTATAAGTATCCTAGTTTTTATTTATTGTAATTGTTTCGTACTATTTAAAATATAAATTCAGTACAATGTAAAAGTTGTTGTTTTATTATAATACGATAAGTTGTGAAGGAATATGTCGTGTATGTTTATTTTTTATTTTAGTCACAGTTCGCCGAATGTAACTAAACTTGGAAATTTTAGGAGGTATCTTATTTTTGTAAGTTTATGGGGGAAGAAACAACATGTGGCAGTAAACAAGGTATATAGATTTTATAGTAAGAAATATCAGCTCTAATATCATCGTCCAGGGAGAAAATAGAGGAATTTGTTTGTATGGACTTAACGTCACACCACCTTGATATACTGTTAAGATAATATGTGTACATTAAAATGAGAAATTATAACAATTGTAAGCAATGATAATGAAATCTGAAATTAAATTATCTTAGTATCCTCTCTGATCGTTTTATATAATAGTTCGTTCAAACGAAAGCAAATAATCTCAACCCTAGCACCAGAATTCAGTGAATTGTACAGCATACTTATTAACAAGTAAAACTGTAAAAACTATGTATGTAAAATGTATTTTTTTAATATAATATCTTCGACAGAACACGATGGCTACGCCGGGAGTTTTAAGAATTAATTTTATGCTCATTATTCGAATTTCCTTATAACTATCCTTTCTATCACTGCTTGATTTAAGGGAGTGTGGAATATTATTTAATATAGACAAAGACAAATAAATGTTGTGTTTGTTATATACATATGTGTTTGTCATCAGATGTTAGTTAGTATGGTCAATGTTATCATTCGGTTACCTTTGTATCTGTATATCTAAAAATATATATTTACTTATATGTATTTACATATGTATGTAAATAATAATATGTCTATATATAAATAGGTACATATTTTTATATTTATAATATTTCTGCTAATATATATATATACGCATACGCGGGTTACGCGTTAGTTAATTCCTTGTTGCTGTTTAGTATCGATAAAATGAAGTGAATACCTAATGAGCTTTGAGTATTCACCAACTAATACTCAAAGCTAATGAGTTGTGCAATATATATTTTATATTTGCTTTAAATATGTAAAATGGTAAACTTCATTTCTTAATTTGATCAATATAAATATTTGCTACTAATAGAAAGAAAGATATTAAAGCATCGACCTTATAATATCCTGTAGTAACAATGTTCAAATAAACGCGTAAGCGACACGTCTTGCATACTTGCCGCTTACGAACTTTTGGCCTATACCCGTCTTTATCGTCCAACAATGATAGAATCTTGAGTGAGTAATCACATTTGCTCTATTTCATGCGTTCACTCGTCGTTCTATATCCTTATCATATATACATCCCTGCTAAATACACATTCCAATTACACAAGCTCATCTACTTCCTCAACCAACCCCCGCAATATTTTTTTCACAAACCAGAGTAAATAATAGGTCCTTACATAATATGAAATTAGCATTTTGTCTTACTGAACACTTTGATCTGAAATATCTCCTCTTTGGTTGAGAATTCCAAATTCAAATTTATAAATTCACTTAACTGGTACATTTGAGTTTTGAAAACAGTCATTAATTTGTTTTTCCTCATTTTTTTCTTTGGCGTCGCTTATTACCGCACAATGGAAAACATGAAATATCGGTATATTTACGAGTACGAGTTCTACCATGGCACCAGGGCTGCAGAAACAGCTCGAAGGATTAATGACGTGTACGGCACTGGAGTCGCAAAAGAAAACACGGTACGTTTTTAGTTTTCGTTCGTTCTGGAAATTTCGACCTTCAGAACCAACCCCGTGGAGAACCGGAGACCAAAGTGGAAAATAAAGAATTAAAGGCTATTGTGCAAGCGGATCCATCACAAAGCACTTCAGAGGTAGCTGCAGGCTTCAGACTAAGTGATAAAACTGTAATTAATCCACTTGAACCAAATCGGGAAAGTAAAAAAACTTGAACGATTGGTACCTTATAAATTGAGTGAATCGAACTTGCAAGTGCAAGTGTTACTTTGCTCAACCGACACAAAAATGAAGGGATTTTAAATCGAATCATTACTTGTGATGAAAAGTGGATACTGTACGATAATCGGAAACGCTTGTTGCAATGGCTGAGTCCTGGAGACCCAGCCAAATCCTGCCCTAAACGAAAATTGACTCAGAAAAAGTTACTTGTGAGTGTTTGGTGGACTAGCGCCGGTGTCGTTCACTACAGCTTTCTAAAATCTGGCCAAACGATTACGGCAGATATCTATTGTTAGAAACTGCAAACCATGAAGAAAGAACTAGCCGCTAAATTGCCGAGATTGGTCAATCGCTCTAGGCCACTGCTGCTTCACGACAACGCAAGACCACACACTGCACAACAAACAACCACTAAGTTAGATGAGTTACAATTGGAACGTCTGTGACATCCACCATACTTCCCGGAACTTATTACCATTTTTTCCGAAATTTGGACAACTTCTTACAAGGAAAAAAATTCAACTCCGATGCGGCATTCCAAAAGCCCTCAAAGAGTTTATTGATTCTCGTCCCCATGGGGTCAATGAACTACCTATGAAATGGCAAAAGTGCATAGATAACAACAGTGCATACTTTTATTAATTAAATATATTTTGCAAAAAAATGACTTTATATTCCTACCGTACAAAACGCCAACTTCATATGTAAGGACCTAATATATGAGTGACTCTGCGTATTTTTGAAGCGTGCTAATATTGTTCCCGAATATAAAAATGGGTCAAAGCCAAATTCAATTGTTTGTACTGCGTCAATATTTTGTGAAAGATTATAATATTATGAAGTCTGTCCAATTCTTTATAATGCTACTGGACAACTATAACCAGCTTGTCCCTTTATGTTGATGAGCTACTTTTTAACATCGATAATTGAATACATATAGACCTTCCTTATACACAGATTTCTGTAAAGCGATTCACAAAGTTGACCATAAAATACTTCGTAAAAAAGCATTTAACGTGATAAGAGACAATCTACTAAGATGGTTTTCTTTATATATTTTGAATAGGACTCAGACGGCAGTTGTTTTGCCATGCTCTAAAACAATAAAAGTAATATCATCTACTCTTTATCCTCTTTATAAATGACATAAATGAATATTTTAAGCACTCTAAATTTTTATGTAATGTAAATGATGACTTACTGTTTCAAGAAGACCTTAATAATTTAAGTTCGTACTATCTATATAATAAACTTTACCTAAGTATCCCAAAGTATTTTACATTATCTTTTACTAAAAAATAGCTAAATTCAACTATACCGTCTGTGAAAAACTATTGAATAAAGCCTTTTTTAAATCTTTTATTTAACTTGCAATGTATATTTGTTAGGGTCAAATCTTGCAACTGAATTTTAAAGCCCCCAAATGATTGAGCTCAAATTTTGCACACATGTTTAGTTTGAATAACAATGGATGGTTAGCTAAGTGAAATCATACAAATAAATTTTTACCTTTTATTTTTCTTCCTATTCCTATAATAAGAATGATAGAGTTGCAGCTAAAGGTACTAAAATTCGATAAAAAATATTTAAAAATTCCCGAAAGACAACTCATGATTATTTTTGCAACATTAAATAGAATAAGAAGAAAGAAATAAAAGGTAAAATCTTATTTGTTTATAACAAATTGTAAACAAAGAAAAATTAAATAATGGCAACTTTTTTGATAAGCGAAAAGATATGTTATATAAAAAAATGTTTCCTTTATATTAATTATAAGTGGTGGAATAAAAGTGTTAATTAACGAATACGTTTTTAAGCAATTAAATTATTTTAAAGAACGATTTTTATTTAAAAAAATCATCATTTGCTTCAAAGATTAAGATTCCAAATAAAAATTCTAAAATGTAATAAACAACGCATTTGTTTACAACAATATTTTAAACAGTAGGAGATAAAATTTAAAAAATTATTTACATGCAGCTTTCGATATTAAAAAAATTTATCACTAAAAATATAAAAAATAAGAGATTAATATAAGTTTTTAATTTTACAATTACGTAAATTGTTATTAAAATAGTGTAAAATAATTTTTTTCAACGGAGATCTATTGTGAAGCCTGTCAAGAATAGTTTCAAGGAATGAAAAATATTCACATTTATAGTTAAAAAATTATCACACTTGCAATATTCATGTTTCATAATTTTTTTGTCGGTGGAATATTGTTTATTCATCTATCCAGTAAGTGCCTGAGTTTATCATTTTTTAATTTTCATATTTATTATGTTTAAACATTTTTATTGCTAAAGCGTCCAAAGCAGACGTGGATTGCGCAAGCCGGCGTATCCGTTTTCGGCCGTTTTTTTACCCCTCTAGTAAAATTATAAATACTGGTACTAAAGTTCCGGGAGGTAAGACTTTCTTTTAGGAAATTTCCTTCTCTTTTTGAACTTTATTATATAAAAATTTTAGACTTAAAAATCTTTATTACTTTTTGAGATACTTGCAAAATTTGGTTTTTGCAAGTATCCAAAACCCCTTTTTCAGTAAATTGTTTACAATTTTTTTTTTGGAAAAATCATCCACATGCTATTATATATACGAGTACCTTTTATATATATATATATATAAATCTATCTGGTTTAAAAGCACTGGGCAATCAAATTAATTACGAAAAATTTTAAACAATAACATAGCCTGCAACAATAAACGTCTCGATTATATTTTGCTATCCGAAATAAAAGTGCTTGATATGTTTTTTTCTCACTTTATGTAATGTTTTATGTTTATTTTTGACATCTATCCCATTATTTCCTCACTTCCCAAGTTGACTAGTCCGCCCTTTGTAATTATTTTTATTAAGGTGTACAATAAAGTATAAATAAAATAAAAAATGTCTTCGTCCATATTCATCCTACATTTTATTGGTATAAGACATGTATGCATATGTGTTCACACTTTTGAGGACTAAGATGATATACATCATTTCTAGCAAAAAAGCGTGTCTTCTTTTTTACATTTATTATACGAAACACCGCAGCATTAAGCTACTATTTCGCACTAGTATTCTGTGAGAGCGTGGCCCTTACCCAGTTGAACCAATGATTGCTTACTGTTTCAAAAAGATCTTAATGATTTGCGGTCGTATTTTTTATAAAATAAACTTTACCCAATTGTTCTAAAGTACCTTACATTACTTTTACTAAAAAACGTGGTCAACTATACCGTCCGTGACAAACTATTGTACAAAGCCTTTTAAAAGTTTTTATTCAACAAGCAATGTTTGTTAGGGTCAAATCTTGCAACTGTTAAAGCTGTTACCTTCAACCGATAGGCTGAAATTTTGCACACATGTTTAGTTTGAATGGCAATAGATGGTTAGTGAAATCATACAAATAAATTTTTGTCTTTTAATTTGTTTTCTTATTCTAATAATAAGAATGATAGAGTTACAGTTAAAGGTGACAAAATTCAATAAAAAATAAAAAAAAGTTCCCGAAAGGCTGATTAAAGTTAGAGAGTTAAATTCAAATATACCGTCTGTGACAAAGTGTTGCATAAAACCTTTTAAAAAGCTTTCTTTTAACTCATTTGTACATTACATTCGTGTTATAACCATTACATAACGTAACAATTTTTATATTATACAATTTTTTAATAAACAAAAACTTGTCTACCGAGTGGTGGCGACGTAAGAGAATCAACTACGCCATATGATTCCATGGGTGTCGTAGGAGGTGAGAGACGGAAACTAAAATACAGATGATGAGCAGCAGCATCTGTTTAATAACTGAAATTAATAATAAAAAATGCAGTGGCTAACCCACTGCCAATGCCATAGGTATCAAGCGTGGTACCTATGGAAATATCCCCCTACGAGGTAATCTAAGGGAGTGGCCTATGTTCATGATGATGAAAAAATATACCAGATAAAGTGTACAATATTAAAGAATATGTATCAACAAGTTAGTGAGTTATACGACACTATTCCGTTCATGTCAGGGACGTCAGACTAAGATTAGAATAATTCTCCAACACCTTAAAAACAGCATGACCCCACGCGAGGATGGAACTACAACGAAGCTTCTGAAAGCGAGGGGAAAACCGGTTCTTGACGTCCTTCAGAGGCTCATTAATTCGGTCCTCCATGGTGGCACTACACCGGGGGGCGTCGAACAAATGGAGGTGTTCTTGTGCTTTATGAAAATCTACAACGCTCTTCCGAGGAACTACAGACCAATTTCTCTTCTGAGGCACGTTTAGGTGCTGTTTTTAAGAGTAATTAAGGAAGCGAAAGAGGTATGTAAGATCGTGGCTTGGCGGTCTGTTCCGGCGTGGGCGAAAGTTTCGCAGACAGACTCGACGGCTTCCAGCCTTCTGAACAAGCCAGTTTCCAAAATGCTTTATCACCATAGGGTATATATATGACCTTGCGACAAATTGTACAGAATACGGATGAGTACAATCCACCACTTTGTCTTGCATATATGGACTATGAGATCTATGCCTTTGACTCCGTTGAAATTTAGGTGGAGTTGCAGTCCCTTTAGCTATGCCAAGTTGACTGTCGGTATATCAATGTGCTGAAGTGTTTGTAGAGTAAGGCTACGACGGATATCCGAGTACAGTACCAGAGTACGAAATCTATCCAACTGCAAAGATGTGTAAGACAGGATGACGTTATGTCCCCGAAACTCTTCACCGCTGCATTGTAAGACGTTATTAAGGTACTGGACTGGAAAGGATACAACATTAACATCAATGTCGAGTAGGTCACTCACCTTCGACTTTCCGTCGATATAATCCGAGGACCTAAGCACTATTCTCAATGACCTCAATAGTGTCTTAAAGGACAAAACAAAGATCATGTGTAACGTCCATGTTAGGAGCTTGAAGTTGTTAACGAGCATGTTTACCTGGGACAAATAGTCCGTCTAGGTACACTTACTCACGACTATAGACTTTTTCTTGCGAATAAGCCTGTAATCGTGTTGATGGACCGAGCGCATTCAAAGATATTTTTGGACAATATTACCACTCTGTATGATAAGAACCTCATAAAAGCCGAAACAGATAGGAAACAGAAAAGAGAAACTGACAGGAAATAGTACGCCATACAATGGGCGTTGACGACCTTCGTTCTTTAATTTTCCCTTTTGACTTTTAAATTTTTTCTTTTCTTCCATGCATGGGGACGTGATTAATCAACACTTTGATTATGATATCTATCTGTAATTATCTTTGATTGTGTTGTCAGGTATCGAACTTAGTTTGCTCAAAATCTTTGAAAATTTCAGATGTCTCTTCTTGTCTTCTATTTCTTCTCAGCACTTAATATTGCTCATCTACCACGTTTGAATATTTTAGTTTCTAAAAATGCAACTTACCGAGGACAACTAATAATTATTGGTCCCATCAAACAAGTACGCTGATAATATCATTATGAGTGCCTTTATCTTCTTCTGTATCATCCCATAACAGTCCACTGCTACACAGAGCCTATCTCATAGTAGGTAAGATTTGCCCTAATCGTCACGATTGAAGAGCGCTACGCCAGGCCGTTTGCGATCGCCAATTGACTCTCCAAGCGTGCCTTCTCTGATCTAGTATGCAATACCATAATATAATAGATATAGCTATATGTAAAATATACGAATAGTAAGACAATGACAGTGACCCATATGTGATACGTGGTACAGGAAAAGACTTAAGTTACAATCAATTACATCCCACGGCTGGGCGGGCACAAGCATTCTATAATATCGGAGAGAATTATGAGCAATTAGTCTGCCGAATTACTCCATTTCGTATTCACGAACTGTATATGACCATGAAATATTAAGTTTATTCCCCAGACATGCAGGTTTCTTTACTATGGTTTTCTTCACAGCTGAATACGAAGAAAATCAACAATCAAAATTGCAATTCGCAATCAAGATCGAATCAGGATTGCTTCCACAGCTCTGTACGTTCGAGACGCTTATGTCGCCATCTATCGGAATACATGAGATGAAAACCTTTTGCGACACCCACAGTACGGTATGGAATGATGGATTATCTTATAAACCCATAAAAATTCAATGTAAGAATAACAGATCAGGTGCGTCAAACTCCAGCATAAAATGTATAATTCTGACGTTAGGCATAGTGAATAACGAGAGCCAGGTATCGAGTTTATTGTATGTCAAATAGTAACACGCTTACATTGAATATAGATGAATTAACCGACATCAAATGAGTCGTTTGTTGTATTCAGACTCATACCTAAAATTAAAAGTAATAATACCTTAACCCCCCCCCCCCCCCCGGCAGAGGAAGAGGCGTGGTGGGGATCGAGAGGTGCAATAAAGGACGTCTTCGTCCTCATCAGCCGAAAAGTAACCTTTTTCCCCCTACGCCCATAAATGAATGATTTGCCTCCAAGTAAATCTTCACCATGAAGCAGCTGCTCCTGCCATGGTGGAGATTTGCTTTTCAGAGGACAACAGTGACCTCGCCCTATACAAGAGCCTTAGGTACGTTCAAGTTCTGCGATTATCACCTGCTGGTAAGATTTTAGTTAATACTAAAGGCAGTACTCCCAGAGCTTATATAATCTATCTATACTGTTACGCGCTCCAGTCGACGATACACTAGCGCCATCTAGTGTCAGGAACGAGAGCGAGGGGAGCATTGAGAAAATGACATCACAAATCACTCAACCGACAGCGCCTAGTCGAAACTCGAACGCTCGGTACCTTGCGCGTGTTTACTTGAACATTCTGGATATTTCTTTGCTAATTTAAATAAGTAGGCGCTGCAAGATGCGATCGAGGTAGACTTGAACTCGGCGACACAAGCGAAGCTTCGGAGCGGAATTAAGTGAATTAGTGTTTTTAATCATTAGTGTTTTAAGTTTTAATTTGTGTAAAGTAAATTAAAGTGTTAATTTAGGTAATTTTATCGGTAATTTTTATTGTCACGAACCCTAAGCTCGTAACAATACTATAATAAATCTAACAAGACACGATGAATTTGAGTACACTATGTTATCGATACAGATGCCAAAATAATTTTGTTTGGTAACTTTGTCTACCTGTCTGTCTGCCTGTCTGTACAAACAACACGCAAAAACCTGAGAACGAAATTGTATGACACTAGAGTGCTACGTAAGGAATGAACTGTATCACGCTATCTATCATAGGAGGTGCACAGTAAGCATAATGTTGCCTTTTGCGGCAGCAATTTTTTTTTTAAATTTGCATTGTCTTGGGATTTAAAAATTACATTATCCTATTTTAAGTAATAACAATAATATATGGTTCAAATATTCAAATTCAATTTATTCGTTTGCGACATATGGGTTATAATAGGTCTCAACAATTTAACAAAAATACAGTCATATTTACCTTCCGGTGTGCAAACTAATTATTGAATACAAGATTTTTTTAAAGAAATTTTTGATTATACAGAAACATAAAATAATCTTATTTGTATTACATCGTAATAATTCAAATTATATATGTCTTAAAATTAAATTATATAGTTCAATAAACTTTTGCGGTTATATTCACTAAATGTGATAGTTCAAAATTAAGTTTTTTTTTGGTTAAAATATGTTTAATTAATTTTTTTAAATATGAAAGCTCTTAGACTATTTTATATATTTTGGTAAATGGTTATACAGTCGAGTCCCCATGCAGACTACGCTTAGAATATGCTTTTCTTAAACAAAACACTTTTACTATTAGGATAGCTCAATTTATCTTTATGACGCTGGACATTTAGATTTTTATAAAAACTTAAGTTTTGACGTACAATGACTACCTCATATATATACAGACATGGCATTGTTAATAATTTTAAGCTAATGAAGTGTGGCTTACAACTCTCACTCTAGTTAATTTTACAAATGGGTCGTAAGCATTTCTTCTGAGCTTTAAATACTGTTTCTCTGTCGGCACAATTACCCCAGAACATAATATCATATAAGCGTCGATATAACATAGACGTGGTATGATGCTATTATGGTGGATGTATCCACAACTTTTCCAAGAATTTATAATGCGTTGGAAAAACAATTTAACTTCGTACACACTGCTGACATGAGTTTGCCAGTTCAAATTACAATCTACATTTATACACAGAAATTTAATATTTTCTATGTTATTGATTTTTTTGTCCTAGATAGTAAATATTTAAATTATATAATTTATTACATTTTTGATAACATGTCATTAATTTGGTTTTTTCTAAATTAATGTTTAGATTATTTATATTTAACCGACTCACGATTTTTCTTAAGCAAAATTTATTTTATTTTCTAAATCTACTTTATTTTTACTAGTGAAAATGACTTTCATCCATGACCTTTCAGCTGGAGTTACAAAACCGTTTTCAGTGCCTAGAAGATTGCAAGGCTGTGGACGATGTGAATGACAATCTCGTGGAAACTGTCCATGCGATCGGAGCTAAGTTCTGCAAGACCCGCCGCAGAAAAACACAAAAACTCTCCGATCACACTCTTAATCTCGTGGCTGTTAGGCAGGAGATGAGGCTACAGTCGTCAGCAGATTTGACAGCATACAGGCAACTGAACAGACAGATCTCCAAAGGCTTGCGTCAAGACGTACGCAACTTCAATAGAGCTCGTATTGAAGAAGTGATTGAGCGGAACCAGGGCTCCAAAGGCTTTGTCGGAGATCTGTCTTCCTAAAAAAGTCAACTGTCAAAGCTGAATACTGAGTGTGGCAGCATCATTTTCGGGACATCTGAGATTTTGAGTGAGATTGAGAGGTTCTACGGACAGCTGTACACATCATCGTTGGAGCACGTGTGAGTAACGATCCAAGAGCAAGTCTTATCCGACGCTATTCAGATGATATCCCAGACGTCAGTCTGAGCGATATTAAAATGGCTCTCCAGCACCTTGAAAACGGTAGGGCCCCAGGTGAGGATGGAATTAAAGCGGAGCTTCTTTAAGCGGGTGGAACACCAGTACTTAAAGTCCTACAGAAGCTCTTCAATTCTGTCCTCCATGGTGGCACTACTCCGGAGGCATGGAGCAAAAGTGTGGTGGCCTTGTTCTTCAAGAAAGGTGACAATGCTGTCTTAAATAACTACAGACCGGTTTCCCTTCTGAGCCGCGTCTACGTGCTGTGTGTGCTACATGTGCTACGGACTGGAAAGGATACGGTATTAACATCAATGGCGAGTACATCAATCACCTTCGATTTGCCGACGATATCCTATACCTTTAAACGAGCAATTCTTGTGTATGCCTGCATATTAGTTAAGAAATGTCATAAATATAGAGCCCTTTCTAAAATAGCAAAACTAAGTAAAATAAACATAAATGAAGGTTTTGCAATACCGACAATAGCACAGTTATTTTCACTCATCATCATTACAGCCTTCCACAAGTCCACTGCTGAACATAGGCCTCCCCGAAGTAATGCCACAAAGCACGATCCTGAGCCACCTGCATCCATCGACTTCCTGCATGTCTTATCAGGTCGTCACTCAATCTAGTGGAAGGTTGCCCTACACTACACCTACAGGTACGAGGCTGCCACTCGCGAACCTTTTTTCCCCATTGGTTATCGGTTCTTCGAGCTATATGGCCGGCCCATTGCTACTTCGGCTTTCTGAGTTTATCACGCAGAGAAACCCCGAGCATAGCCCTTTCTATCGCTCCTCCTCATACGGCCAGCAGTGAAGAACCACGTCTCAAATCCGTAAGTCATCACTGGCAACACGCACTGGTTGCAATTTAGTTTGAGGTATACCTGACGAGAAGATGTGTCGTAATTTCCCGAACGGTGCCCAGTCGAGTTAAATCCGTCGATTGACCTCTCGGTCGAAAGTGGACTTACCTAGTCGGACTATTTGTCCCAGGTAAACGTACTCACCAACAACTTCGAGCATAGTGCTCCCAACAACTACCGGCATAGGTGTAACATGCACATTAAACATGATCTTTGTTTTGTCCACGTTCATCTTAAGACCTATCCGTTGGGAGGCACTATTGAGGTTATTGAGCATAGTGCTCAAGTCCTCCAGCGATTCTGCCATAAGGTCTAGTACCCGGTTGACCGAGCTTTGCTTTTTTCGCTCGGTTTTTTTTAATTCGTGTGTTTTGGAAATTTTATTTAGATACAAATTACATACTGATGAAATACGAATAATATTTTTTGATCTTAGCAACATAATAGAAAAAACTGAACTGGTTATTTGAATAAAATATCATGATTGCAATTAGTTTAATTTAAACTTTAGTGTTTTTAAAAAATACTAAAAAAAGGGCTCGAAAAAATAGATTTTCTCAAAAAAAGAAAGGAACTTGAAAAAAAATAAAAAAGTCGGTCGGTCGGTCTGGGCTCAAACCATGGTATTACGATTTTGTGACCGCCCAATATGCCAATTAAGCTATTTGTAATCATCAATAAACTGTCAAAATTTACCTTCTTATTCTAACGATATTGTAGCAGTTTTTCATTGCCTAAAAACATGGACAAAAAACATTTTCTAATTTTTTTTGTCCGTGTTTTAGGCTCTTAAAATAAATCCCAGCTAGATCGATATGATGATTTTCTCGAACATGATACGATGCAAGAGTATAATTATCTAATTTGAATAAATACGTATCATTTTAAGTCATATTATATTCAGTTACGAATAGAACATCATCTGATTCGAGGTTATTTAAATTAACAGTTAGAAGATCAGATTTAGCAATAAATCCGTTAATATTTCGGTGAAGTATGTATAGTTTTTATATACGAAAAAGATTTTTATAAGAATGTGTGGGACCGATGTGGAGACCACGACCAATGTTGTGTTCGAATACGTTATATTGTAAACTAACGAATTCTAATGCTTGATAGGAATAAGAATTAAATGACTCGAATGAAGTAATGTTATTTCTATGTGACAAACAACTTTTACTACTTTACAATATGAAATTAACTACCAGAACAATGTAAGTTAATTGATATAAGTAGCGCGTCGCGTCCTGTTGCTATGCCGGTTGCAGGTGGAATATTGATAGCGTGATTTAGGCTAGTTAGCTAGTTCGGTGTGTTTCGCTTGCGGCGCGACGATAGCGCCTCCACAAATGTATTATTTTATCACGCCTATAAGTAATTCCCCCTATTATATTGTTCTGCAGTATATCGTCAGTCTGTGTATATATGTCTATCACTTCAGTATCATTAGTTTGTGTACTAGATGTCTGAAGTAAAATATGTTTTGAGAAAGTCACTATACTACTTGATTTCACGTAGCAGAAAACGAGAGAGTATATTAGAATTGAAAGTATATTGATGAAAGAAAGGTTTAAAACCATTTGTATTTATAAAAGAAACATTAGTAAAAATTTTGGATATAAATCTTAATACATAGTGAAGTTTGTCGATGTTTAAATTTCTATTATACGAGTATAGTATTTCTGTAAATATATAACATTAGTATTTGTTACATTATAAAGCCAGTTCCGCATACGAAATTTATATACATATGGATATTTATCATTTACGCCAACAAGTACAACAACATAATCATTTTTTGTACGTTTACATATTTCGTTCAGTTTTCAGTTTGCAAGAGTTCCTGTATTTTGGCCCCTGGTTTCCAACAACATGTTACTAGAAAATTATCGCCAACTAATTTTTGAAGAGTGCTGCAAATATTTCGCCCATTTTGGTCAACAATAACAATTATTTTCCTTCGTATCTTAGATATGGATACTTTGGAATTATATGTTTTTGATGAGCAATTAACAAGTCACGTGACAGCTTATTTATTTTTTTTAATTTAATTCAATATAATTTTGACTTTCATATAGAGATATCTCGGTAAGCATGCCAAAGTTGCGTCAAATCTAAATTTTTTGAATTTAAATCGGACATAATATCTTGTAACGCACTAGAACGTTTTGGTTTTCTCTACGTTATATTTTCAAATTTCATTTTTTTTTGGTTATGACTAGTATTAAATATTTTTGAGAATAATTATATTTAGATACCCTTTCGTTTTACAAGTGAAAAAAGAAATGACAAATATATGAAATACAAAAATAAGAAAATGTTTTCAAACTTATGAGTTCGACTTGATCACGCACCTAATTAATATACCTAAAGTAGTTATCAGTATTATTGCAGAATTTCATATTTCTTAACAGTTGGCAGCCGTTAAAGTTATCAGTTATGATTATTTTACTTCTAGCACAAAGTTTATAAACACATTTTATAACTCAGTCAGTATTAACATACTATATTGTACACATCTATAGTTTACATAAAGAAGAAAAATACTATTTAATCTTTGTTAATCTTAAATGGTGTTTGTAGGTCAATCTAATGTTGGTCAGTTTTACTTTTTTATAGGAAAGAGGTGACAAACGAGCACGCAGTCCACCTGATGGTAAGTGGTTGCTGTGGCCCATAGACATCTACATCTATCCTCGTTTGCGTTTCAAAATGCAGATGCGTTGTCAGCCTTGAGGACTAAGATAGAATGCCTCTTTTCCTGTAAAAAGGGTCTCCGGTTCTCTACACTCACCATACGAAACACAGCAGCATTAAGCTGATATTTGACGCTGGTATTCAGTGAGAGCGTGGTCCTTCCCCGGTCGAACCGACCCATACGTGCTACAACTATACAATTAATATAGCTGTAGCATGGCTGTTCCACGTAAAAACTTATTATACTACTACTAGTATATACTTATTTACTTTAGTTCCTTTATATAATCCCAATAATATTAAACACTGTATCACATACCACAACGGTACTGTTTAATATATTACACTTTTGTAGTTAATAATACATTTTATATAACTTATATGTTTATTTACTGAGGATGATATACTTCAAGGATCAAGACCAAGGAACATACTACTCTCTAACGAGAGATCAAGACGCGTCACCGTCCACTGATCCAATTCTCTTTCTCATATCAATATAATATACACTATGAAATACCTATACTTTAAGTACACACATAAATAAAATAAACTTAATTTTTAATTGTTAAAACATTACAAAATTTAATCTAACTAAAAATATTACACAGAATATTTAGAAAATCTATAGTAAAGAAAAATTAAATAAAAATTTAATTTGTCATACAGTCCTACTCCCAGTGGTATTGTGCCTAGAACGCTGGCTGCGTTTCCTCACTGAATGGCTATACTTAGCCTTTGAGCGAGAAAAGAACACACCCTCTTATCACCAGCAGCGACGACTAGTCGTGGATACAGTTCCTTTAGGAACTTACTTACTTACGTGGACCCCACGGACCGATAGTCTCTACAGGAAATGGCACAAATATGTAGTCATTTTTCAAATACTCATATTTGCACCACTTCCAGTCCAGTAGTATTCCACACTTGGGTTTTACCTCTCTCCCAAGGGGCCAAAGTTATACCGTCGGTTCTCTTGCCATCGTCTCTAAATATCCCGCAAGGCTCTAAAACCGAGGGAACATTTATAGATACAACCTTTCAGATGACTTCGTTCAAAGAACCGTGACGGAAAAACCTACCTGCACTTTTCTATCATAACAGTCTGAATTATACGTGGTATATTATTTAAACGTAGTAGAGCTATGCCGCAGTTATATTATATAGTTGTAGCACGAATAGGTCGGCTCGACCGGGAAAGGGCTTCGCTCTCACAGAATACCAGCGTAAAATAGTAACTTAATGCTACTGTGTTTCATATGGTGAGTGTAGAGAACCGGCGACCCTTTTTACTGGAAACGAGGTATTCCATCTTGGTCCTTGGGTGACAACGCATCTGCATTTTTATTTGTAATCGAGGATAGATGTAGATATCTATGGGCCACAGCAACTTACTTACCATTAGGTGGACTGCGTGCTCGTTTTTCACCCTATTTTATAATTAAAAAAGCCCAAACTCGCCAATGCTGCTACCACAGCGACATTGGTGAGGCTAACAAATTGCTACTTTTATTATACAAAAAAGTGGAAATGAACGAGACGTGTTATTGGTACTAAAAAGTTTAATTATACTTTAGTAACTACAGTTTACATTATTATATATGTCATGTGGACTGCTCTACATCACAGCTCCTAGACGGATTCCTACGGTGATGCGTAAACTTTCCCCATCAAGCAATGTACTGAGATTACTTGATGATACAGCGTGTAACTAGTGACTAGATTCCTTAGTCGAAACAGCTGTAAGATGAGCCTGATCTTGGTCACTACGGAAATTGTGAAACAAATCTTTCTGCACACTCCGTACCAACGGAATATCAAACTGTTTTTGTTGGTTAACTTCCAGTGGGACATTTTCGCGGGCAAATAGCGTTAGCCATATGTGCCTTGCCTCCGCAATAAAGCACAGATCTACTTTATTATTTAAAATTATGTTACGTAAGTCATCGACACTGTGCACGGAAGCAAAGAAAGCAGGCAATACTAGTCGAGAAAGATTTCTTATACCAATACCACCAAATTTTATAGGTAAAGTAGCTTGATTCCAGGCTGTTGCATTTCAATACAAATTTAAAAAAAAACTAAAGCTATTTTAAAATTGTTATCAATATCTTTTAAAATATCCTAACATTTCCAGACTGGACTCGAGCGTATTGAGTACGTAAATTTAGGTACAAGAAGAAAATATTTTAATAGTAAGAGAGACGTGGGTTTTAAAATATAAAACTTAACAACGTGGTTTAAAAATTGATCAAATTTTGTATTTAAAACAAGTTTTATACTAATAATATTACAGGTATAGCAATTCTGTTTTGACAGTTTTTGTTCCTGGAGTATCTCAGTTAGAAGTAAATAAATTATTGGAAATAAATATTTCACATTTATTGCTATTTTACTCAAGACAAATATTTTAAAATTTTGATATGAGTAAGATCACTGAGGATGCCATCTGCTTTACCTACCAGTGCTCCGTCGTCTAGGTACCAGACATTCAGCTAAGATTTAAAATTTGAAATAATTGGTTGAATTCCCAAACTGAGAAGAGCTGGACCTAGTAGGTCACCCTGCTGAACACCTACAGCAGAATTAATAATATGGTGTTCATAAAACAAGTTCGAATTTTAACTGTAACATTGTCAAACGTAATAACAAATTTCAGGGGTTTTGTTAGCCACTTTTTTTAACAGGGTTACCGTATTGATAAATTTAAAAGCATTCCTAAAGTCAACCTTCACAAGAACATCTGCATTAAAATTTGTTAAAAAAGTACGCACTGAATGTACCGCCGCCTCTAAATCACCTTTAGTGCCAAAGCCTAGTTGAATAGGTTAAATTGTTGTCTTAAGTTTAGAGATGATGTGCCTGCAAGCTAGTTTTGAAATTAAACGTCAAAATGTGGAACCAACGGCAATAGGACGGATATCTTTATCCTTTTCATTGAAGGCACGCAATCTTGTCTCGTATAAGTAGGGAATAAAATTGGGATTATCATTACCAGAAAGCATAAATTTACATAATTTTGCAATGTCGTTAAGAAGTACTCTCGTTACTGACAGACGTGTGAACAAGATCTATGAGATTTTGAGGCGTAATCCTGCCAATGCCGCCAGCAGAGCCATTCGAAAATGACTAGATTGTGTCTAAAGTTTCTTTTTTTAGATATTTGTAAAGGTTGCTTTGAAGTATTTGGTGGCAGCGGTAATTTCTGAGAAGGATTGACCGAAGGGTGCTTCTGAAAAAGACCAAAGTTCAAGAGTTTCGACATTACGAGGAGCAAGTATGTCGTCTAACAGTAGACTACGGAATGCATTTATTGGGTCGCCAACCATTACATTTATAAGTGGTAGAGCCATGCGGCAGTTATATTAGTAGTAAGTTCGTTTTGCGTAGATCGGACCAAAAATTAATATTCAAAAACTGAAGGTAGCCGGGGTAACAATGACATTGGGACGTCAAACATCTCAGTCGCACCCGTGACCATGGGTGCTGTAAAGCACCCGAAACGTCGGGAATTAAAAATAAGTAAAATCAGTTAAATAAACGCGATAGAATCCGTAAATTTAGTTTTATTCAATGAAAAAGTGTAATGTTTGCGTAAATTTAAGAAATCATTATAAAAATTTATATATTAATAGAATCAGTACTACTACTAGTAATCAGTACTACTAGTTACTTTGCGGAAATCCATTACATTAAAGTTGTCAAGAATTAATTCTCATACATCAGCTCAATAAAATAAAATGATGTGTCTTACATAGTTTGAAGAGCACCTCCCGCCATCCCTCAATTGCGTGCACTAATCCCGTCAACACTAATCCCGTCACCACTAATCCTGTCACCACGAATCCCTGCACCACTACTCCCAACACCACTACACTAGAAAAGACACACCATCGACGATAGCACGACACGTGTTTCGCCTCTACTCGAGGCATCCTCAAGTAATGTACCTACACTCTGCGGTGGCTGACCGCTAAGTAAATTAATGTAAATAATTTATTATTAATTCGGTTCCACAAGGGATCGCTCGACAACTGATGTTACTGTTGAGCTGATCAAATATAATGTCTAATTAAAATAATTGTATAAAAAAATAATTATATATAAAAATAATGAAAAATATAATTAACAGGATGTTTTGGGTATACTCTATGACCTATCCAAGGCCTTGAATTCACCATAAAACGTTAATCAGGAAACTTTAACACTACGGTGTAAGAAGTGTTTCATATTTAAGTAACAGAACGCAAAAAGTTGTCATTAAAAGTATGAGTACTTCCGGGTCGATAGTAAAAACGAGCGTGCCTCAGTTCTCCATTTTCGGCCCCTCTCTGTTTCTATTAATGGCTTATCTTACATAGCCTCTCGTCTGTCCAAAACCTTCTAAAGGTCGCTATTAAAAATTCTGTCCACAACCTTTAGAAGGTTGCAATTTATTTATAAATTTCATACACGAAACAGCCGCAGTAAATGTATCTGTATCTCCCTCTAACTTGTACAACTTTGTTTTAATATCATTAACCAACTTATCTCGGTATGGAATTGTCGCTATTGAAGTGCAAAATGTGCCTTTTTTGTGTCTGTTTCGGGTCATCTTAAGTGGCCAACAATATTGTCGAGCTTGTGGTGTAAAAAAATGTACGCAGAGTTGTGTTTTTTTATTAATTATTGTAAAGTGTACTTATCTTATTGTAAATAGAATAAATATTTATTGAAATAATTGTTTTTTTTTACGTTTTTTATTCACCAAACTGAAAAAATCGCTTTTAGCGTTTTTACCATGGAATTTAGAAAATATTATAAAAGGTGAATGTACACATTTACACATATTCTATTAGCTTACTTAACAATAATTCTAACAAAATATTGTTTTATAGAGTTTCCGTTCATAATTATTAAGATTTTGCCATTTTAATTGTAACGACAATTATTAAATTATGACGAAATAATTAATGCTATATCTAAATTAGTAAATTGGTTTAATGTTAATAATTTGAATTTAAATGGAAGTAAAACTAAATGTATGATATTCATAACTCGAAATGTCAAACATCTAAGTATCAATGGGATTTTGAATAGGAGGGGTAATTTTACACGACCATTTTTCTTAGAATCACACTAGATGCGAAGCTTCAAGGGCGCTCCATATGTTAAAACTAGCAAGCTGAATTAGTTCTGCAGCATATTCTGTAAAAAAAGATTGGAAATCTTACCAATGTTAAATACCCCATAGCAAAATAACAAACGACATTATGTTATAGAAAAAGCTAAAGTAAACTAGTCAAACAGTTGGACAGTTGGAGAGTTTGCTATGGGGGCACGCAACTGACACTGAAATTATTTTTGTTTCAAAGAAGAGGGCCATAAAAGTAATCCACCATTTAAAACCTAAAGAGCCGTTTAGACAAAAATTTAAGGAAATTAATTATTATCAAATTTGGCTTCTCAATACATTTATAAAAATATAATGTACGTACAAAAAAACTAACTAAAAGTACGTACGTACTACGAGTAAAAGTAGTTTTACACAAATAAGTGATATACATTCTGTAAATACTAAAAACAGACACAAGCTACTGCACCAGTTACTCGACTTCACTGAGTCAGTAATTCATTCTTGGAGCAATGCTATTACAACAAAATCTCAGAAAATATACAAAATTTTACCTGCTCAAAATTCAAAAACTTATTACACTAAGTTTTTATAAAAAGGGTTAGTATCATATTATGAACTTTATGGATAATAATAACCCCTGGGAAATGTATTCAATCGCTACCAAGCTATTTCTTATGTGTTTTGTGTTGTTAATTGTGTAACATACATGATTGTAAGCTATTATTTATTTTTTTAAAGTTATCCCATCTCTTCTCGTTCCGAAACAGTGGGAAATTAAACAAAAAAGTGACTCTGTGTGATCTATATTGAATAAAATAAATTCTGTTTCTGTTTCAAAAAAGTTAACCCCCACGACCACAGGGTGAGTTCTGTCGATGTTCTCACACAGAAAGGCAAAAATAGCGCCGTTTCAAATCTCGATTTAGTATGCAACTACGAAAAGTTTTTCCACAAGAAGGTGTATTCTCACCCCCTTCTTTGGACCCTCGCAGTTGCTCACTTATAGTACAAGATGGCAGACCTTCGCATTGACACACTAAGTCACGCTGATGACCTTGTGGTCGTTGCGAGGGTTCTAGGAACACACTAGTCGTACGCGTGGAATTGCGTACGAACATCCCCTACGCCGATCAGGATATCACAGATCGACGTTACGTCAGATGCATGTAATTGCGATGCGTACTTAGCACCAGTCCTTTCTGCTTTAACAGCTCTGCGCTCACCGTATTAAGTGTGTCGATATATTGCAAAACTTATATTTATGTGCACACATTCTAAAAAATATGTATGTTTAACTATGAAAATGGATAAAATACCCTATTCAACTAGCTGCAGGTGGAAGCCGTGTTACAAACGACCTAAGGTACCCATTCGTTAGACCCATGGTAAGTTTAGCTGTGAACATCTATAAGCTAATGATTATGGCAAAAAATTTGTATTTTACAATACATGACGTGAAAATAATACTATATTTGAAAAACGTTCAACAAAATACTCAAAGAGTTCTTCATGTAGAATGCAATATGCATTCATAATTAAATTGAGATTTCAGTACACAACAAACAAGTTTGAAAATCATTTTGCCTGATACGAAGCTAACAGAATGAACGTTTTAGCGAGTTATTTTGAATATTCAAGTGCTTTTTTTTAATTTGACAGGTGAGCGAACACGCCTTACTCCCGGCTATTGTGTTGTAAAAGTATCGAAATTGAACGGGCGCCCTCCATTTGGACTCTATATGAGAGCTGGCGGTAATCGGTCGACCATTCGTTTCTCGCTCTCTGAATATCAAATCATTTTTCCTCAATTTCATTGCATCGCCAGTGCCATTTGCAAGCGTTGATTTTAAAATATGCGACGCGGAATCGTCGATAGGCGCGGCGCAGTGATAAGTTAATTACTCGAGTTATCTGACATTTTATTAACGTCGATGCTTGTTCGCTGTACGGATTGTTTGCGGCTTTTGCGAATATATCTCTGTTATTTGAGTTATATTTTATAAATGGATTTAAAAAATCTCTATGGATCCATTCATCTGATCATTTTGCTATAATTAAATATTCACAACGGCATGTCTGCAATAATTTGCACCTAATTATAAACTACCCAAAATTTACTAATTAGTTTTAATGCAGCAGTGGAATACAGTCTATAGCACCATTTCTTCCCGTATGTAGATGCGGTAGGAAGAAACGGGAAGGAACGGTAAAGTTGCGTGACGTTTGATACTACGATCGTCAATCAGCTTACTAAGGTTTGCGCTTTGTGTAAATTCTAATCCAAACAATGTTAAAGAGGCCAATATCCTGCCAGCAGTGGATTTCTGTTGCTGATTATTATAATAATAATGAGGGTAATTATCAATTTAATTATATAATTATAAATTATAATTGATTGAAACGATAGTAAAAATCTTTCCTAACAATTTAATTGTTACAGTTACATTTGTAACGTTTCATATCATGAACAGGAAATTATAAAATCTTTTTTTTATTTTTCTAATGGATACATTAGAAAATTATTTAAATCGATAAACCCTTCGATTCTATAAACTGATATGAACTTAACAGTATCAAAAAAATTTAAGTGTAAATATATTTAATGAAGGTTTAAGTAATTATAAATATAAATTATAACAATTTGTATCTTTAAAACAACATCTTAAGATGTTGTTTTACAGAAAGATGTATCTTTATTAATAACATAAACAATAACATAAAAACCAAAGTCAGTGCTTATTGAATATATAATATGCTTATGAAGGCGATCAAAAACATAATAGCCAATAAATTACCTATCGTTTAGTTTTCTTTTCTTTATAGTTGATGTAGGCAAATGAGTTGCGATGATGAGCTCCAACTAGTAGCTACCAATGCACTTGTAATGACAAATGACTAACTGATGGCTGAGCCTTGTAGTTGCTGGTAATAATAGCTCTATATCAATGCAGATTACGATGAATGGCGATCATTAGCCACATTCGAACGGCGATTAGCATTTGTGCTCACGTAAATATGGAGTTGATATATTCGAAAGCAGACTTTTAAGAACTAATTATTATTTAAATAATAGACAGTTATTTACGTAGATATTTCGCTTTGGTTCCTAAATTGTGAAAAATGTATAAATATTTCTAATGCAACATCACAGGAATATTTATTATTGTATTTTTTATTGTAATTTTAAGTGTTGATTCATCACGTCCTTGGCAGTGTCGCTAAACACCGTAAGAAAACCTTTTTGTCTACGAAATTAGATTCATTTCAAGAACACGTGCAGTACAGGGATTGACAATTGGGCAAATGCGAAATACTTCGCCAGCGCTAAGCCCTATGAAAAATTATAGGATGTCTGTGCAAAGTAGTAGGATGTAAATAGGCTATTTTTAGTCTTTACTTTAAACAAATTACATTATATACCGTAATAGCCCAACGTATTGAGCCATACTCACCTTAAAAAAAGTCATATACTAAATAACAAAAAGACAAAACTTTTGAAGAGCACCCACTCAAAACTCTTGACGTATATGACATAAAATGCACAAAGGGTGAGCAAAGCCGTAGAAACACATAAACCTACAATTCTTCGTGTAACAGTGTATTCAACTAAGTTTGATCTTGCGAGCCATAGTTGGGCCCACGCTGGGAAATCATTTATTTTTTTCAACAAGGCTTGTCGTCATTGAAACCGATGTTGAGAACTAAATACTCGTATATACAAAATCTATCCTACTGGGCAGACCATCCTACACCTAAATTGATTGATTTGCTGGATGTCTAATAACAGCGGTATAATAAGGCAATTTTAGTAAGTTTAGAGGGTTTCTAGTTTTAAAATAATTACATAGTACTGCAAAAAATATTTGTCCTAATTTTTTTTTTACTGAAGTGGCAAACGAATTTTCTTGTCTTATTTAAATAAGTTTGTGTTTTATTTAAGTCATTTCATTCTATCAAAAGTTTTTTTTTGTTGGATAGGGTGACAAACGAGCACACAGTCCACCTGGTGGTAAGTGGTTGCTGATGCCCATAGACATCTACATCTATCCTCGATTACGAATCAAAATGCAGATGCGTTGTCACTAGTGTTGTCCAAATGCAAGAACAAGACGAGACTTAGCCAGTCTTGGTCTTGGTCTTGCGCCAATATACCTGGTCTTGTTCTTGGTCTTGGTATTGCGCTCTCAGTCTTGTTCTTGGTCTTGGTCTCGCAGCAAGAGTCTCGCAAGTCTCGCAATTACCTATTAGCCTATTGTTATTTATTAAACGTTACTTTAGATCTTAGAATAACTTAACAGAGTAGGCACATTTTGAGCTCGAATTAACATATCCATAGAAAGACCAACCAAATTAATAAATGTCTAAACATTTAATGAGAAATTCGAAAAATCAACTAATACCGGGTGGGGTTTGAACCCACGACCTAAGCGATCCGTGCCGATGCTCTAACCAACTGAGCTATCTACCAAGTCTCACGGCCACGGGAGTTAGTCTGTTTCATAATAAACGTTTACATTTAATAAGCTTACATGTGCTAAAACTTAGTCAAAACATATAAAAAACAAATTAATGACATTAACTTGACTGTATTATAAAGAACATTATCTGGCTAGAAAGAGATTGATAGACTCTTATATGAAATGGAATAAAAGAGTTATACAATTTACCATTTATTTAATTAAAAAAATAAAATACAATACAAATTAAATTGCATAACAGTACACAACAGATTTTTGATATTACTGTTACTTTATATTAATTCTTTTGACCAAGTATTAATACAAAGTAACCATCTGGCTGACTCATCACTTAACCTATTTCTGTGTTTTCTAATTACTAATAACGCTTTAGAAAATAATCTATCAGCAGGTACTGAAGTTGCAGGTATTGAAAGAAAATCACGGGCCATCTTCGATAAAGTCGGATATTCTGTCTCATGCGTCCTCCACCACTCTAAAATGTCTTCCGAACTGGCGGCTCTGGGTTTACTTAGGTACTCCTCCAACTCGTCTATAACCTAAATCTTGATGAAAAGATCCAGATCCACATGACGTCGAGGGACATGCATACAATTTCTCAAAGTCTATTACGTCTTCATCTTCATCATATTCACATAATTTATTTTCATTTCTTGGTGATTCTAGAGATGTATTCACTGAGTGTAGACTATTATTAGTGTAGACATATTCTTTATAAAGTTTATTAAATTTGCGCGGGCTTTCTGTTTTAATTTGCTTCCTCCATAATGTCATGTCAAAAGTCTGAGTCTTATGCCTTGAGTGTAAAATTAAAGATGTACAATAAATCCAGTTGCGCTTTTTATAATGGTTAAACATTTTGTCTCGAGCTGCTTGAAAACCCAGAATGAGCCTTTCATCCACTTCGGATCGATTAGGTTTCTCATCTAATTGTTTTACCATGGATTCAATTTTATCGAGCAAGAGATTGGATGATACAATGACTAGCGGTAATGTAACATATTTTTCTCCACCAAGTTTCGTTGATAGAAGTTTAAAGTTTATTAGAAACTTATGTATTTTTTCGAGTATTTGCCATTCACTATCTGTGGTTGGAAAATCATTCAATTCGGTGACAGAAGTGCACAATATGTTAATGCCAGTTCTCACTTTTAAACCAAATCCAATCATATTATGTGTGGAATTCCATCTCGTTGGACAGTCGATTATGGGGTTCAGATTTGATGGCACGCCAGCTGCTTCATAAGCAGACTGAAACTTCCTCTTCAATATCTCATTTCTTTTTATTTTACTGGAAATACTGCGTAATTTTGTTATAGCTGTACGTGAGTCTGCAATATTTGGCGCATATTCTTCATCTTCCTCAGTTTCGTCTTCATTATCTTCATACTACTGTTCTTGTCCCTTATTGTCAGTTTCACTGTGTAATGCTAAGGTCTTTAATAAATCTTGTACACCAAGGTTCAAAATGTGAACAAAGTACCGGAAATGTTGATTGTCTGAATCAAAGTGTGACAGCTGTTTGTCCAATTCATACATAAATTTGGTATTTGCAGTTGCGTTGTCGACCGTGATACCCTGTATTTTATCAATTATGTCATATTCCAATAAACATTCGTGGAAAATCGTTGCAATATCTTCCCCAGTATGTCGACCACGTGAAGGTATAAAATCAAGGACTACAGATCGATACTTCCATTCGTTGTCTATATAATGAATAGAGACCCCATAGTAACTCCTACCAGCAATTGACGTCTATCCATCAATGGTAAATGACGTTTTAGACGAAAATTGTTGTAGTCGTTTCTTAAGATTCAATTGAAGCTTTTCAAACCGTTCTATGACCTTCCTTCTAGGTGTGAACCTTTTAGGAAACACCATATTTGGGCAAATTGATCGAAAATATACTTGTGTAGCTTCGTCATCGAAAAATTAGAAGGGAAGATATTTTTTAACCATCCAATCAACTGCAGCTGCCGTAATGTTGTCACTGCTATTTTCAGACTGAAATATAACAGTAAATCATGTGTCTCGCCGATTATAAAAACAAATGAAAATATAAGTGAATTATAAATACATATTTAACACTATAATCTATATATATATATATATATATATATATATATATATATATATAACTACCACTCACTGACTGACTATAACGATATCTGAGGAACTATAAAACATACAAACTTGAAGTTTGTAAGATAGGTTCCTTTTATGGCATAGAGATCAGTTAAGAAATGGTTTTGAGAAAATCTATCCCTAAGGGAGTGAAATGGGAGTTGGAAGTTTGTATGAAAGTCCTACGTTTTTGAAGTTAGAGACACGAAAATCGGCATTAAAGTTATAAGTTTTCAATAATAAAATCCTGAATAAGCTGTTTTACGAAATCCTAACCTTAAGGGGGTGAAATTGGGGTAAAATGGTTATAAGTCCTATATTTTTAAAGTATAGATATGAAGATCGACGTTTACTTTATTAGTTTTCAATAATAAATACTTGCATAGTTAAGCTTTACCTATATAGCCTCTTTATACTTAGGTAAGACTTTTGCAGCTAGAAAATTTCAAAATCTCATAGGAAATCAGATATTGTACGCGGACGAAGTCGCAGGCGGCCGCTAGTTACATAATATATGTGTTATGTAATTGTGTGATATGTATATTTTTTCTTACATGTCCACTTTTTCAGGTGGTTATTACAAAAGCTTGTGATATCTCCACTTAATTTTGGTTTTTCAGGAAGAAATATTTGTGATTCCTTTTTGTGGAAAGATATTAGATGCTTCCTTAAGCCTGAAGTGTTTCTGTTTTTCATTTTTATTTCAACCTTTTTATGTTGGCATAATTTACACAAAGCAATTTGGGATGCATGAATTATGTCGAAAAACTCATCAAATTTACTTTTAGGTCTTTTAGATCTATAACTCCAACTCTCACTACTCCGACTAGAACTATTCGACTCTTCGTCACTCATGCCAAATTGGAAACTTATCACTCCGAGAACAACAAGGATTAGAGTAAAAACAATTAATACATTAGACTCGAAGCAAAGCTCAATTGGGAATGACTGGAATTAAAATAAATACTACTATTTGTAAGTACACGCCGAAAGACCGACAAAGGAAAGTTCGGCATCCTTTGATAAAATGAATGATTCTTCAGAAGATTAATAAAGTAGATGCGTTGCCAGATAGGTATAGTGTGCCTACGTAAAAATGAAATGTAAATGTGTAAATAAAATTGTGTATATTATGTTCTTCTTGTGATTGAATTAATCTACGTTAATTAAATTAAATTTGCCTTCACTCGTTTGAAATTCAAAATTCAAATATGTTTTATTCAAGTAGGCATTAAAAATACACTTCTGAATAATCATACTATTCAAAGTGTATACTATTATTACTGTGTTCCCCAATTATTTCTTTTCCATGTCCAGGGGTTCTGATTCTACTGAGAAGAATCATGGAAGAAAGTAAGAAACTCAGTAGTTGCTCTTTTCGAAATATTTTTACAATAGTTCTATAATTATGTAAAGCGATAAGTCAAACATAAAATGTCAAATGTATATGTAGATACCAAATCGGTTTAGAAATTTCTAGTTAGTCCTGTGTAGTACGAGAGGTCAGTTCCAAGCATTTTTGTCTGACTTAAATTGAAAAGGTGAAAGATCTAACATTTCTTTTGGAATCTTATTATAAAAGCGTATATCGCTACCCAAGAACGCATTATATACTTTGTGTAACCGGAAAGCAGGTATTGTGATTTTATTTTTATTTCTACTATTAAAATTGTGCAAATCACTATTATTTACATCAATTCGATGCAATCAATTTCTTTAAACGGTTCTCTAAGAGATACTCGGGCTCCTAAAAAGTACATAGATCTTATTTTACGCTTTTATTTAATATGCACACTTTTTATATTATTCGATTAGCATTGTACAAAATGTTTACACGTTTCAAGTGTGTTAAAAGTGTCTACAATATTTATCAAATGGGTGACGACATATTCGAACACTTTGTGTTCAAAAACACACACTTCCAAAAATCGAGATTTGCAGTGAACTTATTGAACATGTTTATCTATTAGGTAATAATAATAATAATAGTAAGTAATTATTATAAACCCATATAGTTAATATTATAATAATTACTTACTAGAATAAATTATTATGGTATCTATCTATCCTTACCATTATCTAATTACAATATTCCTTGCGAGATCATCATAATGTATTCGTGTCCATTCTGAGCACCCGGAAACTTATATTCAACATGTACCGGGCGCCAAACAGTGTAAAATGTAGTGCGTGCGGCGCGGCAGCGACGATTGAATGCGATATCAATAGAAGCCGCCGGTGCGTGTATCTTGACCTTGCACTTCCGAATAGCTGCAAAATTTCTTTGACAGGTCAGTATTCGACCTTTGATGATGCCGACAACAAGACGCCGCGCACTATCAAAGTACCGATGGTCAAAACTAGGGATGCACTGTTTTTTCTTTTAATGGATATTTTCATCCGCTATGTATGTTTATAGTATTGTTCGTAATGCGCATAAGTCCAATTTTCCAATTTTTTTTTTATATATATTTTTTGCGTCTCATAGATTTCCTAAGCGTATACCCGAACTCCTATACTCCCTGAAACGACGCTCATTCCTAACTGCAAGACGCAAGAGTCTCGCAGGCTTAGTCTTGTTCTTGCTCAAATCTTGCACGGTCAGTCTTGGTCTTGGTCTTGCTAAATTAGGCGGTCTTGTTCTTGGTCTTGGTCTTGCAAAAATGCAAGAACAAGACCAAGACTGCAAGACCAAGACCGATTTTGGGCAACACTAGTTGTCACCCGTGAGGACTAATAAAAAAGGGTCTCCGGTTTTTTACACTCACCATATGGAACACAGCAGCATTAAGCTACTATTTTACGCTGATATTCTGTGAGAGCGTGGTCCTTCCCCGGTCGAGCCGACCCATTCGTGTTACAACTATACTACTAATATAACTGCAGCATAGCTCTACCACGTTTGAAATTATGATGAATATGATTAATATTCTGAAGTTTGGGTACGAAGTATAGGTATGAATTTATTCAATGGTGGTGTTATCAAGTGCATTTTAATCTAATGTCAGAAAATCGTAATTAAATGATGTAAAATAATGTTCTATAAAGATATACTTATATCTAAAACACAGTAAACAAACTAAGGATATGTTTTCTCACAAATATTTACATCTATCCATACCGTCTTAGGAAAAAAGTACAATAGTTAAGCAGTTTTATCTATAGATAGCGTTGTTAAAATGTAATGCAAAATAACGGGCAAAATACACTTTTGATCTTCATATTACTCACATTGCCGGCAATAGCGCATATACTTAAGTTTTATTAAAAGTTACAATTACAGCTGATATAGGTCCCACTGCTGGGCACAGGCCCCCTTCCATTTTTGAGAGGTCTTTAGGGCAAGGAAATATCCGCCGCGCCGCACTGCTCCAAGGCGTGTTGACAAACTTCACATGTCTTGCAAACGCAGAGATTGACATGCATGTTTCCTCAGGATGTTGTCCTTCACCGCCGAGTACGTGGTAAATCAGCACTTAAAATTGCAATTAACAATTTAGTTGGTGCCAACGGGGATCGTACCTGAGTTGCTCGAGTACTGTGAAATTTACAGCGATCCCTTGGTCACTGAGCCACCACGGCTCTATTAAGTTTTATTATGTAAGTTAAGAGGATACCTTGAAAATGAATAGAAGTTTCGGGGGCGTGGCTTATTCCTTTGTCGGTGACGCTAACGGACGACTGAGGGAGTGTCAAAATGAAAGTGATGCAATGACTTCATAGTACGCAAATTATGAGATAGCCATACCGAGCAAGCGCTCGGAAAAAAACTAAGTAAGCGCCAAACAAAATTTTTATTTATTTTAACAAAACTTCGTAAAACTGGTTTATGAAAACTTAGATATGATTATTTACTATGCCTTAAAAATAATTCCATGAACTTATTCGTAATAATATTTTGTTAATTCGTGTCATGGAAAAATAATTAGATAATTAGAGTAAATAATTAGAGCCTACTTTGCAATTTTTTTCTATCGAGAAAATTTCATGATATCGTGTTTTCTTTTTATGCAATCCAAGGTCATATAGTCAAAAATCATATACCAAAATTTTGGTTTGTAATCTATAAAACTTAAAAAAATATGTTAAATAGAAAAACCACCAAATTTTCGAGGTATCACCTTAATTATTTATAGCTTATAGCGTCCGATGCATCACCTGCCAATGTTTATAAAATATATTGTCAGGAGATACCTGAGTAACCACCTGAATTAATTCATTGAGTTACGTACAGTTTCAATGAAGCTGGCCTTTCTACAACGTAACACTGCGAAAAAGACGTTGTGGTGTAGCTAGAATTCAAATCAAATCAAAGATTTAAGTAATTCAATACTTCAATATTTACGAATTTCAAAGGCATCCACAACTTTTTCTGTCACCAGGACTTTGGAACAAAATAAAACATTTAAAAGATTTTATAGCGGGAAATTTAATTTGTTAGAAAAATGTAAGGGTTGATGTTTTTTTCTGATAGATTAGTTATATTTTATCCTAATTTGATTATAAATTAATAAACCAAACTACGAATATTTCTAAAAGTAGATAAATTACGAAAAGAGATAAAAATTTGTATAATATTAGAGAGCAAACCATTGAAACTTTGCTTTGTTCATTAATATAATGCTCTAAAAGCTGAAAAACTTTATTTAAAATTAACTTATCAATTAAATGGTATTGTGCAACAAAAAACTTCACCTTAGTCCTCTTTTAAACGATACGTTTTTATTGCATATGCTTAAATTACATTGAAATTTTTGATTTTCAATAAAAAACCATAAAAGCTCATAATTTTACTACATTCCGAACGTTATGCAGTTATAAGGAAATTGTTACGATGTTATACTTTATTAACATATACTGTTATTTGCAGGAAAGGAAACTTTCAAAGCTGATAAAAACCACATTTTACGCCACAAGTCTTTTTTTTTTAAATCGCTTAAGAAATTCCATGTACCTGTATCGGAAAGACTTGGTTCAGAATAACTTACATTAAAAAAATTCAAAACTCCCGAAACAATAAGAGCTGATGATCTTCAAACGGCTGAACATACGAACTTGAAACATAGTTACGAACACCCTCTATAAATAAAGACACCTATAAAAAAATCATTTTATGTAGTTTATTTCAAGTTAATCATTTCAAGTTTAAAATGCAAGAAACCTTATGTATTTATAAATTACAGTAATTGTTACCCTTTCCCTTAACTTCTTTTTGATATTTAGTTTATGATATTCATATTAGTGCATATCTACGTTACTTTTGTTTTAAATATATTATTGAACGGGTAAGCCACGAATACGTCATTTAATTTCTTTTATATACAAACATTCAAAACTAATAGTACATTGCTAACAAAGAATTCGAATGAAGTCAAGGGCACAGCTAGTATATTCATAAATCTCTGCAAATATCGTATCGTCAATAGTGCTTCATTCATACTATTATTTTTTTTACTCACAATTTCACGGAGTGAAATAATATTGAAGCGGACGCTTTCAGTGCTTCACTTTTTAAATTGAATGACATAGTGGTTTCCAAGATACTGCCTTTTTAAAAGGTTTCATACGATTCATATTCAAAGTGTGAACGTTTAAGTTATTCGTAGGTATGAATCGCTCTGAATAGGCTGCAATGGATGCAGACACGTGTGCTCTGCATCATTCGTTTCACCTGAATACAGGACGTACCGTCGTCCAATTTCACGCGCTAAATTGTTCATAACGGAAGTTCATATCCGGACGTCGGGCCTCCCAGCGCTTCAGGCGAGATTAGGCGGTAATTACCATTTCCAGTGACACAGGTTGCAGACGACGTTGGTGAAGACGCGATTCCTCCTCCGGTGCGGCGGAAACATTGCGAATTCGACGCCGCACAAGAAAGGAATAATCGATAAAAGAATTACTTATCCGTAATATTGGATTGGTAATTAACTGTTATTTTTATTTAAAAACTAGCTGTTCCCCGCGAATTCGTCCGCTTGGAATTTATTACGCTTGGATTTTTGATTTTTTTGAGGTTTTAATTTTTTGAGCGGAACCTTAATTCCTTTTATAATATAAAATTAGCCTAAATTACTCCTTATAAATTAGCTATCGGTCAGGGAAAGACCCGTCAGAATCGGTTCAGCCTATTCGGAGATTAGCCAGAACAAATAGACAGAAAGACAAAACGGGCACACTAGTGTTATTTTTTTTTTGGTGCCAAATAATTAACATCTTATAATAAAATCAATGGCTGGGAAAAGACAGAAATCTTTATTATGTGTTGTATTGTATACGCCACAATAAAAGCAAATTTCAAGACGGTGTTTGAGCGAAGCGTATGTTTAAATTGAGTGTACAGTATTTTAAGCTGGAAAAACTGATTAGCTATACGGGAATGGAGTGCGCATATAGGCAACGTCGTCGTCAGCGTAACGTGGGGCCTCGCTGCCTGCGAGTATATGATTGAATAAGTAAGCGCGCTGCTCCTTAATGAAACATATTGAACGTGTATCGAATCACTTAGGCGCGTCGGTGCGCTCCTGCACTCAGTTTTTGGGCCATGTCATCAAGCCGTAGGTGAAGCCTGCAAATATTATTACGGTGGAGTTTCGTTTTAAGAGAGACAATAAATTAAATTAACTCCGGTTACTTTGAACGTCAAAGGGGAGCAAAAAATTTAACTTCATTTTGCGAACGTAATTTCACACGGCATCATGGCGCTTTTCTTTGTGTCGCTTAGAAAATATTTATGCTAAGTTACACCGCGAATGACCACAAAATGGTCTAATTCTAATCAATTAAATAATTTCGTTATTAATACGTCATTATTAATAGAATCAGGCGTTACTTTGCGGAAATCCATTATAGCAAAAATATTAATTATTTTGCAACATTCCGCTAACTAAATACAATGACGTGTCTTACCTGGATTGAAGAGCACCTTCCGCCCTCCCTCAATTGCATGCACTAACTCCGTCACCACTATTCCCAGCACCACTACTCCCAATACCATTACTCCCGACTTCAGACTTGAACTTAGCGGTCACCGTCGCCGTAGAGTCTACATCACCTGAGGATGCCTCGTGTAGAGGCGAAACACGTGTCGTATTATCGTCAATAGTGTGTCTTACCTGGAATAGAGGTGTTAGGAGTAGTGGTGCCGGGAGTAGGTGGGAGTAGTGGTGCCGGGACTAGTGGTGACGGAGTTAGTACATGCAATTGAGGGAGGGCGGGAAGTGCTCTACAATCCAGGTAAGACACATCATTGTATTTAGTTAGCGGAAGATTGCAAAATAATTAATATTTTTACAATACGTCATTAATTTTTGTGTGCAATACTTTCCATCTATTTTTCTGCTTTTCCAAACATTTTGAAGGAATTAAATTTATTGTAGTTTTTATACATTAAGTACTTTAACAACTCATATTAGACACAGGCAGCGCAGAGTATGAACCCCCGCCTTGTTTAAAATATAGTACGAGTAGAATACGAGCAACCCAAATTCGATTCTTCTGGAAGAACTGGAAGCGATTTATCGCAATTTTAAGTAAATATTTTACCACGTGCTTCGCGGTGTACTGTCTGTCTAAAATCGAACTTTTTGAGGATTTGGAAAGTAAACCATCATACTTTGAGAAAGCACAACAAACTCGTTTTAACCGACTTCAAATAGTTGGAGGTACTCAATTCGACAGTATTTTACGGTTATATATGTAATCATATGTACTGTACGGTTTTATCTATGTGTGCTACTTTAGAACTTTTTTTTAGATTAACAGATTTTGATGATTCTTTTTTTATTTGTAAGCTGGTGCTTCTCGTGTAATCCCATGTGAATCTAATCAAGATCTAACCAATAGTTTTTGAGTTATCCTTAATAATAATGCGTATTTAATTGACATTATAAAGGATAACCTGAAATACATTGATAATGTTCTCATGTTATTTGTATTGAAGTCGGTTGCACATTTTTTTTACTGACCACTTGTTTCTAAAAAATCGTCTCAAGAAGAACACTTGTGAGAAAGTGTGGAACGTATACGGACTGTATATTTTACTGTTTTTGCATTATACAAAAATACCCTAATTTTATTTTATCGTGAACTTTACGCCAAGCATAACAAATGTAAAAAAAAATCTTTAAAAAGACCCTACCTTATATCTTTAAAAAATAAATAAATATATCTCTCCTATGAGGCAAGGCTCTAGGCTTTATTTTCAGCAGTGGATATTTGATACCCTGTACTTGACTTTAATTTTAAGCCGTGATTGCTCAGATGGTTAGCGCTCGCTGTAAATTTAACAGTACGCGAGCAAACCGGGTTCGATCCCCGCCGGCACCAATGAAATTGTTAATTACAATTTTAAGTGCCACCACGTGCTCGGTGGTGAAGGAAAACCTGCACTTCGGAGAAATAATTTAAAAAAAATTCGAAGACATGTGAAGTTCGCCAACACTCATTGGAACAGCACGGCGGACACTTCCTTGCCCTAAAACCCTCTCAGAAATGAGGGGAGGCCTGTTCCCAGCAGTGGGACGTATATAGGCTGTAACTTTTTTTTTAGATAGTAGTAGCGTAACTTGTAATAACACGTAGTAGTAGTAACGCGCAATAACACTGTAGTGGACAGCAAAGCTCTTTGAGCATGTCCGTTGTCCGGGTACTTGGAAAAATCGGGTGCTTTGTAAGTCGCGTACTACGCTACAAACTCGTCAAAAGAGCTTCCGTACCAACACCCTGGCTGTCATTCAAATATTTTTTCACAAATTGGGATTTTCGCAATATTGTTCTATGGCGCAATGATATATGGAAAGGCAATACTTTTCGCATCAGTGTTTGGCTGGTTTTGATGTAATTTAAATATTTCCTTGTAGGTATTGATTGCATTACAAAATATTTAGATATGTAAAGTAATACTATTTAAAAGGAACAAACAGATTTTCTTTTTTTTCTCTGCGGATATCTATCCTTTATAACCGATGGTAGACTACCAACGATGGCATTCGGTAGAGCTCCAGCTCCTTTTCTGGCTATGACTCTGACTAAGAAGGTAACTACCGTCTTATCTTTTTCTAGCGCCAAGCAGCACTTCAGCCTCTGTTGTGTTACGTTCTGAACGCTGCTAGTTCACAAGTAGGTTGGTTTTTTTGTTAGTTGTTAACTGGTTGCAGGTAACCATCGACTACAATATCAAATCATCAAATGTTCTAATAGCGCGTTTCTAACTCCAACGAAGCATAAATGCTGATGATCCTCAAACAGCTGAACCAATTATGATAAAACATGTATAAGAACAACCGCTAGAAAACTTGTTTTTAAATTTAAAAAAAATAGCCTAATCGGTTCACCCGTTTAAGAGCTACGGTACCACAGACACAGACACACACACACACACACACACACGCACACACGCACACACACACACACGCACACACACACGCACACACACACACACGCACACACGCACGCACGCACGCACGCACGCACGCACACACACACGCACACACGCACACACGCACACACACACACACACACACGCGCGCGCACACACACACACACACACACGCTGTAACATAGGCCTCCCATATAGATTACTAGTGGGTTTGGCAGACGCAGTTTTTGAAGTGAAACTTCTTTACGCACGCTTGACTTGGGGAGTAAGCTGGCGAACGCGTGACGAAAGCGGTACGAAAAGTGTGATGTACCACATATAAAAGTTATTCATAAAAATAAATAATAATGATATAATAATAACTATAGACTCACGGAGAACCGAAACATGCTAGCTAGGCATAAAATCTTTGGAGCTAATCAGTGAATAGCAAACTGAGGGCCGAGGGTTCGAATTCGACTCAGAACAAGTATTCGAATTGCTTATAAATTATTGTTCCGGGTCTGGATGTTTGTCCTTGCACAGTTTATGGATGTAAACTGCTGCCACCATACGGGAGAAAATCCTAGTGCAAGGTTCGTAGCGCGTAGGTACATTATAACATTTCCAGCACATTTGATAACTTTTTTATACAAGTAACTGTGACACAATTCAGGTAATATTTGGATACTATGGCCTATCTATTTATCTATCTATATATTCTCCGAGTCGAGATGAAGCTGTAAGAGCCGTATAGGCGGCTCTTACAGCTTCATCTTGACTCAGGGCCCTGATCTTGACTGAACAAGAAAGTAAAAAATACCTAAAACTGTTAAACATAAAAATAAAGAATATTAAAAAAAATTCAGGCTTTAAACACTTTAAATCATCATTTAAAAAAAATATTACAATTCCTTCACTAATTAATCGAAAGGAACTTCGTTCCATCCGGGTGTCCTTTGACACCTTTCAGGTTTTTTTATTACTTTGAGTTTTTCGTCAATCAGAAAGATGCTGCTGCCCGTCTCCTGCTTCATTTCCTTCTGTCGCCTCTTACGACACCAACGAGATGGTATGGAGTAGTCGATTTTCTTTCACACGGCAAAATCTCTTCATAGCAGCTAGAATTCAATCCTTATTTTCCTTCTTTAAATTTGCATCCCTGTGATATACGAGTATTTCACAGTGTGTGAGAATCGTGCTACATAAATTGATCGCTCAATTAGCACGTGCACGAGCGATGTCATTTGATCACCGAAATCAATTTATGAGCTCAAACTATGGCGGTGTACCTGTGAATACGTATATATTTTGTGTAATGCCGATATAATTGGCATTGTTCTATTTGACGATTTATTTGAAAAAATAAGGTAAGTTTCTTGTGATCTATAAACTTCATTGGTAATATATATGATTGGCCTCTTCTGTTATATTTTTAACCTAATTAAGAAAATAGGAAGCAAGTTAACACATAGAGTATGCATGAGTATGTTTGCATGTTTGCGTATCTAGTAAAAAAAATTTACAAAATAAAATAAATTAATGTACAATATTAAATCAAAAATCTAACACAGTTATTAAATCTGTCAAAAATAATACTAATAAAAATTCTAATAAATAAAAAATTAAGCTAATAAAAATCCCTTCGTGTCATCTATACACAAAAAAAATGTAATCTATTTTACATTTTATTCCTGAGATTATATTTCAATATTAATGAATATGTGATAATATATTTACAAGTTCGTTTGCCTGAAGTGATGACACGAAATAACTATGGTCGAATACACCAAGAATATATTTTATTTTGCAACAATAATGCCAGGGAGAACTTTAAAGAAATATTAAATGAAAAATAGAACAACGTCAAAATAACGAAATCAATGCTCACTACACTTCTTCTGATCCCAAGAAAACAACAAATGCCGCGTTTTTATTGAGACTCTTGAGCGTTTTATTGAGATTGTCACCAAAAAGAAGCTTTGAAACCATCAACTGTAAGCGGTTATAGTTATAGGTCGCTTCAAGATTCTGATGATTCATTGTACACAATATTAATATTAGATTGCTTCAAGGCGATAAACAAAACTCGAGAACTAGGTTTTTTTTTTTAATTTTCAAGATTTTGATTTATACTAAATTATAGACTTTTGAGTGCTGTAGATATATTTTACATTTTTAATTTTTTAATTTTGCTATGAATATTATCGCTCCGATACATTCACAGCCGCATTTCATACGGTGTCAAAATTGTACCGACGGTAGGCTGTTTAAAGGTAAAAAGGGATTAAATATACACATTAAGCGATGCCATAGTAAAAGTATTTCGGCTTCACAGCCTACCGTAGAAATTCATGACTCTTCTGGTAATATACCAAATGACACAAATTGTTCACTTTTTTCGGAACAATTATACAATTTGTATAGTAACGTACCAGTGGTTAAAAGATTTCCAGAGGTGCGAGGATGCAACTTGCTAAAGCATTATCATTCACTATACAAAATTGTCTAACGAATTATGAAAAGAGTTGGCAAAAATTATTTACATTCGCATATTCCCATTTTCATTTTAATAAAACAATAAATAAATCAATTACGTCTCAACTAAAAGAAAATTCTTTTCAAAATTTGGATTACCCGTTTAATACTCATTTATCTCGACCTTGCTAAAATTTATTTAAAGAAAGTAGTTGAATCGAAAGTAATGGACGGCAACTTAAAAAATGCATCCCGTATTCTATTATCAAACGACATCCTGGTTCCTCGTTATGTCGAAACTATTGAAGGCCTTCGTCAGAAACATCCCTCGGTCAATCCTTCCCAGAATTGAATTGCTGCCTCCCAGTACTTCTATGCAACCTTTACAAATTTCTGAAAAAGACACTTTAGACGCAATA
The DNA here is from genome assembly GCA_907164705.1 of Parnassius apollo. Lineage (NCBI taxonomy): Eukaryota > Metazoa > Arthropoda > Insecta > Lepidoptera > Papilionidae > Parnassius > Parnassius apollo. The sequence goes on from CAJQZP010001030.1 coordinate 71,401, forward strand.
TTGTCATTTTCAAATGGCTTTACCGGCGGCATTGACGGGATTACGCCTCAGCATCTCAAAGATCTTGTAAGCGTATCTGCCGGTGACGCCGGTAGGGTACTTCTTAATGACATTACAAAATTATGTAATTTTATGCTTTCTGGTAATGTCAATCCCAATTTCATTCCCTACTTATATGGGGCAAGATTGTGTGCCTTCAAAAAAAAGGATAACGGTATCCGTCCTATTGCTGTTGGTTCTACATTTCGACGCTTAACTTCAAAATTAGCTTGCAGGCACATAATCTCAAACCTTAAGACAAAATTTCAACCTACTCAACTAGGTTTTGGCTCCAAAGGTGGCTGTGAGGCGGCGGTTCATTCGGTGCGTACTTTCTTAACAAATGCAGATGTTCTTCTGGAGGTTGATCTTAGAAATGCTTTTAACTCTATTGATAGGATAACCCTGCTGAAAGAAGTGGCTAACAATACCCCCGAAATATATTATTACGTTTGGCAATATTACAGTCAAAATTCAAACTTGTTTTATCAAAACCATATTATTGAGTCTGCTGTCGGTTTTCAGCAGGGTGATCCATTAGATCCAGCTCTTTTCAGTTTGGGAATTCAACCTATTATTTCAAATTTAAAATCCAAGCTGAATGTCCGGTATCTGGACGACGGTACACTGGGAGGTAAAGCAGATGACGTCCTCAATGATCTTACTTATATTTTTCAAAATTTTAAAAATATTGGTCTTGAACCAAATACCAATAAATGTGAAATATTTATTTCTAATAATTTATCTAATTCTAACAGATACCTTAATTCAAAGATACCTTATTATAATCAGATTTCTCCAGGAATAAAAACTGTCAATTCGGAATCGCTTTACCTGCTCGGTGCTCCGTTGTTTTTCGATAGTATTAAACCTGTTTTAAAAACAAAATTTGATCAATTTTTAAATCACGTTGATAAATTATATATTTTAAACCCCCATATTGCCCTTACCATTTTAAAATATTTTCTCCTTGTACCTAAATTTACATACTTGTTACGCTCAAGTCCAGTCTTGAAATGTTCGGATATTTTAAAAGATATTGATAGTAATCTTAAAATTGGTTTAGAAAAAAATCTAAATTTGACATTAAATACAATAGCCTGGAATCAAGCCACTTTACCTATCAAATTTGGTGATATCGGTGTAAGAAATATTTCTAGCGTCGCATTGCCTGCTTTCCTTGATTCCGTGCATAGTGTCAATGACCTATGTAACACAATTTTAAATAATAAAGTAGACCTGTGCTTTGCTGCGGAGGCAAGGCAAACATGGCTAACGCTTTGTCCCGGCGAAAATGTCCCACTGGAAGTTAACCAACAAAAACAGTGGGATATTCCGTTGGTACGGAGTGTCCAGAAAAATTTATTTCAAAATTTCTACAGTCAACAAGATCAGGCTCGCCTTCTAGCTGTTTCGACTAAGGAATCTAGCCGCTAGTTACATGCTCTACCATTAAGTAATCTCGGCACATTGATTGATAGGGAAAGCTTGCACATCGCCGTAGGAATCCTGCTAGGAATGGCAATTTGTCAACCTCACCAGTGCCCCTGTGGTAGCAGCGTCGATGAGTTTGGGCTCCACGGACTTTCATGCAAGAAAAGTGCAGGTAGGGTTTCCCGTCACGGTTCTTTGAATGAAATCATCCGAAGGGCTCTTGGCTCCATAAATATCCCCTCGGTTTTAGAGCCTTGCGGGATATTTAGAGACGATTGCAAGAGACCCGACGGTATGACTTTGATCCCTTGGGAGAGAGGTAAAGCCCTAGTGTGGGATGCTACTTGCGTTGACACTTTGGCGGCCTCTCATCTCAAGGGTACCTCTTTTAGAGCCGGAGCGGCATCAGAGGTAGCCGAATTTAGTAAATGGCGCAAATATGAGTCTTTGAGAAATGGCTACATATTTGTGCCATTTGCTGTAGAGACTATCGGTCCGTGGGGTGCACGTGCAGTGAAGTTTCTAAAGGAACTATATCCACGACTGGTCGTCGCTGCTGGTGATAAGAGGGCTGGTTCTTTCCTCGCTCAAAGGCTAAGTATAGCTAATCAGCGAGGAAACGCAGCCAGCGTTCTTGGCATTATACCACGGGGAGCAGGTCTTTTTGACTATTTAAATTTTTAGTTTTAGATTTTCTATATAATAGTTTCTTCTTTTATATTGTATATAATTAGTTTTAATCGTAAATATTATAATTTTAATTATTATTTTAGTTAAGTTCATTGTTAAATTTAAATGAAATTTATTTCTGTAATCAAAGATGTAATTTACTGTACACTTTACACAAAAATGATAAAATTGAAGTGCCTGTCTATATTGTTAAAATAACTATTGAGTTAAGAGAGTTATTTGCATACTATTGAGGCAAAAAAATATGTCCGTCTGTCTGTCTGTCTGTCCGTACTAACCTTCAAAATGGCTAAACCGTTTTTGTTGAAGCTTTACAAACATATAAGAAGTATAATTATAAAGATTTTTTTGGAAAAACTAAAAATTAATAAAATAAATAATCTTTGCATATCTTAAATCAAAATAACGTAACCTGAATAGATTCTATCTTTACGAAGCAGAGGCGTGTCTCTATTAAAAGATTAAAGTCTAGTAGTGAAAGTAGTCTTACGAACATTTAATAGTTTGAAATAAATGTAAATGCTCAAAAAAGTCCTCATTTTCACTACTATATAAGTAACAAATTTCTCTAAGCTTTTCGTGCCCTTTAATATTCTGCACGATATAGAAATCTTATTTAAGTTATATTTGCCTATTTAGAATATTATATTTCAAAACAAACTTTTAAATTACTCTACCCGTAAAAGCAAACATTTCCCTGAAGCTATGGGAAGATATTTTGCAAATTTAATATATTATAATTTAACGTATTATAAAATTACTGTGTATCAACATAATCTAATACTAAATTCTAATGAAAGCCATCGTGAAAAAATATAGGATTAACTTAGTGTATGGTTTGTGATTAGTTACTGCTCATGCGAGCGGAGAGTGGAATAGATGTTTCTCAAAAGACAAAAATATGTTCTGTCCACAAAGTATACTTCTATTACATATAATAAAAATGTAAATTGCAGGTGTCGGTACATTTTACATACTCGTATTTATGACTTTTAAGAAAAAAAATTGAAAAAATTTTTTGATTGTTGATTGATGATTTTTTTTTATTAAATAGTTAATACTTCAAGGGTGATCACATATAAATTTGAAGAAAAATTGTACTCTTAAGGATAGCAAATAAATAACTTCTTTTTTAACAATTTGATGTTGATATTAACTTTTTGTTAAAAGTATAACTTTTAACAATATAGTTGTATATACATATATATATATATATATATATATATATATATATATATATATATATATATATATATATATATATAAAAGTAATGAGTATTGTATTATATTGAAATGTAGGTACCTACGAATTTGTTCAATAGCGTTGTTTAGTCATCGATTGTAATTTAACCTAATCTCAGAAATCCTAATTAAATTATGTAAAACAATGTTCTTTATTCATATAATAATACCGAAAACACATGTATGCAAAAAAAGTAATATGTTTTCGCACAAATAAAAATGTAATATCATTGTAGTTTGCATAAAGTTCAATAGTTAACCAGTGTCATCGTTAAATGGTGCTGTGCAAATATAATGCAGTAGATGTATTTCCATAACTACTACTGACATTTATATGACTTGCAGGCGGACTAATACATATATTATTTTAAACTTTATTATGTATATCTTAAAATATATTAATCATGAAAACGTTGTGATGATTAAAATTTTATTTTTTAAATGGTGCCTATCTACGAGTAGTATAAGGGCAAAAGTAAGATTTTCAGCTTATGTTTCTAACTACCTGGCACAGGCATCTTCATAGTTCTGAAGGGTTTATTTTTAGAAACGGGACAGAATTCTTTCCTACTGCCTGTTGATAAAATCATTCATTTACTTTGATCTTTTAAAATTTAAGTTTGCTTACAATGTTTTCCTTCACAACCTAGTACGTGGTAAAACAAATTTTAAAAAAGCTATTAACAATTTCGCTGGTTTCTGTTAGGATTGAACTTAGGTCATTTCTTGCTGTGCGAGCACTTATTTTCTGAGCTACCATGGAACTCCTTTCGTTATTAATCTATAAATTAAATACCTATGCTGTGTATTATTGGAAACCTGTGATTTTGATCACGTCTAGAGTTTTGTCTTTTATTTTTAGGAACTCGTGATAAGAGTGCCTTCTCTTTTTAAAGAAAGGTTAATGTGATTTTTCGTTTAATTACTAATAATCAATTTTTACTGCGGTTGTAGAATTTTTTTTATAAATCGCCCTGTTTCCGAATATAAAAAACAGACTGAATTGGACTATACTACTATTTCGAATAATACTTTTATATAGCATACAAGACGAATATATTTCTACTCCCGTTCATGAATGTAGTTCTCACGTTCACAGTCAATATAAGAATTTATGAAATTTTAAAGCCTACTTGAATGTGAATAAAATATCAATTTTATGGTTACAGTCAATATCTTATTTAACAATGCCAAAACTTGGCTGTGTTAAAATGTAAATAATAAAATAGTACATTTGCTAACAATCTTAAATTTTATATTTGGGTAGGTAATATCCATCTTCTATTCAAAACTTTTTAATTACATTATTAATTTCAATTACATGAAATTTGTATTAAATTAAAAAAATGTTGCAACAAACAGACATAGAGATACAGATACCGACATGACTACAAGGTGATAAAATTTTCTTAATTTTGGCATATAGTGGTTTTAATAATGTTCCTTAAAAAATTCCACGCGTGTGAAATAATAGTACTAGAGAAATTCATTTACAATATTGAATTTTTATTGCGGATAAATAATTATTCTCATTTGACATTATCAAGACTCTCTCGACGGTTCTTTATAAACTTAGACTTCGGACTTCATATAAATCGAGAACTTTTTGAAAAATAACGAAGAACATGTCTGTTGGAATTGCTTTTTGATAACGTTTATCTGTGAAATTATGTATATAGGTTCATTATTATTTAAATTATAATAGCCAAAGTGGTGGCAGAAATATATATATATACACAAAAAATATATATGCTATAATACTATAATGTATTTAGTCTCTAGTCAAGGCAAAACGAATATTTATTTTTTATTTTTGATGCACGCAATGTTTACCAAATTTTGTTACTTGTAAAATTAAGGCTTATAAAATAAGCATAACGACGACTGAAGTTAAGTGAATGCTGTATATCTCTCATCGTGTAAGATTCAAAATTCAAATGCGTTGTCAACACTGAGGTGTCAGATGGAATCTTTGTTAGCAGGTAAAAGTTATCTAAACTTACCATACTAAAACAACAGCAATATGCTGCTATTTTAGACTAGTATTTTCTGAAAGTGTGCTCTTTCCCCGATTATTTATGAGATAGCCAAAGTATAATTGCAGCGTGGCTCTGCCACGTATGTATTTGTCACTCATATAGATAAAATATACCGAATAGATATGAAGCTTTAAGAACAATTGAGAGCCTCTTTGCGTCATTATTTACACACGAGTGCGATAATAGTTGGTCCAATAGACAGAATAGGCACAAAAATTGAAAATTACTTGCGGATTTTTTTTAAATAGTCATGATGGATGATAATAATAATGTTATGCTCGCAAATATTTCAGTAAATTTCAAATACAAATGGAACTTATCAATTGCACGCCCATATAGTAAAAGAGCGTCAATTCAGAGTTAAAGTAATGTTGCAACGAAGCTATGGTAGATCAAAGGATAAACGCAGACCCAGTGTAATTCCACCGAACAACAAAAATAAATGTAAAATTCAGATATAAGGCTTTCTACGCCATATTATCGGCGGTAAAAGGAAACTTTATGACGGAACTTATACATGGTAGACTCTGCAACTATATTATGGCTGCAGCCCGAATGGGTTGGCTTGACCGGGGAACACACAGAAAACCATCTTAAAATAGTAAATATTGAACATATTAAAGAGAGATTTTTGCTAAAGAATTTTAAAATATCATCAACATTATAATTACTGGCAAACTGACTGAATGCGCCATAGAGCAACACGGGCCACCAGCGGACCAGAAGTGTATATTCATAGCTGTTTTCCCCCGATAAAGAACTATCTGTCATATTTTGCGGAGGAAATATGCGCACACAAAATGGCTACAATCTAAGAATACTAGTACGCTGGACTGGCTATACCCTACAAACGCTGATTTAAAGCGCCGCCATTGAGTGTACCTGGAACTAAATTTGACGTTATATGCAAATGTTCGTTGTTTTGCTCAAAAAAAGTTTTAAACGCAAAAAAGAATGCGTGTCACTGTAAGTTTTTTTCTAAAATAAAATTAAGCCTAAGTACTCCTAAATACTCCTTATAACATCAGCTGTCTGCCAGTGAAAGTGCCGTCGAAATCGACCCGACCGTTTCGGAGATTAGCCGGAACAAACAGACGGACAAAAATTTTAAAAATTGTGTTTTTGTTATAAGTACCGTATATACTTTCATATGCATTTAGTAAAAAGCTGTTATTTTGAAATTATAAACAAACACTACAATTTTATTTATTTGTATAGATTGAAGTTGGTACAGTCAGTACAAGACAGTACAAGAGATGGTAATAAGTAGCTTCAAAAGTGCTAGACATGTGATAATGCGATCACCAATCTTCCCTAAGCAAGGTGATTGAGGAAAATGCTCCCTGCGATGACCCATGACAAAACCCATGTCCAGCAGTGGACAGTTACGGTTCATCAGTATGATGATGAGGATGACAACGGATTGTGTAATTCCTGTCTTGTGTTTGGTTTTGATGTCGGAAATGACAATGAATTTACATGTTTAAACGTCGAATACTATTACGGATCGACGTAAAATATAACATGATAAATACTTATTTATATAAAACTCTCGGGTTATAATTTTTAAGTATCACATAGATATGCGATGCAAATTAAGTTAGTCACGACGCAGAAAATTAGCAAAGGTAAACTGGTTTATTTATCATTTAAGTCTGACAAAATAATATATGCTTCCTTGTTTTGTAAAGTTTTGATCATATTTGATATTCAAAGTAAAAAATCAACAAGTAAAATTGTAAAATATTTGGTTTAAATAAAGGTTCAAAAGATCTTGTAGCCTCTGATAGATGGCAGCGTAACTGGATCTAACTAAATATGATATCTTCAGAAATCACACAAAACAGTACTAAATATGCGAGACGTCTAGTAATGCGATGACCTAACAGCCTCCCAATCGCGACGAATCGACAAATCCTCCACATCTAAGACAACTTCATATATAAGAGACCAATAGCCCGGCCATGTCTATAGACTAATGCAAATTGGGCGGAGAGTAGTGTAAAGATATTAAAACCATTACTAAGCTTTTTATATTATTCAGAGTAATCGGGCGAGAATTGGCAGTCCAAAAGCACCACCATTAAGAATAATTTAACGTTACCGTTTTTTCTAAAAAAAAAATTAAAAGAGAAATCTAGGAACATCGCACAGCTCAACATAAACCTTCTTCTATTTCAGAGGGTTGCCGTGCAGGAAAAAGTCCACCGCAACGTTAGTAATAGATAATATTCTTTTCCGCCGCGCTGTCCTGTCAGTGTGTGTATGTCGACAAACATCACATGACTTTTACATAATATGTATAAGTCCTCAGTCATTGCTTCACTATGTTTATCTTTACATTCGGTTTAATATCGAGCCAATGTAAATTTAAGGCCAGCGCTTATTTGCTGAGCTGTCACGTCTTACACCATTAAATCTAATTCCTTTTAAATCGTCATCACCATCATTACAGCCCTTCAGAAGTTTACTGTTAAACACAGGCCTCCCCAAGATATGGGTGCCACAAAGCACGGTGCTGAACCAACTGCATCCATCGACTTGCCAAACAGTGTTAAATAAGTAGTGATCAATTTTCGTCCTTAACTTTAACTTGACTACGATTTCCCAGTTTCAAATACAATTTATGGTAGAACAATAATACCTAAGGTCAAGAAAGGGCAGATTGTTTACGTCATACTCTATATTTATTTGAAAATATGCTCATTTATATTTCAAAGAACAATTGAAATTAATTACAGAGTACTTTTTACCTACTTCCTCGAAATACAGCCATTCTAAATTAATTTACGGGCATTGTAATAGCAACCATAAGAATTAAATGAAATTTGGCGAATAATACACTACCAAAATGTACTCTATTTTTAGCAAGTAACGGTTTTAACTGTCGCAGCCGAATTTTAAGGTAACGGAATATACCTATTTTAATCAATTTAATATTTTTTATTTAAAACTAAATCCATCTTCGCATTATTGCATTTCCAATAAAAGCGGTTTGGGGCACATTGTTTGTATGGTATCAAAGTCTATAACGGACATAGGTAGAAACCTTTTTGTGTATTATATAGGTAGATATAGGTTTGTTATACACGAAATTATTGCTAATTTTTATTATAGAGCAAGCCCTAGTAACAAATAAGTCAGTTTATAGAAACTAAGTTAGTACATATTTTTCACTTTGATTACACAATATATATCTCTTTTTAACAAAACTACTTTTGTTTATGCGTGGCGGTGTAAGAATATCCACTGTCATCCTGTAGGAGTCGTATGAGGCGACAGAGAGAAACAAACCAGGAGATGGGCAGCAGCGTCTTCTTAATAACTATTAAAATAAAAAACTGCGATTGCCAACCCGCTTGCCAAGCGTGGCAACTATGGCAAATATCCCCACTATGAGACAATCTATGGGGGAAGCCTATGTTCAGCAGTGGACTTTAATAGGCTGCAACGGTAACGGAACATACCTACATAAAGTTTTTGTAAATATAAGTTTAAAAATATTCAAATTAAAAAGATGCTCTAGCAAAATTTTTTACACATAAGCCATTATTATTGCATAAACTGTTTTCCTACTCAATTGAAACAAATGCTGACTTATTAATTTACAGTATGGTCATTTTAGTCAAGCGCACCACGCGTATTTATCATTGATACCAATTATTGCCAAAATAAAATATCATTAACATAATTTTATAATAGCAAGAGTACCAATTTCTACTTATTAGTCGTTTAATTTTATGAAAATATCAAACCATATAAAAAATTAAACCATGTCGTATTGTTATGCATTTTGATTAACAAGTTTTATTGTTATTAATTTTCTTTCATTTGGTTTTACTTACATTCTTTCTACTGAGAATTAATTACAGAAAACTATTACTCTACTACTTTACCCTTAGTTTTAATGTCAAATTGCATAGTTTTACTTTGAATAAATAATTGTTTATTTTATGCCGGTTACATGCAGGTAAAAACTGAATCTTTGTAGATTCACGTTAAGCTTTGTGTGCTCGAGATTTTCTCATATACAATATTTAAAAATACCGGCCAAAGGATTTATTTACGTTGAAGATAAAAACAATTGCGCTAAGCTAGAATTTTTTATTCTTTTCATGAATGGAAATTTATTCTATATATATGTATTTAAATACAACAGAATTACTAAAATAGTACGGTAAAATAAAGACTGTAAATATACCAGAAATAAATTTATTTCTAGTTACTTATTATTGTGTTACAAAGCGAGTCATCAAGACCATTAGTTGCTTTATAAAATTAAGCTTTTTTTTTTATAGTTTTGAAGGCAAAGGTATATCATAAGAGTCAGGGTAGGTTTTTGGACAAGTATTTCTCAAAAACTAAAATCAAAAGTGTACATACAACTCGTGCGTGTTTTCACTGATAACCTGTAAATCCTAGACTTAATTTTGCGAAGGATTCAAATGCGAGGAACATGCAAAAGCTAGTAATACCAGTAAATCGACTCCAAGTCAGCAATTCATCCTTAGGGCAACTTTTATGCCCTATTCACAACAAAGCCCCAGAACATATGCATTTGTAATCAAATAATAACCAACTAATTTAACTACCTATAAATATATAATATATAATTAATAATATATTTTACAGTTAATATTTATTACACACAATATAAAAATCTATAATATAGAAAAACTAAAAATTTAAATTATCATAAATTCCTGCTCCCCGTGCCAAGAACGCTGGCTGCGTTTCCTAGCTGGATGGCTATACTTAGCCTTTGAGCGAGAAAAGAACCAACCCTCTTATCACCAGCAGCGACGACCAGTCGTGGATACAGTTCCTTTAGAAACTTCACTGCACGTGGACCCCACGGACCGATAGTCTCTACAGCAAATGGCACAAATATGTAGTCATTTCTCAAAGACTCATATTTGCGCCATTTACTAAATTCGGCTGCCTCTGATGGCGCCCCGGCTCTAAAAGAGGTACCCTTGAGATGAGAGGCCGCCAAAGTGCCCTTAGGAACTTCACTGCACGTGGACCCCACGGACCGATAGTCTCTACAGCATTGTAATCTATATCGATATTGAATATGTTTATCCTATCCTATCGTTTTTCAAATGAAAACTTTTTAAAGTCGTTGTTAGTTGAAATTGATGAAACGAAAAAGCGACACTAAAAAGAGACAAACATATACATGTAGGATTTAGCCAGCGAGATAATGAGATAGAATACAGTGTAGACCGCGAATTCAAAACGTTGTGGGTTCTAATCCGCCATTCGACAACTGTCTTTTTTTTTTGTGTTTTTAAAAAAATATTAAATATTTTAATTTTTTAATTGAACAAATTAACAAATTTATCAAATAAATAAAATTAACCACATTGAATAAAATTTCATAATTTCAAGTCATCTAGCATCTATTTTACGTACCATTTTGAGAGTCCATTAATTTTTGTGATGACTTGACTTTCCCTATAGAATATAGAATATGGCGCTATTACAAAACAATTTTACTCGAAAGAAAATACTCGTTTGATTTATTACACTTAAATTAAGTCTAAAAATAAGGATTGTAACATTTATTTGCTATTAAATTTAACTTTTATCTTATATTTAATGGCGCACTTGAGGTTAAAAATTTTCTTATCAAATTAGATAATTTGCCTTAAAATATTTTTTATTTTACAGTATATTTCATTTCTTTTGAAGGCTACTATTCCAACGCGTGTTGACTGCACGTGTTTTTTTACACGAAGAAACGCCTAGTCTTAATCGCCTCGCGGGGCAAGGACGGACTATGTCGGATGTCGGACCCTACTCTCCCCACATCCTCCCAGTCCACACAACATTGGGGCACTCTAATGGTACTCTAGGTAGGTCATGTGGTCTCCTTTAAACGACCAGATAGAAAGAAATACTAGGGAATAATAATTTGTGTGGACGAGTTATTACTATCACCATCTTATACAATGTTTATAATTTATATATACCAACTAATTTATATATAACATCAGATTTGTACTTTGGTGCAATGTCTGCCATACAGGGACAATGAAAAATATTTAATAAATTTATAGGTTATAAAACATCGTAAAATATTTCTACTAATAATAATTTTACAAAATAAAATGTTTTTTGTGAAACATATATTTAAAAATCCCTCTCTGGAATGAAAGGAAATGTTTGACAATTAATCAAAGAAACATATATTAAGCTGTGACCACATTGTTAAATAACTTATGAAAAATAATTCAAAATTCTATTTTAAAAATATAGTTAAAGCCACAAGAAAACGTGTATAGCAATTTGTCATCCAAGTTACTTTTTCACCTTCATGTTTGTTTGTGGCTTTTTGTTTACGTAAATCACTACAATTTTCAAGTGCACCAACGTCGCAGGCATCAGGTGCGATATACTCACGCAAATATTTTAAGAAAATACCGAGAACGTTTTATTAGGGATGTACATTTTATCGACATATGTATCAAAATCTTGCAAATTAAAAAAAAAAACAAAAATAGAAACATTACTTTCGGATGGATTCATATGCTATTTCTATTGCCAACTTGCTATACGCAAGACAAATTTAACTTTACTTCTATAATGTGAACCCCGTCAGTTAGGTACTTTGTTGAAAAATGAAAAGGAGTTACAAGTTGCCCGTGCAAAATATAATTAAAATTTAAATTTTCCATATCGAACACAGAGTTGCGAACCATGACTAGAGAGGGGTGTCTCCGTCGCGGCCGCATCCTACAGCCAAACGGTAAACACTTTGCTGTAATCTCGAGATGAGAAAACTTTCAGTTCTCTTAATTCAGAAACTTATTCAACAACCTAACAACCTTAGAGCGGACCGCCCGGCGGACGTAAGACAAACAAACCTTAGTACTCTTTAATCTTTGTTTTTACTAAAATAAACGTTTAAATAAAAACGCAAATAATGTGTTTTGTCTATGGGTGAATTTTGATACAAATTAAGTAGTTTTGAAATTAAAGTTCTTCATTTACTTTTAAAATTACAAAATTAATACCGTAATAAATTTAGTATGAAAAATTTTGCAGTTGTAAACTTCCATACATTAAAGATACTATCGAAGTTTTCTTACTCCATACGCTTACTCTTCTGTTAAATGATTAATGTTCTTTCTGAAGTGTTACGTAAAGGATTTTAGTTATCTGTTGTAATATAAAGTTCTGAAAGATAGCACTGTATATTTACAGTTACAGCCTATATACGTCCCACTGCTGGCCATAGGCCTTCCCCCATTTCTGAGAAGGTTTTAGGGCAAGGAAGTGTCCGCCGCGCTGCCTCAATGCGTATTTACGATCTTCACATGTCTTCGAAATATTTTTTCATATTTCTCAGACATACAGGTTTTCTCACGATGTTTTCCTTCATCGACGAGCACGTGGTAAATCAGCACTTAAGATTGGAATTGACAATTTCATTGGTGCCGGCGGGGATTGAACTCAGGTTGCTCGCGTACTGTTAAATCTACAGCCAGCGAGCTATCTGAGCTACCATTGCTCTTTTTGATGTTTGTCTTTAAACTTTATGATATTATATTAACATAAATATGTCCTTGCCATGTACCATCAAAAACATGTAAAATATCAAGAGGTAATATTTTTATTCCTTTGAAAAACCTTTTAGCAATCTAAATTTTTGGAAACCAATGTTGTGTTGAATGAAGATCGCTCAATTCATTTTAACAACTTCGCAACTTTTAACACCCGCACCCAGAGGACTGATGTGAAGATTCTGGAGCTAGCAAAAGAGATAAACAAGCTTCACTGGGATTATCTGAGGTCCAAGACAAAGTAATCCTCTGATCCGAACATCAGGAAGGGTGAATATCAGTCCCAAGGAGTTTTAATATTTATCATCAAAAATCTCTCCTTACATTGTTAACGAGTGTCGTTGTTATGCTATTGAACACATACATACATTGTTATGTTATTGAAATTGGTATCGATCACCGAATGGTGAGGGGCACACTGAACTTAAATATTTCGTTAGAAAGGTCACGTCTAATGAAGTCAATGCTTCATCCCCCTTGTGTTCTATAAGATCTCAGACCCAGACTCAACTTCTACGAGACACCTTGCAGAAGGATTCAAAAACTCTCCGATCACACTCTTAATCTCATGAATGTAACGGAAAATGAAGCCTCATTCTTCATTCTTCAATATTATAGCACACACATGTAACTTAACAGACAGATCTACAAATTCATGGATGATCTGATGTGCAAATGCGGTCGGAGTCTTGCGCAACTTCAACACATCACGTATTGAAGAAGCGATTGAGCGCAATGAAGGCTCCAAAATTCTTTGCCAGAGATCTGTCTGCCCAAAAAAAGTCAACTATCGAACTTGTAGAGTGACTGAGGCAACCTCATTTACGAGACACATGAGATTTCGAATGATATTGAGAGGTTCTACAAGCAGGTACACTCATCATCGTTAAGCCACTATCGAGGCGTATATTGAAAGTATACAAGGACAACACGCATTCACATTGTTATTTTATTATACACTGTATGTTTTCTTAATGTGTAGCAAATAGAATTTTCAGAAAATCTACACGATTTCTGCGTACTAGTCGCGTATACTTTCTAACACTGATTCAGTAAATTAGTTAAGAGATTATATATACAAGGCTAGAACCGACAGTTTCTGCAATTGTATACATTTGAGAGAGTGATAGACAAAATTATTTTGTTTTTTTCTTATAAAGGCACTTAAAGCTTATGTATCTTCAACTTATTTACCTTCAACAAGAAATACAATTAATTGTCAATTTCACACATACTTTTTTTACGGCATTCATTGTCATAATTAAATATCAATTATATGTGTACTTCATACATGTCGTAGAGTAATAATAAGATAAACCGAATTTTCGGAAAAAATCTATGGTGATCGCGAAAACACGGCTAATTAGATGATTGGTCGAATCATTTCGACAGATTCTAAATCTGAATCAGCACGCCCCGACTCCACGTAGTCTTGTCTGCCCTACCCCTAGAGTGTTTTTGTAAATCCGTAGGCGCGGAGGGAGAGCAGCCCACGCTCACCGTAGCAAATTACAGGTATCCGTGCGAGCCATAGCGGCTGAGGCTCGTCGCCGATAATAAGCCGAAGCTGCGGAGGTGAGCATGGGTGACTACGATTTGCTACGCAAGGGCGAAGGAGCTGCACTTCCCGCAGCGACGAAGCTGTTACAGAAGTAACTTCTGATGGTGTCATGATCATCAACTTTACGACCTGTAAAGGTGATGATGACACCATCTGCGTCCTTAGCGGGGAGTCTTAGCAATTTAGTATAACGTAATTGTGCAGTATACATTTGCTATGTTAGTATGTGTTGAATAAATACACCCATTTGTCACCCTTTTTACCACGCTCGTAACAATATTGCGGAAATATTCAAAATAATACGGAGAAAATTACATAAGCGCACGCATTGCAGTGCAGTGTCATCAATGATAGACGACAGTTAAATTGAGGAGTTAAAAATTAGGTCTCTGGTCAAATGAGGGTTAACAAATAATATCCTTTTGAAGAATGAAGGCATCACTGGCCGTTATTATTACACCTTTTATCTAACCACTGCCAACTTCAAAGAAATTCAAAGACGACTCCAGGTTTACATTTCAAACGAAAACTCGCAACCGTATGTAATTCTGTTCCTCACTCATCGTTAGTCAGAAAAGCTTGAGATACGATGCTACATCTTCCATACTCTCCAGAATTTATTTCTCTAACTACTACTTATACTCCGGTCCAAATAATACTTGCTAAAAGCCATTTTTTATTCACAGTTAACCATATAAAGGCAGAAATTAATAAAAAAGCACTCAAGGTGCGACCCGAAAGGTCCACACGACTAACTTCCCAGTGGAAAGAATAAAAAAATATCATATATTTTAATATTTTATACAACTTTCCATTCGGCACAAAAAACGACTTGACCGATTTTGCTCAAAATTTAATAAGGTCAAAGTAACATAATTATGCGTTAAATGAAACTGATCCCATGTCAATATCACTCTTTATTCTCGAGATACACGAGGCGAAAATTGAATCCGAACATACATACATACATATATACATACGCACATGTGCACACATGGACAACCTTTTGAAAAACATACCATTCGACTTTAAAGACCTTGAAACGTGAAGATATGTTAAAATTTCCAATTTGCAAAGTCGGACCCATTAAAATAACTTCCCAATGGGAAGTTAAAAAACAGTACATTGCAAGTCAACATATTCCTTATTCATAAAAATGATATGTAGTAGATATAAACATACTCACTTCCGTAAACATACAAAATAAGAAAGTATCAATTCATCAAACCCTTTTAGACTGCTGGCTCTGAGACCTATGATGCTGTAAAAGCCAAAAGCCTAACAGCATTAACATCACCAGAAACCAGTCCAATTCATCAATCCACTAAACAAGCAAACTTCCGAGAGGTATTATGTTCACCAGAACTTTACTCCAAACAATATCATCATCATCATCATCATTACAGCCCTTCACAAGTCCACTGCTGAACGTAGGCCTCCCCCAAGGTACGCCACGAAGAATGGTCCTGAGCCACCTGCATCCATCGACTTCCTGCATGTCTTACCAGGTCGTCACACCATCTAGTGGGGGGTCGCCCTACACTTCGCCTACCGGTACGAGGCTGCCACTTGAGAATCTTTTTTCCCCAACGATTGTCTGTTCTTCGAGCTATATGGTCGGCCCATTGCCACTTCAGCTTACTAATCCGTTAGGCTATGTCAGTCACTCTGGTTCTACTGCGGATATCCTCATTTCTAAGTTTATCACGCAGAGAAACTCCGAGCATAGCCGTCTCCATAGCTCTCTGAGCCACTTTGGGCATCCTCATACGGCCAGCAGTGAAGGACCACACCTATGCCGGTGGTTGTTGGGAGCACTAAGCTCGAAGTTGTTGACGAGTACGTTTACCTGGGACAAATAGTCCTACTAGGTAAGTCCAACTTCGACCGAGAGGTCAATCGACGGATTCAACTCGGCTAGGCAGCGTTCGGGAAATTACGATACATCTTCTCGTCAGGTATAGCTCAAAACCTGAAAACTAAGTTGTACAACAAGTGTGTGTTGCCAGTGATGACCTACAGAACCGAGACGTGGTCCTCCAAACAGAGAGACATTAGCAGATGAAACGTAATAATTATAATAAATTCGCTTTTCCTCCATTTATCTCAGCCTCAGAGATAGTAGAAACACTAAAGAGCTGATCTTTGGTTTCTTACTATCTAAGTCCTGAGGTTGACATCTGAACCGACAAAATAAAGGACAAAGCGAGAACAATAATTTATATATGTAACTTTCAACGTTAACCACGGCAAAGAACCCACGAGAAGTTTTCCCGTACCTTTTAAGATTCAATCCTTTAATGTTACTTTTTAATATTAATATTACGCATAGAATATAAGCCGGTTTCGTTTGTCATAAATTTCTTACGTTCATCTCGAACAAAATAAGGCATAATATTTTTGCTCAGGCAATAAACACACCTAACACAACCATTAAATACCATAATACACTTGGTCATAAATCGTCTCCATTATCATCTTAATCATCCCATTATCATGCTGCGTCAGATGTAGTGTAGCACCTGAATAGAGTATACACCTAGATATAAGCAAACAAGTATTAAATGATTACAGTAAGTATACCTAACGAAAAATACTGAACATCGTGCCTCGAATATACACATAGTAAACAAAAACATTTACTACCGTTCAGTGCAATCTGGCGTTTGACGAGAAAACTTGCCTTACGTTTTATTTTAGTTACTTAAATATAAATCTAAAATTTTAAAATGAGACAAACTTAATAAAAAAACATTCGCTGGAAGCTATTTGGATGTACCGTGTCAATTCAATTACGTACGCCGAGAGCTTCAGTATCATTTGTAAGATTAGGGCAATGAAAAAAATTTGCAGAAGAAAGTCTAGCAAGCGCCTAACAGACAGGTAGGTGGGTTTTAGTTTAATATTAAATTCGTTTGTTTCTTACTTGAAATAATAATCACCTTGAAAATATAGGATCTTTAGATCAAGAATACATTACAATAAAAATATTATCCAGTCTTTACATAACAGCAATCAATATTGTGTAATTTAGGTAATCTAACTCAAATAAGTTTCGAAAGCAAAATCAATAAAATATTGAAATAAAAATATCATGTACATTACATATTTTACGTAATTGCATGTCAACCACAAAAACTTTTTTTTTTATTTAAAAAATAGGCCTTTATTAAAGGCGTTTCTAAAAATGCACCGGTTAGCATATACTATAGAATTGTTCTACTCGTAGACCATTGAAATACTTTTTTAAAATTACCAAAACAAACATTTCTATAAAAATTGCTTAAAACATATTGCAATGACGTCAAATTATTTATACATAGTTAAATTTTCATCTTTGCGTAGTTTTAAATCCAAATCGGCTGGGCAGTGTTCGGGAGATTACGACACATCTCGTCAAGTATACCTCAAAACTGCATAACAAAAGATTATACAACCAGCGCGTGTTGCCGGTAATTATTCCTGCTTGGACGTATGGAGAAACTCAAGGTTCTTACTTATCGAACTATGGAGTAAGCTATCTTTGCGTGACAGACTTGAAATGAGAATATCCGCAATAGAACCAGAGTAACCGACATAGCCCAACAGATTAGTAAGCTGAAGGGGCAATGGACCCGTCACATAGCTTGAAGAACCGACAACCGATGGGGAAAAAGGTTCTATAGTGTCAGCCTCGTTCTGGTAGACTAAGTAGACGAAGTGTAGGGCGACCCCTTCCTACATGGAGTGACAACCTGGTAACAAGTACAGTAAATCAATGAATGCAGGTGAATCAGGACCGTACTTGAATGAATGATTGAATGTACTTTGTATCCTTTTTTTAAAGGGACGCAATAAAGACTTTAAAATAAAAAATGTCATCAATCTATCACTAGAGCCTGGAGTTTCAACCAGCAAGGTATATCGGTGCAAGTGAGTTTATGATTTGATAATTATGTTAAATAATAATTGAATTGGAATATTATTTTTTTCGATAACGTAAGATTTATCTTAAAAGGTAACAGAAAGAAACAAATTTAAATAAAACGCGCGTATATTTTAAATAATTTATATTGAAACGTGCCCAAATATATACTGTTATTTCTACTAGGTAGATATTCGCAAAATAATATCATCAATTTATAGATGAGTCCGGGGAAACGCAGTCATCTATCCGAAGCGGCCGACGGTCGTTCAAGTTTGACAGTCATCGACATGGATACAGTGCACGAAGAAAATGACGACAGGTACGTAATTCACTTTATTAGATTAGGCTATAAACTTCAAACCACTATTATAAGTCCATAGGATCATATTTTATTTAATAACAATAGCAATTTTTTATCTCTTCTATTTATTAATGTTTACTACGAGATGATGTTTGTTTTAATTATTTAAAAATATGGTTCTCATAGTTTGTTACATTAAAACTGCCATTTGAACAATGAAACAAAATGTACTAGACTTACAATTTAATTAAAGTTGGTTTTGAATTATATTTTCTTTGTCTGTGCTCGTAACTCAGTCTTATCTCTTAAATCTCGTAAGGGTCGTTGCAAAGACAATAATATTTTTATTAACAATTATGCAATTTACAAATATTATATATACAATAACTAGCTTGCCAGGCAGACGTTGTTCTGCCCTTTTCGACGACCCTTTATCATGTCCTATTAAAAATCCTTAAACTCGCAAAAAAAAATTGTGAGTCACTTATGGGCAAAAAAAATATCCTATCTTTCAAGTTGGACCAAACTGCACACGGTGTGCAAATTTGATTAAAGTCGGTTAAGTAGTTTTGGAGTCCATCGCGGACAAACAACGTGACACATAATTTATATATATTAAGATTACACTAAATGTATAATAATTTTATTTTATGTTTTATTTACGGCTGTAAACGGAATGAGGCTCTATCATGGAAGTCCTGTGTCAACAGAAAAATGACTTAAAACACTTCAAAAATGCCTATCGTAAATACCATTGGCATAAAGCACCATTAGAGCGCTATGCCATAGACCTTGCACTCATCAATCAGCCTGGGAGTATTGGCAACTCATTTAAGAAATGCTTACCAATTAGTACTTTCTTAAAAGATCTATGCGCAACTGTGAACTAAAATAGTCAGAAACAGAAGAAGAACATACTAAGGATGTTTTGTGATATTTATTCATTTCATCCAAGTATATTCTGAAACATTTATCGTAATACAAAGTATAGAAAATAAATAAATCGCCTAAGTCTTTTAAATTTATCTTTGTGAATAAAAATACCATTTGAATTTGAAACTGATATAAAAAACGTACAAACGTACTGAGTAAATTATTTAAGAGTTAATTATTTAGAAAAACGATACTTAAAACCTAAGTAATTCATATTGCTTCATATTTAACCAAGTTCAAAAATAAAAAGGTTTTATATTTGACGCGTATGTTTTTTACAGATTTCTCAAATATATATATGTAACCCATAGCCTGTCGGATAAAGCCTGTCGGAGATAATGATTTTAATGTAACTATTTAGACGAAATTCTAATAGTAACCTTGAACTAGAGATATTTCTTAAACATTTTAACACCCTTATAAGGGTTACAAAATAAAGTTTTAATAAAAAGATACAATCATAGTGTCTTAGCAACAACTCCCGAAGCTATTATGTAGAAATCACACATAAACAACTGAAATTCTTAAGTCGATTTATTTTTATTTAGTTATTTAACAAACATAAGCCGTAACAATATTAAATTAACCACCATGTATAGCCAAAAATTGCCGTGTGATGTCGATGTAAGAAAATCCATCACGCTATTTTTTCGTACCATAAGTATCATCTGGTGCTACAATCATATCAAAATCACAAAGCATTTGCCTTGATTGTAATCAATCTCCCATTGATGCAATGACGCATCTGGAGAGACCCATGTCAAGCAAAATAACTTTTGCAGGCTGATAAAGAATAAATAAATAAAATAAGTAACATTGTCAAGTAGCGAAACAAAACAATAAGCGTATTTATAAAAAAAAACTACTTAACCAATAGACGACAAATTATTATTTCTTCGTGGTCCTTATACCAGCCCATCACAAATCCACTGCTAAACTTAGGTCTCCCTAAGGAATACCACAAAGGACAAACCTTCATTACGAAAAATAAATTCATTCGTCAACTGTGAATCAAATTAAATTAGTTTGTGTCAAATCTGGCACAAACTGTAAACAAAATTGTAGTAATACAGTTGACAAATAAATAAAAGTCTATCTATATGATAATTTTTAAATTTTTTCTGTCAACATATGTCCCTATGTAATTCATGAATAGGGACAATGGTGTATATGAATATAACGACCGCTTACCCTCCATTTCCGGTATAAAGCAAAACAACAAAATGTACCAATGTTCTCCATAATGTTGTTTCAGACAAAAAGTGTCTCTCAAATATTATAAAATATCCAACACCTTTAAGACAATAAATGTGATCATTATAATTAAAAACGAAATAAAAGACGGTGTATAAGCTTTATCAACGGTAGGTATAAACCACAACTCGCGTAGTATATGTATTCTTTGCCACAACCAAGACTTATATTGTATATAGCTAACCAAAGTTTTATTGTTAAGAATACACATCATATTCAACGTCCGTACCACTCGAATATATAAAATATAACGTTGTTTTTGAAATTCAAATAATATGGAACTAAAATAAATATATGGTAAATTATGTGGAAAGAAAGTATATATTTGTAATATTTACGTATCGGATAGATGCGCGGATACAACGAAGCTTAGGGAGACATTTCCGCCAAACGGATGCACATTTTGGAGATTTTGCGCTCAAAGCGGTGAAGTCGAAATAGTTCAATGCAACTATATTTCAGTTGAAAAGCTTTTTTAAATATAAAATTCACAGGTCGTTTCGTGTAATGATTGAGTTGCTACTGTAAGATCTGTGAGATTCATGTGATCTTTTACGACACTTCCAAAATATACTTTAGACGCTACTTAGATATGTGGCAATTAATATTGATTGAAATAAACTTTTTAACTTCCCGCTAAGAAGAAAATTTTCAAAAAGTTATTGGTTTCACCCCGACTCACGTGAACGTCCGTACGGATGTAAGTATGTATGTATGTATGTATGTATATGTGTGTGTGTGTATGTGTGCGTGAGTGTGTGTGTGTGTGTGTGTGCGTGTGCGCGTGTGTGTGTGTGTGTGTGTGTGTGTGTGTGTGTGTGTGTGTGTGTGTGTGTGTGTGTGTGTGTGTGTGTGTGTGTGTGTGTGTGTGTGAGTGTGTGTGTGAGTATGTAAACCTTTCATAATTTTTGATTGTCTTAATCGAATGAGAAGCGTTGATTTGGTGATAATATGAACTGATTCGGACGAGTAAATTTTGAGAAATATTAAAAATAAAAATTTTGAAAAAGTTTTTTGGAGTAACTTTTAAACGGCTTTACCGATCGATTTCAAAAACTAATTAGCTCTTAACCTCAAAAAATGACGTCGAATGCCGTTTGTAAAATAAAAATCGGTTCATTCGTTCGTGAGATATCGAAGGAGAAAGAATTTGAAAAAAAAAAGTTTTTTTTTTAACATAACTTCGAGACAACATAATTTGGTGAAGTTTGGAGCGCTTTGCATTTAAAATTAGCGGGAAGTTCCAGGAATGGCCTGCAGGGTCCACCAATTTATTTATATTTGATAGTTTGGGGTCACAAACGAGCACAGTCCATTTGATGGTAGTTGGATTGGTAAATGGTAATTTGTCCTATAGACATCCATCCTCGATTAGGAATCAAAACGCAAATGCGTTGTCACTCCTGAGGACTAAGATAGAATTTCTCGTTTCCGGTAAAAAGGTTCTTCGTTTCTTTACACTCACCATACGAAACACAACAGTATTAAACTGCTATGTTATACATTAGGACTTGAAATTTCTTTTTAAAATTTCACTACATTTACGCTTGGTGATGTTTTTTCCTAGGTTTTTTTTTATGTAGGTTAATACTGAAAATCAGCGTGGTGATGTCTCCACTACACAACTGAGTTATGACTGTTTTTGTCACGCCATCTACGTACAAAGCCAAATTTATTCAATTTCGTTTTTTGTCATACATCAGTGTATTGTTGTAGTCAATTTGACTTGTTTCAGTGTATTGTTATGATCAATTTGTAAACTTGTTTGTAAAGTGTTTGTTTCTTTCTTTCTATAATAAAATATATAGAGCGCTATATAATTTTCTTTCGTAGTATTTTATTTTCGATTTTAAATATTGCTTCTCTGCGTTCTGACGAAGCTAAAACAACCCACACGATTTCAAACTCTGTAACAAAGAGAGAAGTATGAAATGCATACGCAAAGAGGGATTTTGCTGCAGTAACGGCAGCAAAGCTTCGCAAATATTTATGATGTTTGATAGAATGCTTTGTGTCGCCCAATGTACCTTCCTTTAGTCTATTATATAAAAAGACCGGTAATTATTAGGATCATTCAAGAAATTTTATAGTTCACTATTGTACATGGCTGCAGTAACGTAGCAAGGGACGGGGGCCAGATTTTAATAGGTGACATTGTAGAAATATAAGTTAATCTACGTCTTGTTTTTTTTTCAATAATAGCAGTAAAAAAACTAAAAAAATCTGAAAGCAGCTTTTATTGAATACTTTTGATAAAATTATTAAGAACACCTACTTCATAATAAACGAAAACGCGAATTTAAAATGTTTATTTTTTATGATACTTCGAAAATGGGTTGAGGACACGGCATTTTTAGCTCTAGAAGCTTCGGCCGGCAGCATCCCACACTGCGGCACTGCATGGTGTATTTGTATAAATCGCATTACCAGATATCCGCAACCTTTGGTGCTCTTTGTCAACGTTTTGTGTTTGTTTTTTTTTTTTTTTGAATTGAAGTATCCGTCTATAGTATCAAAAATATTGCCACTAAGAGATTTAAAAAAATAATATTTTTATGAATGGTCTTTGATGATAATCTTAAATTTAGATAATGCCACATTATTAGCCATTCGAAGCCAAGGCGAATCGCAAGTTTACAACAAAGTCATTAGATAATACATAATTAAAAACGAAACAATAACCAAGTCCATATTCATTACTAAAATGCAGTGGTTGTTCATTACAATCAGATTATTTTAATTTTAAAGATAACAAGTCACTAAATAGTTTTCTGTGAAGTTTACAATAAACTTAGATAAAAACAGACTTAGACTTAGATGTCACATAATATTCTAATCATTTATCACTCAATCTTTATATTTGGTGATGAAACAAATCGTGATCCGAATGTCCGGCTGTATTTTAGAGACAGTACAAGAGCTCTGCTACGATACCGATTTATGGTTCTAATCCTCTTATTGAAAACAAAATCCTTGCCCTACGCATTGTGTCTCGTTTTGGTCGATACAAATAGAGTATAGTATTATATAGATTTGGATACATTTTGATCAAACGACCGATTGTTTTGAAATACCATCAAAAATGATCAGAAAAAAAGAATAGGGAGCAATGTCTATGATGTTAAATATTTAGTATTACAATAGCAATTTATTCTGGCCAGTGTAGTCAGTGTTAATGACAGACTCACAAAAAGACTTAAGATGATAGTCGTTTATATAATTATTGAAGACGTAAATCTTAATGAAATACAGAAATGGATTATGGAATGGAGCTGTGGCCGTGGAAGGAAAAGGGGAGATCTCCCGCCGGGCAAGGTGTTCTGACCGGGGAGCGGCCAACACTCCGTGTGATAGTTAAGAGATGTTCTATATATACTGTTTATGATTCGGAATTTTGATAGCGTGATTTAGGCTTCGGTGTGTTTCGCTTGCGGCGCGACGAGAACGCCGCCACATCACCCCCCTGCTCAGACCGGAGGTCGATAGTGCAGCCTCGTTTCCGACGAATGTGCAAGTGCCAGGAGATTGCCTTGTAGTCTGCGGTGAGTCGAGAAGAAGGCAAGTAATCTGCGAGAATGCCGTGAAGCAGAGGCGAGCAGTAAGGCTCCGAGCCGTGCCGTGCGTGAGTAGCTTGAAAGAACAGGAAGCATTATTATTCCAGTACTGCCATGAACCTTGTGAAGCTAAATGGCTTGCAGGATATGAAGACTGCAGACGATATCTGCTCGGGAGCGAATGGGTTGGGTACTCTATGACGATGTTGAAGCTTGAAGTTTCTGAAGGTTGTTGGTTGCGTGTTCAGATCACGTCGGTTAGTCACCATTGTGGCCGTGGAAGGAAAAGGGGAGATCTCCCGCCGGGCAAGGTGTTCTGCCCGGGGAGCGGCCAACACTCTGTGTGATAGTTCGGAGATGTTCTATATATACTGTTTACGATTCGGAATTTTGGTAACGTGATTGAGGCTTCGGTGTGTTTCGCTTGCGGCGCGACGAAAGCGCCGCCACAGAGCCTTAAGCGGACTACACAGAAAAATAATTGGAAATGTTTTTTTTTTTTCATATATTATTTAAGCCACAATTTGAATAAATACTTAATTCATCTAGATTATTATGCACAGTTGTTCAACGCCTTGTTAGTAAAATTAGTGTATATAGCGCGCGTCCTTCAAGCTGGAATCTTCCCCAACGATAATTTAAATTTTGTGAACAATTGGTGACTGCATAAATTAATAACTCAATACTGTAGGAATTATAGCACTTTTTGGGTGGGTGCTAGATGAATTCAAACTAGCAACCTCCCCTCGAAAACACCAGCATTGCGTCTGAGATGCGATTCCTATTGTAAGATTTAGTGACTAATTGATGACTTTCGTAATATATCGAGATTAGCATCCTTTAAGCTGGAACTTAATCAAACAACCTTATTATTTACAGTTTCTCGTCTTATAAATTAAGCTAATTTTATCACCTCAGCAGCTTGATTTATTTTTTATATATACTAAAATATAAATAATTTTAATTGTAATCATACTGAGTAAAATCTCGTACTTTTATGTGGGAATTTACAGTGTAAATTTTAGAAGGAAGTAAATACTACGTTATTCATTTCTTCTATCTATTAATAATTTTCTCACAAGCATAATTTGTGATAAGCAGTATGCTATAACTGTACATCATCACAATATTGTGTCTTACTTGATAAATCATACTGATTTATTTCATAGCAATAGGCACTAATTAGTCACTAAATCTTAGCACAGTTCATATCGAAAGACTTAGGAGTTCTGGATTCACCCTACTTTACGTAATCTTATCCTCTAGCTTGAATTACACAGATGGGATGTTATAAATTATATCGTACTAGATAATAAAATATTGTATATCAGCAGATGCACTCCCCTGAAAATAATTAATACAAAACGGAGACTCTTCAAGCAACTTAAACGTAATATACGAATATATACTAAAATCGACAAAAACCTTTGAAGACACAGTAAAGGTATACACTTACATCTATCAAATAAAATAAAGACGCCTAAGAACGAAAATTTAAGGTCTCGTTACCAGTAAAAAGTAATCTACTGAGATTTTTCAAATTGACAGAGATATGTTTGTAGTCCATAATACACACATATATACTATTGCGTTGGCTTGAATTCATGGTGGATTGACTGCGGTCCATTAGACTTCATATCATTAAACCCTGACAATGGGAGAGGCACATGACAAAAGTAGATTAATGCATAATTTATAATGATTTATAGATTATGCATTAATTACCATAATTTTCTAAACTTTTATATATTGCTCAATTGTATAAAACATAAGTGTACACATATAATATTACTTTGTGGGAATTGAAGTGGGTTATACGTTAAGTATGGAGCGGTGGTAGCTCAGATGGTTAACGCTTGCTGTAAATTTTACAATACGCGAGCGACTCGGGTCCGCCGGTAACAATGACATTGTTAATTGCACTTTTAAGTACTGATTTACCACGTCCTCGGCGGTGAAGGAAAACATCGTGAGGAAACCTGCATGTCTGAGAAATAAAAAAATATATTATTAATACATGTGAAGTTCGCCAACACGCATTGGGGCAGCGCGGCGTACACTTCCTTGACCTAAAACCCTCTCAGAAATGAGAGGAGGCCTGTGCCCAGTAGTGGGACGTATATAGGCTGTAACTTTAACTTTAAATTTATACATTAAGTACTCCTAGTAAAAAAATAATTTTACGTTAATGTGCAACTGCTTTTTCCCAAAAAATTTAAAAAATTAAAAAAAATTATGACTATGAACTGGTTAAAGAGAAAAAGATTGAGTAGGATTTTAATCAATTTTTTTTAAATCGTTTTCATTATTTTAGCGATGAATCATCATATTCCGACTTGGGAAGACTTCGCGAACGCACAAGAGCTATGCTTGGTTCTGCTGCAGAACCACTCGTGCAGAATTCACATTCTCAACCGAACAGCAGACGTGTGTCTAATGATATAGACGCAAAATTGGCAGCCAACCTAAACACCAGGTAGATGTATTTGTATGTAATAAATAAAACTATTGTTCATGATGATATTCTTCTGGTTGAAAACATTTTCTGACTGTTTATTGGATAGCATTAGTGACTATATAATCTATATTTATCAATAATATTCTGTTGATTTAAGTATTCTTCCTTAAATTCATAATTTGTCTTTTCTTAGTTTTAAATACAACACGAAAAGCTTATATATACTTTCTGCGGATCTCATTAAGTTCTGTAAATAGATCGTAAATTCTCATATTTAATACTGATATTATACCGACATAATTTCTTGTAGGCGTCCATCGGCTATAATTGCTGCATTCAGTCGTCCATCTCAAGCTTTGGCCCTGTGTGCAGCAACACAACGCCGATTTTTATCGGAACTTGGGTCACATTCACTTACTTCTGTTGCATCTACAAACCACGAATCACCGCGTTCTGCCGCTGAGATTTTAGGGCAGTAAGTATTTAACTTATTCCGTTATATGTTTAAAATCACCATTACCACAGGTCAATTAATGGGCAATTTTGATTATACATCAATCTAGTTACTAACTTCTATACATAATTGATATGCGTACTTCCAACCTCAATGCTTATGCATTAGGATTGGAAGTACGTATATACTACAGTTAGCCGAATTTTATTAAACAATCCGTTTGTTTAACAAAATTCGGCTCAAAAAAACTACTTTTAAAGAAATAAGATTAATAAGTTTATACCACTTATAAAAGTGATTTTTGTAATTATCTTCTTTTTAAGTATTATATTATCTACCTTTATTTATTACCTGTACCGCGACTTCGTTCGCATAGAACCTTTGTTAGTAACTTGTTTGTTTTGGAAGTTTTATTTCTAGAATAGAATATAATCATCATCATCATTGTTAGAGCCCTTCACAAGTTCAATGTTGAACACAGGCATCCCCCAAAGGATGCCACAAAGCACGGTACTGAGCTACATCATCCATCGCCTTCCTTTGAAACAGAATAGAATAGAATATTTATTTTCTTAAAAACATGGTACATGATGGTACAAATGATTATGTAGAATTGACATTTTTTGCCATAATTGGAATGCAAAAATTAATTTAAATTAAAAGAATTAATGACACTAAGCTTATATTATACTTAAAATTATTTTGCCATATTAAATTACAATTAAACACATTTACAGATTTACTTAAATACAAAGAAATTTTGAATTCTTTATTAATTAAATTATTACATTATTTATTTATTTATTATCATTGGGCCTAATAGATCATATTTCATAAACCACACTACAGTTCAACTCAAACAGAAAAAATATAGATATTTTCGTACTCACAAAGAATAATATCATCATAAAACCGATCAAGTGCATGGATAACTTAAACGAGCCTGCCATAATTTCAATATTTTATTAAAAATAAAACTAAGTAACGTAGATATGCACTATGAAAATACGCAAAAGAAACTTAGGAAAAGGTTATGCTAACATTGCGTTGTAAACTTCAACGTTAAGGATTATCCATCTACCCGTTACGAGCCAGGGTTGTGTATGTAACAGGCGACTATAGGAAACGCCAAGACTAATGTGTTTCGATAGTTTATGACGGTATAACCATATCGTTTGTGTCAGAGCTAGACATACAATAGCCAGACTGGCTACGGGCAGGAACGTCAAAGGTGCGAAACGTTTTATATTGCGATACCCTGCCTGACGGCAGGCAGGTTATCGCAATTATAATTACGGCAAATCACCCCTGAAGTGGGAGAGGCCTACGAGTATGTCGTTCGGTAAACTTTTATGGACTGATAAAGAAAAAAGAAAATAGATAATGCTTTTGACAATTTTTGCTTCACAAAGTGATGCGACAAAGTTTTCATTCTCTGACTACCTCCAAACTTTAGATGCGCTCTAGCAAGTTGTGTTGTTAATTTTCATTTCAAAATTGTGAGTGTTTCGTTTTATATGAACTCGTGCGGTAAAATACTCTCTTATTTGTAACAGCACCATCTATCGATGACGCTGGGTTAACCATTGTACTTTTCTACTGAGATGAAATTGCATTAATCTTTGTGAGAAAACACATTATTTCTTTTATTAATCAGTTTATAGTATAAACATACCATTCATCATCCTTACAGCCCTTCACAAGGTCACTACTGAACATAGGCCTCCCACAAAGAATGCCACAAAGTAGGTATACCTTTATAAAACATTACTTTACTTCGTTTAATTACGATTTCTGAGACTAGATATTAAAATGCATTAATCACTCGACAAAATCAATTTGTAAATTAATAGCTACATTTCTAAATAATAATTATAATTTTTAACAAAACCAACCGATTTTAATAAAACAAAGACTAAATGTTACTCAAAGATACGCTTAATGACGGTCTTAGCGATTCTTTTAAAAAAACATCAGTACTTTAGACGAAATATGTTCATAAGCAAACACACAGATAGACGATTCTTAAAATGGTAGATATTTAATTACTTATTTTTAATCATTCTCAATCACTCTTTTTACAAAAATATTACAATTTACATTTTTATTGTATGTCATTGTGTAACGAAGCCTGTCACGTAATGAACGCAAGCCCTGATAAATGTATCCAGAATCGGCTACTAAATCTATTTGTGACAATCTAAATTAGATATTATTGTTTATAACCAAACTTAATAAATTATATTACCCCTGCTACGTTTCACTGTCGCTTCAAATAAAAATAAAATGTACGTCTAGATTTTAAGATTTCATAATGTAATTTTCCGAACTAATATCAAAAATCAAATAACCTTCTCACACGCTCAAAATTTTTAGATTTGTAGTATGCCTATACTTTTCGATGGGAGTGACTCTAATTTCATAAATAAAAATTTCGTTTGGTTCGAAACGTTATTTTGCCTACAAAATTATATTTACTTAAAATCATTTGATATAAGTAATCAATTAAGAAACAAATAAACATAACATGTAACTGTTTTTCTTCAACATATTATTAAGTCTTCCTACTTCTCTTCAGAAATACGTAAACTATAACTGGAAATGAGAATGTCCTGTAGTAGACTACTTAATCGCAATTACCCCTAAGAAACTCCGTCAGAATCTAGAATTTCTCAATAATTTTTTAAAAGTTCATTTTGTATTTTACACACGTCAAATTAATTTACCTTTTTTGATTTAATTATTTGTTTTGAAATAAATACGATACGAAATAGTTTTTAACTATTATGAATTAAATATGGATATTTTTATAGTTTTTATCTTACATTTTATATATACTTTATTGGACATGTTTTGCCGGATTTATTCGAGCGTTAGTAGATTAGATCCCAAATACTTCGCCATTAATATATGTGATAATATAAGTGAGTTAACCGTCAAATTCCTTTTGTTAGCCGATGATCAAGTTATTCTTGCATCGTCGGCGGCCAAGTTGCAAATGATGGTTACATTGATGAACAGATCATTAAAAGAAAGGGGTATGAAAGTGAACGCAAGTAAGACTAAAGTTATGGTTTTTGAAAGAGAAGAAAGTAAGATGATATGTGAAATAAGAATAGAAGGGGAGTTGATCGAGCAAGTAGAAGAGTTTGTATATCTGGGTTGCGTATTTAGCAGGGATGGGAGATGTGATAAGGATATAGAACGACGAGTGAATGCAGGAAATAGAGTAAATGGGACCCTACACTCTATTGTGAAGTGTAAAAATGTATCGAAAAAGGCACGTATGGTAATTTACAATGCTGTGTTGGTCCCTACTTTGACGTATGGTAGTGAAAGTTGGGTGTGGCAGATGAAGAACGAGAGTAGAATGAACGCAGTAGAAATGCGGTCGTTAAGGAGTATGTTAGGGCTGAATGTGAATGACAGGGTGAGAAATTGTGTGATAAGAGAAGAGTGTGGTTTGCAAGATGATTTTGTGACCAGGATTAAGAAAGGAATGCTTCGGTGGTTTGGTCATGTGGAAAGAATGAATAAGGAAAGAGCGACAAAGAAAATTTATGTTGCAGAAGTGAATGGCAGAGTCGGAAAGGGACGTCCCTTTTTTCCCTAGGCGAAAATTTACAGACCAAATTGGCGATTTATTAAAAACGGGACAAATTAGGAGTACCCTTAACCGACGAGCTTGTATGCGTAGGTATGTGGATGTCAAGGAAGCGAGAAAGGTGTTTCAGGATCGTGCCAAATGGAAGTCTGTAGTCTCTGCCTACCCCTCTGGGTGACAGGCGTGAGTGTTTATGTTATGTTATATGTAATATATGTGCAAAAATATCTAAAGAGCACTTTTCTCACGACCACAAAACTATGCCACTCTTTACTCATCAACACACTTAACCCGGTCTTCGGCTTCACTAATCCAGTTTCTTCTAACTACTTTACTCAGAATCGGGTTCGGATAAGGGACACACATGAAATATCTACTGCAAGCTTACCTAGTGTGAATATTCAGTGCCCGTTGTCCACTCTAATTAAAAATCAATTGTTTTAATGTTTCACTATAGTAAAGCATTTTCCATATTAAACAATCCAGTTATTATTTTACAAGTAAGAAATTTCACGTGTTGAAATCGTCTCAAAGGTTGAGTAAGTGAATGAGCATTAGGGAAAATTTTATACGGAATTAAAAATAAATAAACCTATTTAAAAAAGGTTGCATCTTTTTAGTTAATGAAAGTCTATTTACATA
This sequence comes from Parnassius apollo, assembly GCA_907164705.1. Taxonomy (NCBI): domain Eukaryota; kingdom Metazoa; phylum Arthropoda; class Insecta; order Lepidoptera; family Papilionidae; genus Parnassius; species Parnassius apollo. Next base: position 103,084 of record CAJQZP010001030.1, read on the forward strand.
ATCTAGAACAGTATTAACTAGATTACATATCAAGCCACTCAAATATCGCTGTAATGTCCATTATAATAGATTCAGTAGTAATCCTTTAATGCGATTATGCTTGCACTTCTAAATAATATGGCGTAGGTATTAAATGAAAGAAAATCAGAATAGGTGGTCGGTGCTCTAAAAAGATTATTAATTTAATAATCTATAATAGGTACACAAATAGTGATACAATAGTGTTCGAGTTCAGAAACATAATACCGTTATTTTTATTTTATAATATTTTTGAATTGAAACGTTCTTTAGAATCATTGTGATTTGAAATTTGGTGAAAGGAAAAAGCGACACTAAAAAGAGACAAACATTTACCTAAACCATTCAAACTCAAACTCACACCAAAAATTTATCAAAATCGTTAGAGCCGTTTTTGAGTTTTATCTAGACTACTATTTACGTGGTAGAGCCATGCTGCAGTTACAGTAGTAGTATAGTTGTGGCACGAATGCACACAACATAGTAGTTTAATGCTGCTTTCGTGTATTGTATGATGAGTGTAGAGAACCGGAGATCCTTTTTACTGGAAAGAGGCATTCCATCTTAGTCCTCACGGGTGACAACGCATCTGCATTTTGATTCGTAATCGAGGATAGATGTAGATGTCTATGGGTCACAGTATCCACTTACCATCAGGTGGACTGTGAGCTCGTTTGTCACCCTTTGCTATAAAAAAATCTAACGGACAGCAATTGATTTTTATAGATAGAGATAGATATTATACATGTGATCAATGAGCAGTGAGGATTAAGAACAAAATTTGTTGTATGAAAATATTTAAATACTTACTGTGATTGAACTGAAAGAGTTTGTATACTATGCAATGTTATTTAATATCATAATATGTAATATTATCCTATTTCACTTTTACCGCGTATGAACTGCGCACATATTTTTTTAATATTAAAGTGGCAAACATGCTAAGAGTTCACTTGATGGCCACTGTAGGACATTAACACGTGCAAACATATAGAGAAAAAAGACCACCGATTGGTTATCTATCCCGAGGATAAATGATAAACCTCAAAGCCTTTTTCTTATAATAATGACTCACTTTTAATACAGTACACAGCAGTGTGGCCATATCACAAACAATTACAACATACAGAATTGGCGATAGAAATAGGTGAGAGTGTGAAAGCAACCCGGATGGAGCTCTACGTAGAAAAGTAACTCATCCATCTTATTTGATGTTTACATTCGCACCTGAGTCAATTATAGCAATAGTCGAAATTTAAGTTGCTAACCTATACGATAATAGACATAGCGATAAAATATCCGTCTATTGCGATGTTTACAAACAACACAAAAGGATATAATTTTATTTTTTAAAGAATAAGGGTGACAAACGATCACACAGTCACAGTGGATGCAGTGGTCCATAGACATCGACATCCATCTTCGATTAAGTATGACAATGCGGATGCGTTGTCTAAAGTGGAATGCCTCATTAGCAGTAAAAAAAGGTCTCCGGTTCTCTACACCTACCACATGAAATACAGCAGCCTTAAGCTGCTATTTTACGCTGGTGTTCTGTAAGAGCTTGGTCCCTCGGTTGAACCGACGTGGTTCTACCACGTATGAATTTACTATAATATTTTAATTATAATAACGCCGCGTTTATTATATAACAATGAGCAATGATAATTTGAATGTTGATTTTTAGAGCCATGTAGTAATATCAATAGCATAGTTTTAGCACGAATGGGTCGGCTCGACCGGGGAAAGACCACGCTCTCACAGAATAACAGCGTAAAATAGTAGCTCAACTCTTCGTATAGTGAGTGTAGAGAACCCAAGACCCATTTTATTGGAAACGAGGCATTCCAGGGGAGAAAACGCATCTGCATTTTAATTCGTAATCGAAAATAGATGTAGATGTCTATGGGCCACAGTAACTACTTACCATCAAACGGACAAACGAGCACACCTCGTTTGTCATCATCCTATAAAAAATATTCTATTTGCCCTATAAAAATCTAATATACTGTTACAAGCTTAGGTTCGTGACAATAAAAACTGCCGATTGAATTACCAAAATTAACACTTTAATTCACTTTACACCAATTAAAACTTACAAGACACTATTAATTAATCACAATGATTCTCTTTATTTCGCTCCGAAGCTTCGCTTGTCTCGCCGAATTCAATACTGCCCCGATCGCGTCTTGCAGCTCCTTTAAATACAATTTTTACACCGAAACATCCAGAATATTCCGGTAGATACGGGCGCCGACCGACCAGATGCAGGAAGTTCGAGTGTGGGGCTCTAGAAAGCTTAATTCTTCTGTTCGATACTAGATGGTGCTGTTGGTCGAAAGTCAAGATCGACATTTTCTAGGAAGCCATCCTCACTCTGGTCCCCGACACGAGATAGCGCTAGTGGCAGGTACCTGCCGTCAACTTAGGCGTGCAACAATACAAAAATTAACATTTGTTTGTTCGTATTTTATGCATTGCAACACTGTTTATCAGATTGTGGTAAAACTTTGCCATCATATTGCATACTTGAACTTCCGCGAAGGTTATAGGCATAGTTCGAACCGATAGGTGGTGCCTTTGTAGAATCCAGAAATCATCTGTGTGAAGCCGGGGCAGATCGTATATATAAGTAGTTAGCTAGTACCTTTTAAAAACGGAAGCTTTCATTTACTAGCTGAAAAACTGTTCAATGAAATGAGAGAGATGGAAGATTGTGATTGCGGGACGAAGCCTGTGATCACCATTACACCAACGTTTAGTCTTTCAACTTAGCCAATTTCAACAGCTTGGAAAACGTAGAACAGTAGACTTATAGTAATAATAAAATTGACTTGTAAAATACCTAGAAAATGCCTCTTGGAAACTAAGGTCTAAATTTTAATTTAACTTTTTTTCAGTGAAGCTCTGAGTAAAGCGCTTTCAGCGCTGTACGCCAAACTGTTAGTAGTGCTTGGAATTGCGTTCCCTGTTACAGAAGTTATTGCACATGGGGTACCAGATGGATACTATCAGGTAAAGTTTGGTTAAATAAATAAAAATATTACTAGATTACCAGAATACATTACACATGTGTTTAATATTTTCGCAGGGATTCTACTTATATCTGTACTTAGTATCATTGCTGTTTGTGATCTTTCATTATGTTAATTTGATGCGCCAGAAAGCTGTAAATTTGATCATTAACGGTAAGAATTCTTTCAGTTCTAATATGTTTTGAATTAAAAGGACAGAAATACTTATTAAAAGGACACACTTTTAAACGTGGTAGAGCCATATTATGGTTGTAGCATGAATGGGTCGGCTCGACCGGGGAAGAGCTACGCTCTTACAGAATACCAGCGTAAAATAGCAGCTCAATACTGCTGTGTTTCGTATGGTGAGTGTAGAGATCCGGAGACCCTTTTTTACTGGAAACGAGGCATTCCATTTTAGTCCTCAGGGGTGACAATGCATCTGCATTTTGATTTCTATGGGCCACAACATTAACTTACCATCAGGTGGACTGTGTGCTCGTTTGTTACTCTAATTTTATTTAAATAAATAAATAAATATTAAAATCGAGCAAAGTCATGACTTTAAGTAATTAGCCGCATTTGCGTAACAAAATGCGACATTAAAATCGTATCTACTTTGCATAATTGCTACCGCAAAGGATATTACCGTCTTCACTTTGTATTCCACTAACTTCTTTAGCTATTCAAATAATTTTTAAATGCGAATTTTATTTTTACACATGCATAAAACCAAGGACCACATTACCGATATTGTGTTTTCATGTGTGCAGGTGTTACAAATACAAACAAAGAAGATAGGACTGGTAAAACTACACCTTGTGAAAGAAATAAAGAAAAGGAAAAGGAATCGATATCCCGATATGGTAGTTTCTATCTGAGATTAGGAGCTATCGGTAATACCTACTCATTTATTTATTTAAGAGTTGTCTAAAACTGCAACAGCTATAAGACTCATAAATATACTTAATTACGATGCATAATGTATATACGTTGTTATATATACTACTAATAATATATTTCAGCTTTTGGTATTGGTTCGATGGTGTACAGTGGATTAGAATTTGGAGAATACTTCGAAATGACAGATCGTTGTCGATCCATTCTATCAGCTCTAACGCCTGCATTACGAACGGCATTAACACTGGCTCAAATGCAGTTCATTTTCCTAACAAACAAAGACATCGAAGCGGGCAGCTATAAAATGGTACAGAGATTTGGATTTATGCATATGATTGCGACTAATCTTTGCGAGTGGCTGTACGTTCTTGTAGAGGAAACAAAGCACGAAATACATCACTTGGAACATACAATGCTATCGAAAACTAATGGATCTCATAATGAAGCGTCAGGGTTGCCATGTCGCAGGGAAAACATTATGGGTACTTTATTACGTAATGCATCTCCGTTTCTTTTTCCATGTACGATAGAATATTCTCTAATATGTGCAGTTATTTTATATGAGATGTGGAAAGAGGTAAAAACTCAAAAATTGTAAATATTTTGTAATTTATTGTAAACGTTTTTTTTTTTGTATTAAAACCTATTATTTTTTAAAGGTAAAGTGTACACCTCGAGACTTTGAAAGAAAGTTCAACGTTAGCAAAAACAAATCAAGGAATAATTCAGTTACTCCAGAAAAAATCTTACAGCAGTTCGGTTGGGATAATTATATTCAGACGATCAATTGATTCATGACAACGATATTTGGTTATCTTATCTTTTATGTGTTTTCTTTTCAGCCGGTATGTTAGGAGTAACCTCACCTCACGGAAGTCACAATGCGCTTCATCATTTCTCCGTGGACTGTTCTCATGCTCATCGTGGTCTTTTTGCTGGAATTCTCTTGATTGTTTTCACAATAATATCCTTAATCATGTTCTTCGTACTAGCAAATAATTCAAAAACAATTAATGTAATACTTTGATTGTAAATGCTTTATTGTGCTTATTTTTTGTTCATAGTAATTAATTTTCATATTTACTTTTAGGATGCTATATTCGAAGTGAATATTTGTGAATTGATCCTTTATACGTTGACTATTCTTGCATCTACAGCAGCTTTGAAACAAATGAGAGCGTTACCATACAAACGAAAATCCCAAGGTTAGTGATATTATATTATATGGCTTTAGAGCGTAATGGCTTAATTATAAAAATCAATCATAGATGACAATATTTTTAATACTACTTGAAAAATTGTAATAAGAATACGGACTAAGTATAGATGCTTTACAATAGAATTCAATTGAATATCATTTCCAAATGATTAAATCGTCGTCACCACCTATCATAAGTCTCCCATTCAACACACACGTCCCACATAGTTTGCCACAAACCGCGGTCTCGACAACCTGCACCCATCACCTTCCTACATATCCGTCTATTACGTGGTGGTAGAGCCATGCTGCAGATATTGTGGTTGCAACATGAATGGGTCGGCTCGGCCGGGGTAGGACCACGCTCTCACAGAATACCAGCGTAAAATAGTAGCTTAATGCTGCTGTGTTCCGTATGGTGAGTGTAGAAAACCGGAGACCCTTTTTACTGAAAACGAGGCATTCCGTCTCAGTCCTTAGGGATGACAACGCATCAACATTTTAATTCTTAAAGTTAAAGTAAAGTAAAGTTACAGCCTATATACGTCCCACTGCTGGGCACAGGCCTTCCCTCATTTCTGAGGGGGTTTTAGGGCAAGGAAGTGTCCGCCGCGCTGCCCCAATGCGTGTTGGCGAACTTCACATGTCTTCGAAATATTTTTTTTTCTTATTCCTCAGACATGCAGGTTTCCTCACGATGTTTTCCTTCACCACCGAGAACGTGGTAAATCAGCACTTAAAATTGCAATTAACAATTTCATTGGTGCCGCCGGTGTTCGAACCCGGGTTACTCGCGTTCTGTTATATTTACAGCGAGCGTTAACCATCTCAGCTACCACTGTTAAATTTTAATTCTTAATTGAAGATAAATGTAGATGTCTATGGGTCACAGTATCCACTTACCATCAGGTGGACTATGTGCTCGTTTTTCACCGTCATTCTATGTAAAAAAGGTCTACCATCACTCAATTCTTGATGCCTCAAAGTGGGCCTAATCCTGCTTTAGCCTACTTAAGTAATATATTTAATATATTATATTATAATTTGGATTAATAACAATTATTTTCAGCTGTTTTGGGGCTTGATACTTCTCTGTTGATCCTGGCACAGACAGGAATGTTTGTTTACTGCATGTTCAGTTTGATTGGAAGTCATCACACCATGTATAGCAACCATAGTACTGGAATCACTGGATTCTTCTCCGAATTTTTATCGTTAAATCAGGTGAATTCAAAAATTAACAATTATTTTATTTAATTTTATAAAGAAAATTAAAAGAACACATAATATTCCCTATTAGTAATATATTTTTCTAGTTGAATTAAAATAAAATAACATTTATAATCAATTCCATGGTAGAGCCATGCTACAGCTATATTACTGATATAGTTGTAGCACGAATAGCTCGGCTCGACCAGGAAAGGACCACGCTCTTACAGAATACCAGCATAAAAAATTTGTTAAAAATGACTGGCACTGTGATTGTCAATCTATCCAACTCCTACATCAGGAGAGCCTTTACGCTGGATAGTGGTACAAGTATAGTGGCAAACTTCGCTTTTACGGGGCGATTTAGAAAAAGAAAATTTAAGCAACACTACAATACAAATAGACATTAATTTTATTATCAAGCTTTTACTTAAAAGTCTTAGCTTTATAGTTTACTAGCTTGTCAGGCAGACTTTGTTCTGCCCTTTTCAACGACCTTTTGTCATGTCCTATTAAAAATCCTTAAATTAGCAAAAAAAAATTGTGGGCCACTCATGGGCAAAAAAACTATCCTATCTCTCAAGTTAGACCAAACTGGACACGGTGTGCAAATTTGATTAAAATCAGTTAAGTCGTTTAGGAGTCCATTGCGGACAAACAACGTGACACGTAATTTATATATATTAAGATAATTGTACTATAAGTTTACTTATCGGACAAATGAGAAACGAATTCTATCTTTTATTTTCATATTTAAAAAATGATGGACTTATTAACTGTTTGCCTTTATTTTTCAGACGATATTGCAATCATTGTTCATAATCGACGCGTGGTGGCGACGCTGTTCCACATCAAAACAACGTAGAGTAAAACCAGGTCGTCAGCTGGTAACATTCCTACTTGTCGCTAACATGGCCATGTGGGCGATAAACACTCTTGAAAAGGTAACGTATTGCTTATCCCTCAAGCAGTTAATTTACTTAAAATTAAAACGCCAGCAACTGGAAATTATTGTTAAAATATATCCATATTTACGAGTACAAGCCTAGTGTTGTATCTTTTATAATCGTGCTTGAATAACATCCTTTGATAGATATCAAGAGTGCCGCCAGTGTTGTGTAGACGATAGTAATAACAGGCAGTACGACATTAGATCTTAATCCTCAGGGATAGCAGGTATCTAGCGCTCCCTTTGTGTAAATTAAAATAAAGTTACAGCCTATATACGGCCCATTGCTGGGCACAGGCCTCCCCTCATTTCTGAGAGGGTTTTAGGGCAAAAAAGTGTCTGCCGCGCAGCCCCAATGCGTGTTGACGAACTTCACATGTATTCGAAATATTTTTTCTTCTTATTCCTCAGACATGCAGGTTTCCTCACGCTGTTTTCCTTCACCGCCGAGCACGTGGTAGATCAGCACTTAAAATTGCAATTAACAATTTCATTGGTGCCGGCGGGGATAGAACCCGGGTTACTCGCATTCTGTAATATTTACAGCGAGCGTTAACCATCTGAGCTACCACGGCTCTTTCTTCCTTTTGTGTAGTCAATCTTAAATAAGGTTCCTTTTATGACTAGGAGTCCATCTGTGTTGGTTCCAACCTCTTGCCTATTTCTGCTTTCTTTCTTTTTTCTTCCTTTCTTTCTTAAAAGGTATAGAGAACTAGTATAGTTACAGACTGAAAAGCATGCAATCTTATTTCTCCGAGATGTTTTGTCGTTTGTTTATAGTTGTTTGTAGTTGCTCGCGAGCATCAGTAGGCACTTACCATCAGATGGTACTGTTAACTTGCTAGTCAATTTGTTTTTTAAAAAACACCTATATACTCTAAAACAATAATACAAAATGATAAACTTAAATGTTTCAAACAAGTTTTTATGTGCCGTAATTGTTAGGAACACTGCGTTAAAGGTTAAAGGTGTTGAGGAGTATAATATGAAACTAGAAACTAAAACTTCGACCGCAGCTTTCAGGAAATTGTGACACACCTCGTCCCGTATACCTCACATTATTTAAAAAGATTTATAATCAATACATATAGCAATTGTTGAGTGTTGGATATATATAGAACTTACAATGGGTTTTCACAGCTGGTCATGTGACGAAGCTTAATGTCTTGGGTTATCGTACGAGTTATCGGGTGCTTCCATTTTCATACTGTCTGCTAAGCGTGGAGTTTACGGCCAAATGCTGTCCACAATGAGAGAGTTCGAAGTGTAAATCCAACAGTGAACTCTTACGGGCTGATAAAGTATAAATTGATAGAATCAGGCGTTACTTTGCGGAAATCCATCACAATAAAGACATTATTTCATTCGCAACTATCCGCATAAAAATACTATTATGTGTCTTACCTGGATTGAAGAGCATCTCCCGCCCTCCCTGCGTGCACTAATCCCGTCAACACTAATCAAAGCATCACTACTCCCAACACCAATACTCCCGGAAACATTACTCCCAATACCACTATTCCAGGAGAGTCGAGTCGATCGACGACAATACGACACGTGTTTCGCCTCTACACGAGGCATCTTCAGGTGATGTAGACTCTACGGCGGCTGATCCGGTCAGTCTCTTCAATCCAGGTAAGACACATCATGGTATTTTTATGCTGATAGTTGCGAATTAATTAATGCCTTTAAGGTATATATTCTCCTTTATTTAATCCCAAATCAATTTTTTTAAATTACATAAACTGCAAAATGACTTACGTATGATATATTTCAATTTTTACAGAATCGCGCAGAATTCCGACCTGCTCATTTGGCTTTCTACGGTCCTTGGGCATGGACAATCATAACGCACGTATCAATGCCGTTGGCTATCTTCTACAGATTTCACTCAACTATATGCCTCTTTGAAATTTGGAAAAACAGCTTTAAAAATAATCCAATTTACCTAAACGTTTGAATTGAAAACATACAAATGCAATAAATGGTTTTATCAATTTTTATTTCATTGAATTATCATGCTTTTAATTAGACAAAGGCAATAAATAATAGTATATTCCCCTACTATTGTGTAGATATACGTTTGCTGTGTGATGGCCACGTAGTATAATCGTTCCATGAAGAATAGTAATAGGAATAGCCGTCTGTACGAAAAGCAATGCTAAAAAACCTCTTGGTCTACAATAAACCATTTCGCTTACCATAAAATATGCAGTTATGCATCGGAAAACGTCAATACTGTGAGACATCTGATATTGTGATCATGAACCACATGCTAAACGTGGCAATTACGGTTGGGTTAAACCTTCCTTCCATATATGGAAACCTGTGACCAAGCTGAAAAATAAAATGAAGAAGGAAGACGATGTCCACTCTGGCAACACTTACTTTATGGATTAGTAGCCCTAGTAAAATCTAAGAGTTTGGCATAGTAACAGTTAAGCTATAACGACTATGTTGCTGAGCTTTAACTTGTAAATATATACGTCAAAACCCCCGATGATAAAAACCGGAGATGTAAGTCACTGAAATTCGTCGTCATTATTACAGCCCTTCAGAAGTCCACTGCTGAACACACGCCTCTCCTAAACAAAGTACGGTCCTGAGCCACGTACTTCCTATGACTTCGTGCGTATCATACCAGGTCGTCACTCCATTTAGTAGGTCTACCGCTACGTCATCTACCAGTACAGGGCTGCCACTCAAGAACCTGTCTTTCCTATCGGTTGTCGGTTCTTCGAGCTATATGGTACGATACAATAGAAATAATGAAGCACGATAACCAAGCATGAATAGAGTCGGTCGAGACGGTCGAGTCCAAAGGGTAGCCTTTGGTGGTTAGTTTGAACAAAGCAAAGGCCTTCGATCGGGTTTTGCACTATGGGCTTTCCGAGAAATTGTGCCATTGGATCACCAGTTTCCTTGCTGATTGGAGCATTAAGGTCGTAGTAGATGGTGCCTGTTCTGATTACAAGCCTATTGATGCTGACGTTCCACAAGGCTGCATACTATCGGCCACTCTATTTCTTCTGCATGTCAACGATATATTGTGTAAACCAGTAATGTTAATTGCTATACGAACGACAGCATGATGCTTTATACACCGGCCGTGCCAATATTTCCAGGGAGAACGTCGCCGAGTACCAAAACAAACTTGAGTCTGTTGAGACTTTGTTGAACAAAGTCTCGGATTGTCGGCGACTAAATCTGGTCCAATTCAATCCCTAGAAGACACAAGTTGCCGCTCTTACCGCTAAAAAGAACCTTTTTCGTATTTCCTCAATTCAAGGGCGTCGACATATCGTATTACATGCAGTTTCGTGGTCACTTGGAAGAAAAGGTCAAATTGGCGTCTAAAAAGCTTGGCATGCTCAGCAGAACCTGACAGTATTTCATACCACACCGCCTGCAACTTTACAATGCGTAGGCAAATACTGTTCCAATCCCTGGGCTGGAGCTCCCCAATGCCAGCTCTTTCCATTTGATTGCATCCAGCGTAGAGCAGTTCGAATCGTCGGCGACTGATCCTCCGACCACTTTCTGATCGACTTGACTCACTGGCGGTGGGAAGAGATGTTGCATTTCTTTGCGTATTCTATCGTATTTACCACGTGGAGTGCTGAGAGTAATTGTTCGGACTAATTCCAGCCGCTCAATTTCACCAACGCACATCGCGACAGAACTCGAGATACCATACATACCATTTGTTTATTCGGCGGTCCACTACCATGCGATTTACAAGAAGTTTTCTTCCTCGCACAACTTCCTTGTTGAATCGTCTATCACCAGTGATTTTTCCGGACCGATACGACAAATAGAACTTCAAGAAAAGAAGCTACTCTTTTTCAAAAGTCCGACAACGCATCGGCAACTCCCCTGGTGTTGCAGTTGTTCATGGGCAGTGGTAGTCACTTACCATCATCTCATTTGCCCCCAAAAAAAATTATGCTTTAGAAATTATAATCGATAGCCAATTTTTAATAAATAAAGGTTGAATATTTATAGTATCTTAGATCTAGTATCAGGAGATTTGTTATCTAACGTCCGCCGCCACCTAGTGACATAAAAGAATTTATTACATTTTTATAGAATGAGAGTGATACACGAGCACACACTCCATCTGTAAGTGGATCCTATAACTCATAGACCTACATCAGGAATGGAATCAAAATATAGTTGCGTTGTCACCCCTGAGGACATAGGCGCTGTCATTTTTATTGCGATGACAATAGGACATGCGTGCGTGAAATGATGCAATGCGTCCGACGAAAATCATCGTGCTACCGTGCGTTTAAACATACTCATATCTGCGGAATGTCGTGCGATCATGCGATGCGACCAAAGAAATCGCGCGTACGGATTCATCGCACGATGAAATCGCATCGCATCATCGCGCGAGCCATGGCAATAGGACAGCGCCTAATATAGAATACCTCGTTAGAAGTTAAAAGGTTCTCGGATTCTTTACACTCACCATACGACACACAGCAACATTGAGCTGCCATTTTATACTGATATTCTGTATAAAATACCGATGGAGGAGAAAGGTTCATGAGTGGCAGCCTAGTACTGGCAGGTGAAGTGTAGGGCGTCCCCCAACTAGATGGAGTGACGAACTGGTAAGACATGCGGGAAGTCGATGGATGCGGGTGGCTCAGGACCGTGATTTGTGGCGTTTCTTGACGGGAGATGTTGCTCAGCAATGGACTTGTGAAGGCCTATAATGATGAATGATGATGATTCTGTGAGAGTATGATTCTCCTCCGGTCATGGCAACCGACGTAACAAAGAAGAAAAAAACAATAACAATATACAATATTTACAATACAATAAACAACAAACAATATTTAACAACGCCAGTCATTATGGTACGATAGAACAAATCCTACAAACATAGGAACAATATAAGAAATCCTTGAATCCTAAAATTTCAATATCTTGTCGCATTTGACAGAAAAAAGCAAACAAACTCAAACACTGCCAAATCTAAAATATGCAAGTTGAAAATAGGTAAGTATATTCTGACATGCAAGTGATCTAGCACTGCGATTATTTATAGCAAATCCTCTCAAATATGCCCTGCATTATCAGTTTTAGGTGAGCAATGAGTATAGTAAGGCGAGTATAACAATTTTGTCTCCAAATATAAATCCCACTTACACGTTGCACTAAGTGCTTATTTACGAACAAATCTAGCGAGTGACTAGCGGCGGTATATCCATTTTAATTTGTCTGACTCAGATCACGCTAACTGAAGATGTAGAGCAGCATAACCGGAGAGCTTATCTCCACTGCGCATACAAATCCAATTGCTCTTAGTCGTGAATATGTCAAAGTCGTTTGTCACTTCAATTAACGGAAAAAATGCTGCAGGAACATTCTAATCCCGCTCTGGCTGACGGCCATAGGAATAATGTCGTATTAAAGTTGCTCTTGGACCGTTACACAAACTTGCTAATGGTAAGTATTGTCCCGGAGACGATGCTGTGACAGTCGGTATTCAAGTTAGATAGGAGGCTCCTTCCGACAGCTGGATCTCTGACAAAAACTTTGGAGACCTTAATTTAAAATGAAAATTTAAAAAAAAATAATAATCATCCACACAATTAATAAAAAATAATAAATTAACATTGTACGAGCAATAGTCAGCAGTAATTTACCATGTAGTGGTAGCGTAAAAGAATCTATAAGTCATTTCATCTCGTGAGTATCGTAAGTGGCGAATATAAGAAGAGCAAGAAAGATCTCATTACTATTGATAGATGACGGTATATACTCGTAGATCTCGACTACTGCATGAAAAAAACACCCAAGCCAAAGATTGTCAGCAGCGTTAAAAGTGGCGTGACGGTAAAAGTAAATTCTCCTTATAATGGGGAACACCCATATCCTGTAGATTACTATTACACGTCGATAAATATGTATCAATACACTGCGGAATATCAAAGATAGTTAAATAATGCCCATAAGGGAGACACATTATTTCAAAGTACCAACCACGTCTGTTGTCTCGCCACAACCTCATCTCACCACTACCGACTGATAGTAGGAAATTTATCAATAAATTTTAAATTCAAATCGAATTGAAAGTATCTGGTGAAATATTTTAAGTTATGCCAGCAAGTATGAATATAAAATTTCCATATAAAATTTTAAAAAATGATAAGAATATTCCATATAAAATTTAAAGAAATGTTAAGATTTGACTGCGGCTAGGTTACAAAACCCATGCCCCACTATACAGATACACACAGAGTACTACTATACAGATACATACAGTGAGCAGTGTGCAATCAGAGGCGGGGGTCCGTACTCCCCCCTCGGACAGCGGTTAGATAGCTCAATAACGCCTAACACGATGATTGGTAACAATACTAAACCATAAACCATCATCATCATGATCCTCATGTTCATTGCCTTTCCATTTTTTAATTAGCCCTGAGTCAGATGAAGCTGTAAGAGTCGCATAGACTAACAGCGAAAACATCTCGAAAATAGACTGTGAGCTACCCTGTCATTATCCTAATATTTACGATTTTTGTAATAATGTATATCTTACCATCAAGCATGCAAAATTTTAAAACAAAATGTACTACGCACTCATATACATATAATACGCATACATATAATGCTATCTCTATTAATATCATTATGACACTATAACTTCCCACAGCTGGATACATAAATGTTCTTCATTCGCAGGATATTCACAGCAACCTATCAAAATTTACTTCATTATTAAATATCAAAACTTCATCTAAAACGATATTACTCTAAAACAAATCTAAAATTTTGCATTGTTTGTATAAATTACCGCCGAACGTGATGAGGCATTTAACGCATTGAATGCTACCCTTTGTCACGAACTAACAACTAACAACAATACTTCGCTAATTGTTTGCATTTACTTTAAAACGATACATTTTTTTTTTTTGTACACTAACCAAATCACTGGCGTCATCAATAAGGAAAATTTGTTTATTTTCTTGAATAATGTTTCTTGTACATTACTTTGGAATTTCTTGCCCTATGACATCAGAAAAGCGCCTAACAAATACTCCTTTAAAAAGTTGGTTCGCGAGCATTTGCTAAGGAAAGTTTCCAGAAAACATTAGAATTACAATATTGTCAAATAATCGTATAGTACCCGGATGAACGAGCTTCGCTCGGTTTTTTTTTTTTTTTTTGAAATTACATTTATATAAAAATTACATACTGATTAATAACATTTTTTGATCTTATTGACATAATAGAAAAAACTGAACTGGTTATTTGAATAAAAAATCATGTTACTAAAAAAGGGCTCGAAATAATAGATTTTCTCCCGAAAGAAGGTAACTTGAAAAAAAAGGAAAAAAAATCGAACCGGAGATAGGACGCGAACCAAGGCATTACAATTTCGCGACCACTCGATATCCACTTGAGCTGTTACGATCTTTAACACAGTGTCAAAATAAGGTAAGTAAGAAGGTAATTATATGGTAGCAGTTTTTTATTGCCTGAAAACACGAACAAATAAAACATTTTCTAAAAATAAATCCTAGCTAGATCGATTTATTGCCCCCGAAACTCCCTGGATACTAAATTTTATGAAAATCCTTGGAGCCGTTTCCGAAATTCCAATATATATATATATATATATATATATATATATATATATATATATATATATATATATATATATATATATATATATGAGAATTTAAAGGTATAGGATGTATATAGTGTATATGCTGTACACATTTATATTATGAATATGTAGAATATATGTAAATATAAGGATGTATTTAATTACAATAGTATATTTTTTCACATATATTTTAGTTATCTTTTCTTTTGAGGTGAAAACTTTAAAAGAAAATAAAATAAACACACGAAAAAGCTACACTAAAAAGAGCCAAAAATACAGTATTGAGAATGAGATAAAATATTATATTAAATTAGTCGTGTTTAGGCCACCTAGCGCCTATTTTACTTACAACCTTGAAAGTCAATCAATTTTTGTTTGATAGAATAACTTTAGATACCTATTATATGAAATAGACGGGACTATTAAAAATCAATTTGACAGAGAAAGAAAATGTTCTTTTGATTTATTACACTTTTAGGTTTTACAAGTCTATAGATAAGGATTGTAACATTTATTTGCTCTAAAATTAAGATAAAATTATTTTATTTTATACCGTTAGCTTGTGGTTGAAAATTATTGTGGCAAATAAATCATTTGTCGTGAAATATTTTTATTTTATTTATTTTCAGTTTAAGGTTTCACTTCTATCGCGTGTACACATGTTTTATTTTTTCAATTGCTACAACTACGTCATATTCTCACCACTCCATGGGTTGACTGGTAGAGAATGCCTTTAGGCATTAAGTCCATCCTTTGTTCCCATTTTTTCTTCCAAGGGAATGCAATAAAGTTTAGTGTAGTACTTGTTGGTTGTTTTATCATATTACAACCACAGCAATGTATTTCCTAATCCTTCTTGACATGGATTTATAGCGCATAATAAATAACGAATTGATTAGATACAACGTCAGAATTAAAAGTTTTTATTAAATTGAGGCTTATTTAAGGCTCTTATCATTCGCGAAAAAACAGGACGTTCTCTGAGAATAACCGGTAATACTACAAATATTTTTAAAATGTCCCTTTTAACAAAAAATGTACTTAATTACGTTGCTAGTGCAGGGTAACAGATATTTCCACATTTTATCATTACCTCAATTTGTTGACTTATTTTATAGTAGGTTTCTTTCATTAGAAATTTTTTGCATTTAATTTTGTGGTTTTAATTTAACTTTGATATTTAACTTTTAATTAAACTCCTAAAAATATGGTGTCACCATATTAGATAGAAAGTTTAATTGTAAACTTTTATTGATAAATTCAAAAAAGATATGTAGATTGTTTTACCTCAAAAATAAATAATGACATTCTATTAAAACGTTGATTTCTAAAAATAAAAAAGTCACGAGAACCCAAGATATAGATTACTGAATCTCTTGCTTTTGGAAGCAGTTAAAAATATATGGAGAAGGAGTACAGAAAGATTCAATTTATATAAAAATGTGTTACAAATCATAGACTTATTAAACTACTGCGTAGTTACAAATACATTAGGTTTAATTGTTAACGTCCAAGCTGCCAATGTTAACCACTCAATAGTCTGTGGTCAAACAGTCACACAGAGAAGAGATTGTCGCCAAAAGAAAAGCAAAATGTTTCCGACTTGCTGACAAATAATTATTGACGTATTGACTAAATGAACTGTGAATTTTATTTATTAGTTAAACGCTTTATATATATATATATATATATATATATATATATATATATATATATATATATATATATATATATATATTATATATAACGTTTATTTTAATTATGTTAGTTAAGTTAATTATGTTTTATTCCGCCTCTAAATAATATAAACTATATTAGCTTAGTATACAAACCTAAGAATTAAATGAATTACACTATTTCGACCACTACGCAGCCACTGTTATAAATAATTGTACACAATTATGTAAACTTAACTAACTATTACTAAGTAAACTTTTATATTATAAAAAGCTCGCAGGATTTCTTGTTCGTGAAACCTACATATCTGATAAATTAAAAGAATGTATTTCGAAGGCTTGTGAAATCATCGACGCCTTGACCAGTGCCCCATAAAATACTTAAGCGTAAGTAAGCGGGCTCGTTGTAGCAATACGGCTTTCCCGTGGACATCGCACACCCATACCGTTTGTGGGCGGCGTCGCAGCGCATAGCGATGCGTCGTCTATCTTTCGGATTGTGGTGTGTTTGGTAGCACTTTTAAATGTAACAAGCATACTCAACTTCATGTCTTAGTGCATTAGCGCTATGGTACGTGGATTTTTGTCCACTAGCGCCTTAGTAGCGTGCGACTATGATACGTTGGTGTTATTTTTTAGTTAACAACAATACAAATTTTGTTACCAAAGTCGATAGGGATCATGTGGGTGTGTTGTGAGGGAGTGCCATCCGTATGATAGTTGCATTGATGCTTACTGCTACTTGCGGAATTGCGTCTTGTGATGGGTCTGCGGGTGTGCTGCGCCTAATTCGACGCATTCTTGTGGTTCTGGTCGATAGAGGTATGTAGGTGGTATTTTAGGTTCGGCCGCACATGGAATACTGTTCCCATCTCTGGGCTGGGGCTCTCCGGTGCCAGCTCCTTCCACTTGACCGCATCCAGCGCAGAGCGGCTCGAATCGTCGATGACCGAGTGCTTTCCGATCGCCTCAATTCACTGGCGCTGCGAAGAGATGTTGCATCTTAATCTCGGCGTAATGGCTACTCTTTGAAAAATAACCCTGTATATTATGTCCACACAGTTGTAGCGATATTATGTTGAAAGATTTTTTTAAAGTAGCATTTTGTGAACTATAATGTTACAAAATGCTTTTGGTTCTGTTGATAATGAAAAAGACACACATAGATACACACACTTCAGCATACAACCAGAGAGGTCACCAGCTTTGGGCTTAGAGCCCTCGTGACAACCCGATTCCGCTTGCTTAGAGGCGTACTGCGCGTTTACCCTAACAGCCTCTTCCAATATGCTCCTCATATGCTCTTGTTCCTGGGTGACTATTCCATCGTCGTCTGAGTCAACCACAAGGAGATCTACGACGGCATATACATATGCGGGTTGCTCTGCAACTCATAGAACCGCATATCTAGTCGTTTTATTTTTATTCGACGAGGGAACAGCCTCACGTCGTAGCCGTTCGAGTTCGGCAACATCAAATATTTTTGAGCACATGATGTACCGAGCTTGGTCTGCCAGATTTTGCTCGGTGATGGTAAGAGATAGCCCCAGCTCAGCAAAATAAATACCGATGCATCTTAGCCCACTACGCAAAACCTCTAACTTCTCCGCCTTTAGCCCTAAAATACGCCCGCAATGCGTTCTTATTCATTTCAATAGACCATTGCATGCAGCGTACTCCACCAGCGGTAGGTGCCGTTTGCTAATTCAGCCGTTTCATAGTGGGGCCATACGCACAAGCGGGCCTTTGCACCCTCAATTTTGCCTAGGCACGACACTAACACCTCTTGGCAAAGCGCTGCCGGACTGCACGGATATAGCAGTTTTTTTTAACTTAACTGTTACGTCAGCGGGCGATGAGGTCGTCATTTCCCTACGCCTGTATTATTATTATTAATTATTACGCAAGGACAAAAGGTATGCAGGTACACTGGGTTTATACAGCCTATGTTATTTATTTATTTATATTGTTTATGTTTTCTTTTACTTTTTTAAAAACGTACATTAGGATTTTGTATCATGGAGGTAGTTTTCATACATAAATGGCACAAAGATAAACATCCAGACCCAGAACAATTATTTGTAGTAAAGTTTCATCGCACTTCTGGGCTCAGTCACCCTCTCATTTGTGAAAGTGTTTAATGGGTGCGGAAATGTCTACCACGCTGCCCCAATACGTGTAGGAGGACTTCACAAGCCTTCGAAAAATATTTTTGTAATTTCTCAGACATGTAGGTTTCCTAACGATGTTTTCCTTCACCGCTTCAATCAATAATTATTTATGGACCGGCAGGGATCAAAACCGGGTTGCTTGCGTTCTGGAAGTGATTAGAGACTAAGCTAACATGGCTTGGCTTATTATTTGTAGGCAATACTTGCAGGATTCGATCCCGCGGCCCCCAGCGAGCAACTTATTGCTAAGCTACTGCCGTGTATAGATAAAAGATTCCAATCAGTGTTCAGTAGTGCAGAACTTTCAGTGCGCCTAGGTATTATAAAATTAATAATTCCATATTATTTAGATTAACTAAGGTAAATAGTTATTTTATTGACTGATTTACATACATATGCATCCAATTTCCTCAAAATATATAGGGCCTTTCAGGGCCGTTAGGGAACAAAGTTCTTCTAAATCTAAAATTGGGGCTGGGGGCTCTAGTTTTCTATGCATTAAAGAGTTCAAAATTTATATCTCCATAGATAAGTTAGCTAGCCGTGTAGTGGCGGTTGAGAATATCCACTACCCCATATCTTCCCGTGGGTGTCGTAAGAGGCGACATAGGGACACAGAAAGGAGATGGGCAGCAGCATCTTCCTAATAACAACAATAACATAATAAAAAACTGCGGTTGCCAACCCGCTCGCCAAGCGTGGCAACTATGGCAAATATCCCCCCATGAGCAACGACGCAAATAAACGGCCCCCAGTCCCCGGCGGCCCCGCTATTCCTGGCTACGGTGGCGACCATGGTAACGGCGGGGCAGGGGGTGCTAAGAATCTCCGGTGGAGGTTCGGTTGCCACCTACGACGACTCGACCTGGCAACGTATAACGCACGCACCCTGAGGATTGACTAGTAGATACTGGAGCTGGAAGAAGAGGTAGACAAATTGCGCTAGGATATTATTGGATTATCTGAGGTCCAAAGAGAGGGGGAGGACACGGTAATCCTCGAGTCCGGCAACTTGTTCTATCACCTTATAGCAGGGCGACCATCTGTCCCAAGGAGGTGTCGGATTTATCGTCCACAAGTCTCTCGTCAACAACGTTGTAAATATTGGGAGTGTGTCGACGAGGGTCGCGTACCTGATAGAAGGTCATACAGGTCTACGCACCAACCTCGGTACATCCCGATAAGGAGGTGGAGGAAATGTATGAGGATATTTCTAGAGCCATGCATTCCTCCAAACCCCACTACACGGTGTTGATGGGAGACTTCAACGCAAAACTAGGCACAAGAGAAGTTGGTGAGCTAAAGTTAGGGAAATTTGGAGTAGGGCAACGGAACCGTAGGAGCCAGCAGCTGGCTGACTTTATGGAGAAAGAGGGACTCTTTATGATGAACTCTTTCTTCCAGAAGCGGCCCCACAGGAAATGAACCTGGTCGAGCTCCAACGGTTTGACAAAAAATGAAATTGACTTCATTATGACGACCAGACGCCAACTTTTCAGTGATGTCTCAGTGATCGCAAGGGTGAAAACCGGCAGCGATCACCGAATGGTTAGAGGCACACTGAACCTAAACGTTAAGTTGGAGAGGTCTCGTCTAATGAAGTCAACGCTCCGTCCCCCTAGTGCTCTAATCCAGAATCCCGAGACTTTTCAGCTCGAGTTACGTAACCGCTTTCAGTGCCTAGAAGATTGCAATGCAGTGGACAATATGAATGACAAGCTCGTGGAAACTGTCCATGCGTTCGGACACTCTTAATCTCGTGGCTGTTAGACGGGAGATGAGGCTGCAATCGTCAACAGATTTGACAGCATACAGGCAACTGAACAGACAGATCTCCAAATGCATGCGGCGAGACTTACGCAACTTTAATACTTCTCGTATTAAAGAAGCGATCGAGCGGAACCAGGGCTCCAAAGTCTTTGCCAGAGATCTGTCTGCCAGAAAGAGCCAACTGTCAAAGCTGAAGACTGAGTGTGGCAGCATCGTTTCCGAGACACCTGAGATTTTGAGTGAGATTGAGAGGTTCTATGGGCAGCTGTACACATCATCGTTGAAGCCACACGCAAGGGTGAGTAACGATCCAAGAGCAAGTCTTATCCGACACTATTCCGATGATATCCCGGACGTCAGTCTGAGCGAGATTAGAATGGCTCTCCAGCACCTTAAAATCGGCAGGGCCCCAGGCGAGGATGGAATTACAGCGGAGCTTCTGAAAGTGGGTGGAACACCGGTACTTGAAGTCCTTCAGAAGCTCTTCAATTCCGTCCTCCATGGTGGCACTACTCCGGAGGCGTGGAGCAGAAGTGCGGTGGTCTTGTTCTTTAAGAAAGGCGACAACGCTCGCTTGAAGAACTACGGACCGATTTCCCTTCTGAGCCGCGTCTACGTGCTGTTTTCGAGAGTCATTACGAATCGTCTCGCACGCAGACTCGACGACTTCCAGCCTCTCGAACAAGCCGGTTTCCGAAAAGGCTTCAGTACCATAGACCACATGCATAACCTGCGGCAGATTGTACAGAAGACCGAAGAGTACAATCTGCCACTTTGCCTGGCGTATGTGGACTATGAGAAAGCCTTTGATTCCGTCGAAATTTGGGCGGTGCTACAGTCCCTTCAGAGGTGTCAAGATGACTGTCGGTATATCGAAGTGCTGAAGTGTTTGTACAGTAGGGCTACGATCGCTATCCGAGTACAGAACTAGAGTTCGAATCCTATCCAACTGCAGAGAGGTGTAAGACAGGGTGACGTTATATCCCCGAAACTCTGCACCGCTGCGTTGGAAGACGTTTTCAAGCTACTGGACTGGAAAGGATTCGGTATTAACATTAATGGCGAGTACATCACTCACCTTCGATTTGCCGATGATATAGTCCTTATGGTAGAATCGCTGGAGGACCTTAGCACTATGCTCAATGACCTCAATGGTGTCTCCCAACGGATAGGTCTTAAGATGAACATGGACAAAATAAAGATCATGTTTAATGTCCATGTCACACCTATGCCGGTAGTTGTTGGGAGCACTATGCTCGAAGTTGTTGACGAGTACGTTTACCTGGGACAAATAGTCCGACTAGGTAAGTCCAACTTCGACCGAGAGGTCAATCGACGGATTCAACTCGGCTGGGCAGCGTTCGGGAAATTACGACACATCTTCTCGTCAGGTATACCTCAATCTCTGAAAACTAAAATGTACAACCAGTGCGTGTTGCCAGTGATTGACAGATGAGTGAGAGACATGGTCCTTCGCTGCTGGCCGTATGAGGACGCTCAAGGTCGCTCAGCGAGCTATGGAGAGGGCTATACTCGGAGTTTCTCTGCGTGATAGACTCAGAAATGAGGATATCCGCAGTAAAACCAGAGTGACCGACATAGCCCAACGGATTAGTAAGAAGAAGTGGCAATGGGCCGGCCATATAGCTCGAAGAACCGATAACCGATGGGAAGAAAGGTTCTCGAGTGGCAGCTTCGTACCGGTAGGCGTAGTGTAGGGCGACCCCCCACTAGATGGAGTGACGACCTGGTAAGACATGCAGGAAGTCGATAGATACAGGTGGCTCAGGACCGTGCTTTGTGGCATTGCTTGGGGGAGGCCTATGTTCAGCAGTGGACTTGTGAAGGGCTGTAATGATGATGAATGATAATAGATAAGTTGGTCTTATATTTTCTTTAACAAATAATTTTCAATGTCGTTTATTCATACAATAACCACTTCAACACAATTGACATTGAGGCAACACATCAAAGTAGTTTAAAAAATAATATCAGAGATTCCTATCTCATCTGTACGAAAATGCCATTAAGATCTTCCAGGGCCGGGAAGTAACGGTCGAAAAACATCGCGTAACGCTGCAAACGCCAATCTGATTATCTATTTTAAGTGATTTATAACGCAAGTTAAAATTCTAAAATTTTAATCCCAAAACACTCGTCAAAGTTAATTAGAAGTCTCAAACAAAGGAGGTATCATAACCATTTCGGAAATTTCAAAACATGGCCCGTTATTCTCTGCTATTAAGTGTGTGTATAACGTAATTATCCCCGTTATTTACTTCGCTATCTCAGGTAAAATTTTATCGTAACAGCAAACAGTCTCCGTTTCATATTACAACATCGATAATCTCAGATTTTCTGATGCGAGCATTTATGCCAAGAAAATAAAAGTTCATAACATTTTTTAAGTTACCTATTCATATTTTTTATGCTTTGCTTCCTAAAAATGTATCGTAAAATCAGTACGTGTTTTTTCATGTTTCCTTATTTTTTATTGTTTATCATCGCTTAGTCATTTCATGTAATTGATACAATGCAGTTATTTACTTTATAATTCAAAACAAATGTTTACTGAAATTGATAAACATTCTATTTGAGAGTTTAGTGTAACAAACGTGAGTTAAACCAGAGGTAAAATATTATACGACACCAGATTGAAGTCCAGTTAAAAAATCTATTGTAACCAGAATCCCATCTTTACCAATATTTGTGCAGACTCATAAATAGCTAAATTCGAGTATATCGGATTTGAATTAATGTAACCAAAATTACCTTTAAATTAAATTAACTTTGGTCTCTCGCTATGAAAATACCTTCTCACATTTTGAAGTTACATAGGCTGGTGATCCCTAGTTCCTGCATCACTAGTTCTAGGCTCAAAACCCAGTGAAGCCAACAATTTGTTCAGAATCACAAACTGCTGAATTCGACTTGTCGGGTTTGAATTACGGGTATTGTGGCTGTCTACGTATATTCAACAATGCATCCGAACCTCCGACCGTCATCGATATCATTACAGTCACAAGTCCACTGCTGAACAGCCCTCCCACAAGGAATGCCACAAAGCCCAGTCCTGAGCCACTTTCATAAATCGACTTTCCGCTTGTCTTACCAGGTCGTCACTCAATATAGTGGGTGTCATCCTACACTTACGAGGCTACCACTCGAGAACTATTTCTTCTCATCGGTTGTCGTTGCTGTTAGGCTAAGTTGGTTAGTCTGTTTCTACTGCGGATACGAAGTCTGTCAGACAGAGAAACTTCGAATATATCCCTCTCCATACCTTGAGCTTCCTCATACTGCCACATTGAGGGACCACGTTTGAGAACTATATTCCATTTTCGACAAAACGCACGATATTTATGGAAGTAATTTTTCAGTCCAATAATGCAATATCATTATAGAATTAATTTTTAAAAAGTAAGTAAGTATAGTAAGTCAAATCTGTGGCCCATAAACATTTAAATCTATCCTCGATTAAGAATCAAAATGCAGATGCGCTATCACCCCTGATGATTTAGATGGAATGACTAGTTACCAGAAAAAAACTATTTTACCTTCATTAAAAACAAGCCTGTACTCAAAAAATTGCTATGTGATGGCTATTCAAGTATTTAATAAAATTCCAAATGAAATAAGGCAACTAGATTATAATCGATTTAGACGTAATTTATTAAAGTGGCTTCTAAAAAACAATTTTATTCGGTAAATGAACTGCTAAAATAAAAGAACGTTTCTATTGACTGTTAAACGCTGTTTCTTTTTTTTATTGTATTTTAAAGGATTAAAATTAAATATTGTAAAGTGAGATACGTGTAAATTTTGTATATTCTAACAATAAGTTAATTAGTAAATAAGTTTTCATAACATAACATAAAACATAAACACTCACGCCTGTCACCCAGAGGGGTAGGCAGAGACTACGGACTTCCATTTGGCACGATCCTGACATACCTCTTTCGCCTCCTTTACATCCATATATCTACGCATACATGCTCGTCGGTTAAGGGTACTTCTAACGTGGCCCATTTTCAAAATATCGCCAATTTGGTCGATAAACTTTTTCCTAGGGCGTCCCTTCCCGACTCGGCCATTCACATCTGCCATATAAATTTGCTTTGTCACTCTTTCCTCATTCATTCTTTCTACGTGACCAAACCACCGAAGCATTCCTTTCTTAATCCTGGTCACAACATCATCTTGCATACCACATTTATCTCTTATCACGCAATTTCTCACCCTGTCATTCAGATTACACCCTAGCATATTCCTTAAAGACCGCATTTCTACAGCATTTATTCTACTTTCGTGCTTCTTCTGCCACACCCAGCTTTCACTACCATACATTAAAGTAGGGACTAACACAGCATTATGAATTACCATACGTGCCTGTTTTGACAAATTCTGGTTCTTCATAATAGAGTGTAGTGCCCCATTCACTCTATTCCCTGCATTTACTCGTCGTTCTATATCCCTATCATATCTACCATCCCTGCTAAATACACATCCCAAATACACAAACTCATCCACTTGCTCAATCAACTCTCCTTCTATTCTTATTTCACATACCGTTTTGCTTTCTTCTCTTTCAAAAACCATCACTTTCGTCTTACTTGCGTTCACTTTCATTCCCCTTTCTTTTAATTCCCAGTTCATTAATGTAACCATCATTTGCAACTCTGCCGCCGATGACGCAAGTATGACTTGATCATCGGCATACAAAAGGCATTTGACGGTTAACTCGCCCATTCTTAACCCACATTCTTCATCTTTCAAAGTTTGCAAACACCGGTCCATAAATAGGTTAAATAGCCAAGGGGAAGCCACACAGCCCTGTCTGACACCTTTTTGGATGCCAAACCAGTCCGAGTAGACCCCATTGATCCTGACACAAGCACTAGAGTCCCTATAAAGAGACCTTAATGCCTGTATCAAACCAGCGCTCAACCCATATGAGTTCAGTGTTTGCCATAACACATTCCTGTCCACTCTGTCATAAGCCTTTTCCAAGTCCATGAACGCACAAAAAACTTTCTGGTTTTTGGCCAAAAACTTCTCCGCAATCATGCGCATGGAAAAGACTTGATCTGTACACCCCATTCCCTTTCTAAAACCCGCTTGCACATCCCAAATTTTTCCATCAGTTTCTTTCATAACTCTTTCAATTAACACCTTAGCATACAGTTTACCCACAATACTAAGCAAGCTGATACCGCGGTAGTTTTTGCAGTCCTGCTGTGACCCTTTTCCTTTATATATTGGTACTATAACTGCTTTACACCAGTCATCCGGTACCCGTTTTAATTCCCAACATAAATTAAACAAGGTGTACAGCAGGCCTGCCATCACTCCCTCTCCAGCCCTTAGCATCTCGAGTGATACTCTATCATATCCAGCTGCCTTACCTGCTTTCATGCTTTTCATTGCTTTCATTATTTCATCTACACTTATCTCCATACCCCTTTCCACTTCTTTCGGAATTTCTAGTTCATTTAATTCATACGACTCTTCACTCATAAACACGCTTTCAAAGTATTCCTTCCATCTGTTTAAATTCGAAACTTCATCATTCAGAATACATCCATTCTCGTCTCTTATAGCATTTATTATAGGCTGTTTTGTATTTCCCCTGGCAGTTCTTACGAGTTTCCAGAACATTTTTATGTTAGCCTGGAAATTATCAGATATCCTTCTATCATTCTTATCCGTTCTTTCTTTCTTTTTCCTTTCAACAACTTCTTTTACTCTCTTATTTAGACGTCTAAATTCTGCCCTTTTTTCTTTCAATCTCATCATTCATACCAGAAGAATTATCAGCTTTGGTTGCTAGTAAATCTAACCATGCTTTCTTCTTTGATTCAACTTCCACCCGTACCTCATCATCCCACCATAACGTATTACTTTTCCTTTCATTTGTTCTCTTACTTACACCGCATACTTCGGTGGCGGTATCCACCAAACCTTTCTTAATATTATCCCACACAGTATTCAAGTCTAAATCATTCATACACAACTCATTCAAACATCTAATATTTTCTCTCAGTCTACATTTATACTTCTCTATCACATCTTCATCTTGTAACTTCTCTATTCTTATACGCTGTAACGCAGTGGTAGATACAGATGTCCGATGCCGCCAACGCTTGAAAAGACCATTAATTCGACATAAGACCAAGTAATGATCCGTCCCTACGTTGGACCCCCGGTAAACCCTTGTATCTACGACTGCGCTCCTCATTCTTTCATCCACAATTACGAAATCTATCATGCTTCTATCATCACCTCTTTCCCATGTATACATGTGAATCTTCTTATGACGAAAAAAAGTATTCGTCACAAAAAGATTCTTTTCCGCACATACGGTGAGGAGGTCTTCACCATTCTCATTTATACTTTCATCACCAAACGTTCCCAATATCCTTTCATAACCAGACCTCTTCACCCCAACCCTTCCATTAAAGTCTCCTAACATAATAATATTTTCATTTTCCTTACATTTTGTCAACACCATCCTTACCATGTCCCAAAACTGCTCTCGGATGTAAGTGGGCTTAGACATGTCTGGGGCGTACACCCCTAGCAGGAACAGCTTCTTTAAGCCCACTTTCATTCGTATCCATAGCAGCCTCGGGCTTACACATTCATACTCTTTCACACATTGACCCATTCTTTCTGAAAGGATGAAACCGACTCCCTGGCATGCCCGTTCGGTCTCGCCTACACCAGACCAATACGCGGTATACGTGCCATGTGCAGTGGCATCCTTTCCCTTTCGTTTCGTCTCATTCACACATAACACATCTATTCCTCTGTCATTCATCATTTAGCATACTTCATCCATCTTATCATTCATTCCTCCACATACATTCAGCGTAGCCAGACGGGTTTCCGCAATCCACTTTTCGCCCCTCCGGGAGACAGAACGTGACGGGTGGCGAACCTCGTCGCCGGTTTTTCTCCCTTAAATAAGTTTTCATATACCAAAATTGGTGAAATATGTGATACATTATTATTTTATGAGAACATCCTTGTACCATATTTCTTGTGAATAAATTTATTTATTTATTTTTATTAAAGGGTCTCTAATTCTCTACTCTGACCATATGTATGAAACACAGCAGCAATATGTTACGGTAAACCTAAGTCGCAACTTGAGGTACGTGTATTAATAGGATCATAACCTCAAGATTATTCCTAAGTGCGTTTACTTGAGCTGAGGAACGTTTATTAATAAGGGCCTTAATAAACGAAACTGCTCTCAAGTACACAATAGGTGCGTATACTTCAGATGCAAAAGTCTGAGTGCATGGGGTCCGTGACTTGAGATCATTATTGTAATAGCGCGAATCATGGAGTTTAAAAATATTATAAGTGAAATAAATTAGTACAAAAAATTACTATTACGATAATATACGGAGTTTGCGAAATCGTCTACTAAAATTTATATAAGGGATGCCTCGAATCCTTTTGTGTTATCACCCTTTTGAGACGCGCCATCGGTCTCCTTATTTTACACCTCACCCCAAATTTTTTATAATATCGAGAGTGCATTTTTTTCATCTCTATGTAAATCAATTAAAGCGCGAGATCAATAATTTTATATATAAACAAGCAAAGAGTTAAAAATCACTACTTTTTAAACAAGCAAATGTTGTTTGGTGTCGTCCATGGAGGTTAGGCGTGTCGTCCCTTTTTGACACTGACGCTGTCGCTTTAATGCGTTAGGTTATTTGTACATATCATTGAGTTGAGTAGTAAACATTTATCTTCAGTTGTTTTAGTTTTAACAACTGATGGCTTTTTTAAGTAGAAAACAACTTTATACAATGAAATGTGATGATAGTATTCTAAATTTTTCACGAGATCAAGTCCTCAAGTCACAGAACACTATCTCAAGTACAGCTTCTTTAGGAGCTGATTTTGGTTACTGATATATTTTTAATGTATTTATAAATTAACAACGATCTTAGGATACTGATATCGTAATGAGGGTATCAAATGTTCACGCACTTTAGTGTTTTGTTGAAGAACCTAAGTTTTAAACAAGCAGATGTTGTTTGGTGTCGTGCCTTTTTTGACATTGACGTTGTCGCTTTAAAGCGTTAGGTCATTTATACATATTGAATTGAGTAGTGAACATTTAAGTCGTATTTGCAAATACTTACATACGCAACAGTTATAACAATTTAAGGATTTCTTAAGAAGAACTTTATACCATGAAATATGATATTGATATTCCGAGCGCCTTAAAAAATCAGTAACATCTGATTTTCTGAAGTGATCTTGCATTATTTTTGTTTATGAATATATGGAACAAAATTATTATACTACTTGTCCCACAATTAAGGTAGAAGCTTAATTGTGTGGCAATATTTGACACCATGATATGTACATGTAATCCCTCTTTAAATTATAGGTAGCTTAACGAACACAGTACAACTTTAATATAACAAAAGGGGATTAGAAAATATTCTTTATACCAAGTAATTTGATATTTGTTATATAGAGGTTAGATTGGTCTATGATTCGTTTATCAAGGTAAACAATCTGATTTTTTATGACAATTTGGGTTCTTGTATTGTTCTATATTATTAGTAATAATTATAAACTGCAAATTACTCTAATTTAGTAGAACAAATAATTTGCATGGCCTAAAAATGAATGTGGCGGGTCTGATAATGAAATAATTTATTCCTTGTCAAATTGGTTCTGTAAACTACCTCCACGATACAGAAGAAAATCCTAGTGTGGTAACCCTACAATAATATTTTTAAATTAAAAAAATTTAATGCTGCATCAAAAAAGCATATTTCACTAAGTATAAAATTAACGAGTCTGCAACCAACGAGTACTTAAAGCAATGTTGAAGTCACGAGGCCGGACGCCGCGTAATAGCTGGAGATTAAAAAGTAAACAGAGTTACGCTAAAATATTACGTCCACTAACATTTTATATTTATAATAAAATGTTATGCTCATGCAGAAATCGGAGCGAACGGTAAGTCGTAGGATCGTTTAGAGGCAGACATCTAATTAATTGCGTAGTGGTGGAAGATAAGAAGTGGGGAAAGATGGGGGGAGCGGTGCATATGGCTCGTTAAGAGGGCCGTCTGAAAGTGACACCACTAGCGCTAATTATTTACCTGTAAGGACAACGTCTTCATGGCGTGCCCGCCGTCGTTAATATGAAGCACCAATAAATAAATATTTGCAGAATGAACATCTATTTTTTTATTTCTATAACACATACATACCTACAAACCTTGTTTTATAAAATATGTAACAAAAACCCTATGGTTCCCGTTAAGTGTGTTACCAAAATCATTATTGAAGCGTATATAAATAATTTTTTTCAAAAAAACACATTTAAAAAAATAATATAAAAAAAATAATTTGCAAATTATATGTGGTTTTATTTCCTCTAACTCACACGAGTGTCGGTAATGTAAAGTAGTAAGAGGAGTAAGAGGAATTTCTTTGACAATCCTCTTACTCCTCGGCCAATGCAGAGATAATAAAACCACATACAATTTGCAAATTATTTTTTTTTTCATTAAAAAATTTTATGTGTTTTTTTTTAAATATTATTTCTATATGCTTGGATACTGATTCTGATAACGCACTTAACGGGAACCACAGGGTTTTTGTTACATGTTGTATAATATCATGATAAGCATTAAGAGGCTGAGAATGGTCCTATCGAACTATTGGTGGTAGAATATCCCTAGAAAAAAATTAGCTGAAACTGATTTTCATCTTTTGTGATAGCAATTAGTATTAACGCTTACTGATACTCTACATTCTGAAAGTGCACAATCACAAAAGTCTCAACAATTAGAAGCTTATGGCATAATTACGTTTTTTATGGGATAAGGGTGACAACCGAGCACACAGTCCACTTGATGGTAAGTGGTTACTGTGGTCCATAAACATTTACATCTATCCTCGATTATGAATCAAAATGCAGATGCGTTGTCACCCTAAATACTAAGATGGAAAGCCTCGTTTCCAGTAAAATTGGTCTCCGATTCTCTCTTAGACCATTTGAATGGTCTAAGGGTTCTCACTCACTATACGAAACTCAACGCTGCGTTGAGTTGCTAATTTACGCTAGTTTTCTATGACAACGTAGTCCTTCCTCGGTCGAACGGAAACATTCATGGTGCAACTACACTACTAATATAGCTGCAGCATGACTCTACCACGTAACGTAACACTAAGTTTGCGATAGTCACTTGTTGCAAAATATAATTTATTATAACAGTAAACAAAGAAGTGTAAATCACACATAAACAGTGCAGAATGAATTTATTTGGTTGCTGAACGTTATTATTTACATAATCACTACATATAGAATATATTCAAAGTACATTTAATAAATTAGTTTTATTTATTGTCACGCTAAAGTCGTACCTTCCCTTAAATAAACTGAAACTTATTAACCGATAACTAATTCTTAACATATTATACGTATATATGTGTGCCTATAACACTAATGTCGCATCTGCGTACAGTTCATAATTTGCAGTAGAAGTAATAACACACGTGTGAATATTTACTCGGTATTTGAACATGAAACTTAACAAATTTTTTAATATTAATTTCGATTATTAATGCAAAGAAAGAAAGTGTGAGATAAAGTATATATATACGTCATAGATAGGAAATAAAAACCGGCTTCAGGTATTAATTATGAAAAATAAAGAGAAATCCAATCAAAATGCAGCAAAGGAGTGGCGAGAGAGGTCCGAGCCTCTCCTCGCCGTGCCTGAGGATGAAAGGTGAGTCAAACGAAGCGCTTCATTAAACCCACTATTAGTCAATAAGCGCTCGTTCAAACAAAACAACTCGACTTGCTACCTTATACAAACATTTAATTTATTGTTTAATTTTAGTCTTAGATTTTTTCATCGTCAGTAATTTTTACGTAAATTTGTCTCAGTAAATTTGTGAATCTTAAGCATGCAGTTCCTCGCAAAAAGACCAGTTATTATGTTAATCGCCGATAATATAACAAATTTATGAAAAATGCTGTTGCATTCTGGATATTTAATATATAGTGTAATAAGGGGGGTTATTGTATAAAGAAATATCCAGAGTGCAACAGCATTATTCAGAATATTATTATATTATCGGCGATTAGCGTAATAACTGATTTTCTTTGATTATATACCTGCTGGTCTTTATGCAAATGAGCACACGTTTCAACTGATAGTGGATAGTCCTCGATTGAGAATACAAATGCAGATGCATGTCACCCCTGAGAACTAAGATGGGGTGCCTTGTCTCCTGTAAAA
Source organism: Parnassius apollo (assembly GCA_907164705.1). Classification (NCBI taxonomy): domain Eukaryota; kingdom Metazoa; phylum Arthropoda; class Insecta; order Lepidoptera; family Papilionidae; genus Parnassius; species Parnassius apollo. The sequence continues at coordinate 134,915 of CAJQZP010001030.1, forward strand.
AATGGTTTTCATTTTTCTGTACACTTACCATACGAAACACAGTAGCATTAAGTAGTTATTTGACGCCAGTATTCACAGAAAGCGTGCTCCTGCCTAGGCCGACCCATTTGTGCTACAACCATACTTCAGATGGCTGCATCTGAACTATGGTATGCATAACATAACATAACATAAACACTCACGCCTGTCACCCAGAGGGGTAGGCAGAGACTACAGACTTCCATTTGGCACGATCCTGACACACTTCTCTCGCCTCCTTCACATCCATACACCTCCGCATACATGCTCGTCGGTTAAGGGTACTCCTAATTTGGCCCGTTTTCAATAAATCGCCAATTTGGTCGATAAATTTTCGCCTAGGACGTCCCTTTCCGACTCTGCCATTCACTTCTGCAACATAAATTTTCTTTGTCACTCTTTCCTCATTCATTCTTTCCACATGACCAAACCACCGAAGCATTCCTTTCTTAATCCTGGTCACAACGTCATCTTGCAAACCACACTCTTCTCTTATTACACAATTTCTTACCCTGTCATTAAGATTCAGCCCTAACATACTCCTTAACGACCGCATTTCTACTGCGTTCATTCTACTCTCGTGCTTCTTCTGCCACACCCAACTTTCACTACCATACTTTAAAGTAGGGACCAACACAGCATTGTGAATTGCCATACGTGCCTTTTTCGACACATTTTGACTCTTCACAATAGAGTGCAGGGCCCCATTTACTCTATTTCCCGCATTCACTCGTCGTTCTATATCCTTATCATATCTCCCATCCCTGCTAAATACGCAGCCCAAATATACAAACTCATCTACTTGCTCGATCAACTCCCCTTCTATTCTTATTTCACAAATCGTTTTACTTTCTTCTCTTTCAAAAACCATAACCTTCGTCTTACTTGCGTTCACTTTCATACCCCTTTCTTTTAATGATCTGTTCATTAATGTAACCATCATTTGCAACTCGGCCGCCGACGACGCAAGGATAACTTGATCATCGGCGTACAAAAGGCATTTGACGGTTAACTCACCCATTCTTAATCCGCATTCTTCAAATTTCAAATTTTGCAAACAACTGTCCATAAATAGGTTGAATAGCCACGGGGAAGCCAAACAGCCCTGTCTGACACCTTTATGGATGTCAAATCAGTCCGAGTAGACCCCGTTGATCCTAACACAAGCACTAGAGTCCCTATAAAGGGACTCCAATGCCTGTATCAAGCCAGCGCTCTACCCAAATGAGTTCAGTGTTTACCATAGCACATCCCTATCCACTCTGTCATAGGCCTTTTCCAAGTCCATGAACGCACAAAAAACCTTTTGGTTTTTGGCCAAAAACTTCTCCGCGATCATGCGCATGGAAAAACTTGATCTGTACATCCCATTCCCTTTCTAAATCCCGCTTGCACATCCCAAATTTTGCCATCAGTTTCTTTCATGACCCTTTCAATCAGTACCTTTGCATACAGTTTTCCCACAATGCTAAGAAGGCTGATGCCACGGTAGTTTTTACAGTCCTGCTGCGACCCTTTTCCCTTATATACTGGGACTATCACGGCTTAGCACCAGTCTACCGGTACCCGCTTCAGTTCCCAGCATAAATTAAATAAGGTGTGCAGCAGGCCTGCCACCACTTCCTCTCCAGCCCTTAGCATTTCGAGTGAAACTCTATCATATCCGGCAGCCTTACCTGCTTTCATGCTTTTCATTGCTTTCATTATTTCATCTATACTTATCTCGCTACCTCTTTCCTCTTCTTGCTATGCATAAGTAAATAACTAACACAAATCTACTGGAACGTGAAAAAATATTAGTATTTATTTCAATCAATATTTAACGGAGTCTGATAAGAATCAAATATCGTTAATAAACACTATGCCGTATGTTAATAGAAGACCATGAAATTCAACATTATTTTGATTAAAACTACTTTTACTCCGGGTTGGTACTCTGGGAAGACAGACTTCCCAAATTAAAAATCAAATAAATTTAACGCGACAAAATCCGTAAAAGTAGTTTAGTGTTATAATGACGTATGTAATTTTCTTTATACAACAGAATTTAAGTTAATAAAATTAAAATAGACATGTGTACCTACATATTAAGCAAATATCTGGTTTTACTACCTTTTGGAAATAAAGAACTTATTGTAATTATTACGTATCTTTCAGCGAAAATCCACCACACTCGTTACCGAGATTGAGTGTGGTTTTACCATGCAGCAGCAGCTCGAGTGTTGACCACGTGGTAGTACTGTCGCGACGGAAACCCTACTCTCATGGCGAGTGAGTCAATATGAATTTATTTTCATACGATTTTGTTCATGAAAAACCTATGACTTCTATGACTACTATGCTTATTAGCAACCTAACTATATGAAGGTCTTGCATGAATGTGTATTTTTATTTATTCTTTAAGTAAGTTCCTATGATCATGAAAGTTTTCACAGTTTAAATCTATATAAGTATACAGGTTTATTTTACAATAATCGGCCAAATTTTACGGGTTCAGAATAAGTAATGTGCAAATAGGCAAATGATGAAAAAAAATTAATTAAAAAACATCTTAAACATTCTGTCCTTTTTATTTTTTAAATTCAAAATGCGTGGTAATGCATTATTTAAACTGATTTTACCGCGCACGATCACATTCGTAATAGTGAATAGGTAGGCAAAAACGTTGTTGCACATAAATGACTTTCAATTTGGGATAATTTCAAATAAAAATTGAGGCCTTATTTACTCGTATTTTCAAAAACTGCAATAACGGTATGTTCACGTACGATTATCTATCATCACGATAATCTCGAGCAGGGTGAGGAAACGGTTGGCGTTGCGCGGGAGGCGGGGGCTTGCTGTGGCGTACGCGCACAGCAAGCGTCCCAGTCGGCCGGAATCCTTGAGCGGTGACACCGCGCCGGTTAGACGTCGGGCGTTACATAATAATTGTTCGCGACGCCCGGGTTGATTTAGAGGTCGCGAGTTTTGATATAATTTTGCGTCGAAAAGACGGCCTCTATGGAGTTGTACTTTGTCGTTAATATACTTGACAACGAGGCTTATTCTTGAGTTTATTTGCACGACGCCCGGGTCGATAATACGTGGCGAGCCTGTATTATCGTAATTAGTGGTCGTGATAAAGAGGCCATGTTATATAATTATTGTTGTAACAGTTTGAGTATTGTTTGCGACCGTTAGACGGATGGGCGCGGCCGGTGTTGACTTGAAGGCCTAAAGCTTGTGTTAATTGTGTGCGCCATTTTGAATTACTATAGAACATTTGGGTCTAATTAGACCGCCTCGAATTTAGTTGTCTGTTTTGAACGTGTTACGTGCCAAGAGTAGGTCTCTTGCTCTTGTTACGTAACACGTTCAAAACAGACAACTAAATTCGAGTGAGAATAGCGTGATAAGACTTTTACTTTGTCGAGAGAACGCTGAAGGTTGGGCCTCTAGAAGAGACCGCGTTCTTCTCGTGGTTACAGTTTTGTGCTAAGTGAACTTGGGACTTTAAAACTTTGACCAACCGTCCTTAAATTGTGCAGCGTGTCACTTGCCGATTAACGTTGATTTGGTTGAATTTGAAGTTAATTAAATGTACAATAAAGTTGATAAACTAATATAGTGGAAATAGAAGCAGAAGTTTCAATTGGTGTACGCCCCCCTGGTGGGATCCCACATTTGGAGAGAGGCAGCGCCTTGGGATCTGCAGTCCAGGATCAGCGGGGATGTCAGGTTACACATTTTACACATTACTGCACACTACTTACATGCACATCACTTCCCACCTAACAGGTACCTCGTGGTCAACCCTACCACCGCCAATAGGTAAGTGGTGTTTGCTTCTTTGTCAGCCGTTTTTGGAATCGTTATCCATATGCCATTGGGCTCCGCCCTTGGTTGCTCGTTGAGAGGACCACTCATGGGCCCTGGCCCCGTCGATCTTTGTTGGGGCAACTAAGGACATGTACAAATATTTTGAATTTAAGTTTAAAATTTGGCTACCCTTTGATAAATACCGAATGAGATCTCTAAAATATACACCCGATTGACTTGAAATTTAGTACATTTACTCATTTCGCAACATAGACGCTTACTAAGAACGGATTTTACGATAGTCCCATCAAAAATAAATTCTTGATATTTTAAATCTAGGTTCCGTATAAATATTATCGTGCGCCCAGCGAAGCGGATTATCAGCTAGTTTTGCAATTAGCGCATTAAGTTTTAATTTAAATGACAAATATTTTCCGAAGTCCACACTTTATTTATCAACAACATCACTAATCAAAAAGTGGAAAAAGCAGGTTTTTGTAAACATTTGGGTTGCAGATTATTATTCCTGTTTTATTATCACAATGCGAAATTTCTATTGTTGCTACGGGACTATCCATTGAGGTGTTAAGTATAGATGGTTGTAATACAGAGTAACGCGAATGGGTTGGCACCACCGGGGTATACCACGATCTTTTTTACAGGATAAGGGTGACATACGAGCACACAGTCCGCCTGATGGTAAGTGGATGCTGTGGCCCATAGACATCTACATTTATCCTCCATTAAGAATCAAAACGCAGATGCGTTTCACCCCTGAGGACTAAAATGGAATGTCTCGTTTCCAATAAAAAGGGTCTCCGGATCTCTACACTCACCATACGAAACACAGTAGTATTAAGCTGCTATTTTACGCTGGTGTTCTAATATCTCACGGAATACCAGCGTAAAATAGCAGCTTGACCCTGTTGTGTTTCGGATGGTGAATGTAGAGAACAGGAGACCCTTGTTACTGGAAACGAGGCATTCCATCTTAGTCCTTAAGGGTGACAACGTATCTGCATTTTAATTCTTAATTGAGTATAAATGTGATGGTGGACGGTATGCTCGTATATCATTCTACTTTATTAAAAAATGATATTTACCCACCATATTCATTATTGATATTTACTGTTTTATTCCTAGTTATCACAGTTAATTAATTTTGTTAATTGTATCTTTTAACTGATTTATACTCGTGTTTCCTTTGTAGACACACGTTTCATTTTAATATCTCCAATAATTCCTGTTACGCAGTGTATTTAATATGCTGATTCAATAATACTGAATTCTGCATGACTAGGGAATTTGGTAAAGTATTTCGAATTTAGTCTAATTTTACTTGAATTTAACGAGCATAATTGAAACGATTATTGTTAGATATGCGATTTAACATTGCTCCATTAATTGTTTCCATATATCATATTGTTTCAGTGAATCAATGACAGTAGTAATATCAGCGTTTTATGCTAAGCTGTTAATAGTTTTGGGGCTAGCACTTCCTATAACGAGCACAATTCAAAATGAACTTAATACAAATTTAACTTCAGATGTAAGTTTATTCTAAAACTCAATATCTCATATTTACTTTGTCTATGAATAGAACTTAGTACTATCAATAATCATATGACAATTTGCAGATATTTACAATTTATTTATACATCGTTAGTATGATTTTCTTGGGATACACATTTTATCATTTGAATAGAGTGAAAAAATATAAAGAAGGTAAATTATTTTCTAAGCTATTAATTTTTTCTTCTATAATAACTTTCCTTGGACATGTAATAAGTGCCATACCACAGTGGTCACTGTTTATATGCTTTTTTTTTTGCTTTTTTCTAGTCTTATGCCTATGATACTGCATCTGCCTATTTTCTGGCATACGCTTTACATCGAACACGGGATACTTTAAGACCAGTTATGTGTTTGTTTGCGCTATCGGAAACCGTGAGATGCTTCTGACATTTTTCGTAACCGTCTCTCACGGCATCATTGGGATGAAATATGGTGGATGAATTCTACTCCTCCAATTCAGGACATTTAATTACATCATCGCAGATTTAAATTATCTAAATATTTTTTAAACAAATCGTTATAGCAGTTTCCAAGAAATCAATTACAAACAACAATGTTTTAAGATATGTTATTTAATCCTTCGCGTCTGATATTTTCATATTTGAAATGAAGTTCCAACGTTTTAAACATATGCACTCAAATTTGTAGATAACGTTAAGCGGACTCGTTATGGCAGTTTTTACTTGCACATGGGTGTTGCGGGTTTCAGCGTGGGTTCCATTATTTACTCGTGTTTACAAATCGCAGAGTACTTCGATCTGTCCGGGGACTGTCAGTTGATGATAGTAGCCTTGAAACCTACAATTCGCATCCTGTTCATGGTGGCTCAAACAGTTTTTATTTTTTCCTACACAGACGTGAGTACACATTTGACTAATCATTTTTATCCTGTATTTCAGTTGTTACTACAGCCTACGCTCTTTCACACAACTAATATTACTATAAATTCCTATTATCAGAAACTAAAATTTATTTAAAAAATAAATAAAACTTGGTATTATATAATGTTTAAACAAGCAATTAGAAAACAAACCTGGCTAACTGGTTAACGTTCATTTACAAATATACGCAATTAATACAACAGCATTGCAGCAATTAATTCTACAATTTTTTTAAATTTATAAATTAGCGTTTGTTTGGCTGATAAAATCTCCAAATGTTTTAACTGACTCTCCAAATGCATAAGCGTTGGAAAAGTTTGACAAAATCAATAACATTTTAATTGAAAAAGCGCCGGCCTCCATTTGGAAATATTTTTAAGGTGTTTCTGTGTTGACACAGAATAAATTGTTGATAACACGTTGTTGTTTCATGGAACAGTCCGTCCGTTTTGTAGTATTTTTATTGATTGTAGAACACGGTTCATAAGGGTGACGAAATATAATCATTTTTTACCTGATGATAAGTGGAAGAAAAGCAAATGAAATGTTTCGAAAAGGGCTATTTACCTTTAAAAAAAGCTGAGGAAAATACGTTAAAATTGGGAAAAGATACGTATAATTAGTAAAATGTATAAAATGATTTATTAATCAATCATTTTACTCAACTTTCTCAATCAATTCAATTATAGCATCGATGAATAGGTTCGATACTGAACAGTGTTGTCAACATTAAAATCTAGCTCCCGTTGTAGAGAACACTATAATCCCGTCAAAACCCGTCAAGTAGGGATTTCCAAATATTAAGAATGAATTGATTTGATATCGATTCTTGACACACATGGATTATTTTTCAGAATTCAATCTACCGAAGTATATACGTACCTACATCCGTTTTATAATACCTATAACCGTCCCGTTAATAAATCCGTTAGCCATTAAACACAATTTTTTCCCGTTGCCAACCGCGCTGACCCGTCAAATCTAGCGGGAAACCCGTCAAGTTGGCAACACTGATATTAAAGTAATTGGTAGGAGAACGGTCTGCACGACCAAGGTCATACCGAAGATTCAATGAAACATTGATCGAAACTTGTGACCCGACCGCTTCTGTCATAGCCAATTTGTCTGTCAATATCCGATAGGTGAACAGACGTGTAATATCCAGAATGACAACGGACAGCATTGTCAAATATATGATAGTCTGTTCATTAATCCGCCGGCCGAGGCTAATCCTTTCTAAAATAGGGGTGGCCCATATTCAACAATAGCCTTTAACGGGCTGATAGAAAACGTATTACTGACTTTGTTCTAGCATATCTCCGCTAGGAGTAAAAGTATTATGAGTAGCATATTCACTACAATGTTAACAAAAAATAACATTAAAATGCTTTAAAAATACTAAAAGGCAATCTTTGTTTTGTATTAAGTATTATATTTGTGTTCTATATTAACTAAATACACTGTCGAATTAGGGTGCTCATCCTGTAATGACTGTGTATGTTGATAAAATAAAAATAAAATAAAAATTAATAACATTTACCTTACCAGTTTTTGTTAGCTCAGTGTCTTATCAAATTAACCATTAATAGTACCTGGTTGACCGTTTTTTTTAATCGTGTTTTTTAAAAATTATATTTAGATACAAATATTCAGATGAATATGAATAATATTTTTTGAACTTACCGACATAATAGAAAAAACTGAACTGGTCATTTGAATAAAAAATCATGAGTGCAATTTGATTTAAATTTTTTAAAAAAAAATTAAATTTGTTTTTAAAAAAATACTAAAAAGGGGCTCGGAATAAAAGATTTTCTCACAAAAGAAGGGAACTTGCAAAAAAAGGAAAAAGAGTCGGACCGGAGAAAGGACTCGAACCAGGCACTACGATTTCGGGACACCCATTTGAGCTGTTATAATCATTAACACTCAATTTACCTTCTTATATTGTAGCAGTTTTTATTACCTGAAAACAAGGACAAAAGGACATTTTCTAAAAATGAATCCTAGCTAGATTGATTTACTGCCCCCGAAACCCCTTGGACACTAAATTTTATGAAAATCGTTGTAGATGTTTTCGGAATTCCGATTATATATATATATATATATATATATATATATATATATATATATATATATATATATATATATATATATATATATATACAATAATTGCTAATTGCTCGTTTAAAGATATTCGGTAAGATTAAGATAAGATAAGATTAGATATGTTCATAGAAAACTATTATTTTTATGATAGTCTAATAGATAAGCACATGAATAATAATTGTTATTTGTTATTTAACACTTTCAGATATTGGATCCTATGAGAGGTGTAGTACTGGACAGATTCGGCTTGATGCATTTAATTGCTACAAATGTTTGTGAGTGGCTCAATATCGTCATACAGGAAACTAGAGATGACATTATCGCTCTGGCGTACAACAGCCCTCCGTTTATTAGATACACTAATATTGAGGAACCTACCAATATATATGCAGTGGAAACAACCGACGATATAAGTCTTTTACATAAAAATTATACTCATCCTGCTGTATTAACACGGAATACAACATCAATAAATGATTCCTGGAGCTGTAATATATCGGATATAATTACGCCATTAATTAGAACAGTAAACCCTTACTTGCGGCCTTGCGGGGTCGAATACAGTCTTTTGTGTTCCATAATCCTAGCGGTTATTTGGAACGATATTTGCACTGTGCCTGGATCGGTAAATAATAATCTTTTTTTTTTTCATAATTTATATCTTAAAAGTATACATACAGTTTAAAATAAACATAAAATAAGTTAAATGTATGTAGCAAACTAGGAATTTAAAACTATACATTTATAATAAGTTAATATAAAAGAAAATTATAATTTCTTATGACCTTCTTATGCGTATGGGTACGTGTAGACGGGCAAATGAAGCTTGCCTAAAATGATTATAAAGTTAAAGTAAAACAAAGTGAAAGCCTTTATACGACTTGCTTTTGTAAACAGGCCACCTCTCATTTCTGAGAGGGTGTTCCACCGCGCTACACCATTTGGTGTTAGCGGACTACACGTATTTTTAAATTATTATTTTTTCTTAGACATGCAGATTTATTTACGATTAAAATATTATAATACACACTTAGTATGCATTATAAAAACTTAAATTACTTCAAAGCTCTTCTGTGTACTATATTTGCAGCAGGACCTGATTTACCCGTAGGCTAACTAGGCTAAAGCGTAGGGCGCACGTTTCGAGGTAGCGCTGAGCTTGCCTTTGCTCAATAAGTGGTAGAGTAAATACTGCAAGTATTTTACTTGGTGCTCTTTCTTAATTTTTTGTAAAAAAGATTTTTATTAGCTCTTTGATGGCTTATATTGCTCCTACATTTTAAAAATAAAACTCGGAATTATTTCGTACTTTTCATGTTTTGTCACAACTGTCCAAGGGAATTTCTGTTAGCCGTCTCTGCCCAGGAAGAACGACTCACTGGTCCATGCCGCAAAGTAGAATGGTACACTCTCCCGACAAGTGATTGCTGTGTATACATCTAAATTTATCCTTGATTAAGAATCAAAATGCAGATGTGCTGTCAACCCTGAGGACCAAGGTAGAATACCTCGTTTCCAGTAAAAGTAAGTCTCCGGTTCTCTACACTCACCATACGAAAAACATCAGCATTAAGCTGCTATTTTATGCTGATATTCTATGAGGGCGTGTCCCACCCCGGTTCAGCTGACCCATTTGTGCTACACAAGCAAACACACACACGCACACACACACACACGCACACACGCACATGTACACGCACACGCACACGTACAAGCACTCGCACAAGCACTCGCACAAGCACACGCCACGCCCAAACCCATTCACACGCACACACACACTTACGGGGCGTTTTTAGTTTTTCGACCCGTTTTCAAATATAGCGATAGTGGTTCAAACCGATGTTCGTACCCCCTTCTGAGAGACCCTCACATCGAGCCCCTCCCCTAGCTAGAAAAACCGCACTCCAAAAGTATGGCCCGGGGTGCCTCGGGACTGCAGTCTTCGATGCCGCGTCGACAGAATCGTTGCACTTGGTAGTGAAGACACAAAAATTTTATAACCAATAATAGTCCTACGGTTTGATCACAACCCCATCTGATAATGATATGATACGAGTAAACTAGATATTAAACACGTAAGCCTAAATTTTAACAATTTATCAATAAAAATTCACTAAGTTGCAGTTTTTTTTTTTATAGAAGAAGGGGCAAACGAGCATGCGGCTCACCTGATGTTAAGTGACTACCGCCGCCTGTGATCAACCGCAATACCAGGAGAATTGCGGGTGCGTTGCCGGCCCTTTAGAAAGGAGTAAGCTCTTTTTTTGAAGGTCCCCAGGTCGTAAACTATTCCACAGAGAGGTTGTACGTGGAAGAAAACTCCTTGTGAAACGTACAGTGGTGGACCACCAAGCATCCAGATGGTGTGGATGGTATCGGGACGTTTGACGTGTAGTGCGTTCACGAAATTTGGCGGCTGGGATTAATCCGAACAATTCCTCAGAGCACTCCCCGTGATAGATGCGATAAAATACGCAAAAAGATGCCGTAGAGAGTCGTAAAAAATAAAAAGCATGAAATACTGTCCCGCTCTGCTGAGCACGCCAAGCTTTTTAGATGCCAATTTGGCCTTCTCTTCCAAGTGACCACGAAACTGCACGTCACTCGATATGTCGCCGCCGAGGATTCCGATACTGGCTGAGGCAACAAGGGGAGTGCCTTGAAACTGAGGAGATACGACAAAGGGGTTCTTTTTAGCGGTTAACGCGCAAACTTGTGTCTTCTGGGGGTTAAACTGGACTAGATTTAGTCGTCCCCAATCCGAGACTCTGTTCAGCAAAGACTCGACTTCAGACACAAGTTTGTCCCGGCACTCGGAGACGTTTTCCCGAGAAATATTGGCTCGGCCGGTGTAAAGAGCATCACCAGTGCTGTCATCTGCATAGCAATGAATGTTACGGGTATGCAACATATCATTGATATGCAGAAGAAACAGTGTTGGCGATAGCACGCAGCCCTGTGGAACACCAGCATTAATTGGCTTGCAATCGGAGCTTGCACCATCTAAAACGACCTTGATGCTCCGATCTGCAAGAAAGCTGGTGATCCAATCGCACAATTTCTCGGGAAGCCCATAGGAAGGGAGCTTCGAAAGAAGCGCTTTGTGCCAAACCCGATCGAAGGCCTTCGCAATGTCCAAACTAACGGCCAATGCCTCCCCCTTGAACTCTACTGCCTCCGCCCATCTGTGAGTTAGGTAGACCAGAAGATCACCAGCTGACCGACCACGGCGAAAACCGTATTGGCGGTCACTAATCAGCTGGTGATCTTCAAGGTACCTCATGAGCTGGCAGTTTACAATGGACTCCATTGTTTTGGAGAACAAGGAGGTGATGGCAATTGGCCGGTAGTTGGACGGGTCAGAGCGGTCGCCATTTTTAGGGATCGGGTGGAGGTAAGCCGTCTTCCATGATTTGGGACTACGCCTAGGGAGTACCGGAAAAGACGCGTTAAAACCGGTGCCAACTCTGGAGCACACGTCCTCAGCACAATTGGGGGGATTCCGTCAGGCCCACTCGACTTGTGGATGTTCAGGGAGAGGAGTGTTTTGCGAACCTGACGGAAATCTGATATCCGTCCGGGTGAGAGGTCAGCAGAAAGTCCAACAGGGAAGGTGCATGATCCTCCACATCTGGAATCCGCGTAGGCGAAGTAACCAGTTGTGTCAGACCATATGCCAAGGCAAAATCATGAAAAGATCTCCCCGCATGATCGGTTAAACGTGAACCAAGCCATTCGGCGTGATGGGCGTTAAAGTCGCCGAGGATCATGATCTCTGCGGAGGGGATCTGCTGTAGCAACGAATCTGCAGCCATTTGGACGTAGTCGAAGAGTCGGTCTGTTTCTGCATTACCGCTATGGGACCTATAGAGGCACCCGTAGACGCGCGGATGGTCGTCGCTGTCTACTCGTAGCCAAAGGATGGACAGGTCCGAACCTTCAAGTCTACGGAGGCGTCAAGAACAGATGTCCTCTCTGACGTAAACGCAAACTCCTGCCCGAGGCACAAAGGAGTGTTCCAGTTTGTACCCCGGGTAGGAGAGATACGAGACATCAGCTGGAGAGGACATCTGCGTCTCGGTCAGAAAGAGCAGAGCCGGCCTCGCCGTCTCGAGATGGTAGTGGACGGCGTTTAGGTTAGAGTGAAGTCCCCTGATATTGCAGAAATTCACGGACAGCGTGGCAGGGGTTGCCTTGGTCTTGCTGCTCCGTTTGCCCCGAGCAGTTGTAGTCTTGAACGGAATTTTGCCCCCCCCCCCAGAATACGCGGGGCAGCCCGAGCACCCACGCTCAGAAGTGGAGAAACATGGTCGTGGATGCTCAGCGAAGGATTCTCCAGGGGTGCTGGTACCCTCCTGGGGTAGTCTATCATTATTTAATTCCGCTACCATGTTGATGGCGGGGGGGGGGTGATTTGGGCCTCCGGTCACCTGCACTCACCAGATGAAACGCGGAAGCAGAGCTTCCACTTCACGCCGGTATTCTGTGAGGTCGTACCACCCCGGTTTGAGCCGGCCCATACGTGCAACAGCAAAGCTGCCGCGTGGCTCTACCACTGTGACTGTGTAGTAAAGAAAGATTCCCAATAGGAAAGAAAGGTTCTTTTTTCTTCAGGTTGTCGCTTTGTGTTAGATCCAGGTAGGCCTTACCCTGAACATAGTTTACCCCACAGCTGATGAGGTACCAGTTAAAGATCGGTCTTTGAACCAGATGAACTAACCCATCCATCATTTTCACTCTTAGGTCATCATACAAAGGACATTCCCATAGAACATAGTGAACATCCTCCTCTGTCGCAAAATCTCTTCCAAAAGCATCCATGTCCAGTGAGAATCTGACAGGTTTGGTTGTCCGCTAAGACCCAGGTATACCTGAGTCGCAACGCCACATCCGGGAAACTCGCGTCCCTTCCACTCTTTCGTACATCGATCCTGCCAGATACTGATCACCTCGGCCCAAATTTCTCGCTTTCGTCTGCCCAACACCTGTTTGAGCGCGGTCGTACGGTTTGAGGTGTACTCATCCTACTAGAACGGATAACCTCCGGGTCAGCAGGGAGGACGCCAGCCAGCACCGATAAGACCACCGTGCTAGCGGATGGGTACGCCTTTGTTAATAATATAAAGGTGAATCGATGCGATCTCAGTAGTACGCTACGAACTGGACATGTTGGCATTCTCGTAACAACACTCTGCCACGTACGTAAGCGTGGATACAAGCACTCCCCTGTAAACTACTTTTAAGCTCGGATACCGAACTCCCTATGATGATGTCAATACGCGGTCATCTTATCACTTGGTCGATCTTTAAGAGATATCGGACGCGTGTTACTCAAAAGATAGTTCAGAGTCCATAACCACGAGCGTTAGTCACAGTTTTTGTACCAATTTTAATAACAGAGAGCGCTGAAGTTTCTCTCTTACAGTCATGGTGGTCGACTTTGAGGAAGAGAACTCCAGTCGTTTCCTTATACCCTACTCCCGTACAAGGTCCATAGTGACTCTGGCCATGTATTCGATATCCACTCTGATTTCCGATTCAATCAAGATCGTGACATCATCAGCATAGACAGTCATGGCTACTTCTTCAGGCAATGGGAGTTGGAGTAGGTCGTCCATCAGCACATTCCACAGTGTTGGGCCCAGCACAGAGCCTTATGGACATCTAATAGGCAACATCTTCCACTCTATCCGGTCACCGACGTCGAGGCCCACACGCTTGGAGCGTTTTATAAATGTCGGGTGGACATCCATCTCTTCCGCTTTTACCATCATCATCCGGAGCCGGAGATATCCATAAAAATCCAGGCCAATCTATGAGACCATAGATTGCGGAATACTGTTTAGAACACAGCTAAACAACTGGCAGTGGTCCTGGGTCTATGTTCAGTAGTGGAGGTATGATTGGTTCTAGCGATAAAGATAGGCGGTAGGACTCCTTTCCTGTCTTGGAATCCATCTGGGGTACCATCCTTTATCCAATTTCTACCGCAAAGCAGCGGTGCGTACACTGCTGTATTCAGAATATAGAGTACCAGTATAATTACAGAATATGAGGCTTTCTATCGTAGTACTTAAAGGTGACAACTCATCTTTTTGTTATAGAATAGGATGACAAACGAGCACACAGTCCACGTGATAGTAAGTGGATGCTGTGGCCCATAGACGTCTACATTTATCATCGATTAAGATCAAAATGCAGATGCGTTGTCACCCGTCAGGACTAGGATGGAATGCCTCATTTCCTGTAAAAAGGTTCTCCGGTACTCTACAATAACCATATAAAACACAGCAGCATTAGCTGCTATTTTACGTCGGTATTCTGTGAGAGCATAACAGCTATAATATAGTTCCCGCATGGTTCTACCAGGTAACACATCTCTAGCCCGCCTTGTTTTATAGTTGGATGTATGTGCCCATGAACTACAATAGCCGCTTTCATCAGGATGACTGTAAATTCGTTTGTTACTTCTGATTATTTAAAAAGATAGCCTATACTACACCACCGTATCGTTGTTGTACTCATATACAATTACTGAACGAATTCATATGAAATATTTGCTATCCTTATCTTTCAACAGTCATTACTACCTTATTTTAAAACTGGCAATCAAGAAAAATGGTTTAACAACAATCACCCTGGGACTAGGTTTAAATGTAATTAAACTATGGTGAATATTTGTAAGAAAATTCACTTTAAATAATTATTTCCAGGTAAATTTCCATTCAGGTTTTCTTTTTTCTTCATGTCCCAATTACAAATGTGAGAAAAATTTGATTTTAACCACCGCTAGAGCTATGAAGCTGACAACAATCAGCATTTCTAATTAAGTTTACTACGGCCAGTGGAGCTTCACACTGTCCAAGCCTGATTTTGTAATCTTATTATATTTGTCCGTGAATTTCTATATTTTTATTTACCCACTTTAAAGCCGTATTATAGCATGTGACGTAAGCTTAAAGAACAAAACACCAGAACTTCGTGAGCTCACACATGTATTGAAGATACAGTTCACTATTCACAAAAATTTAGAATTTTCAAATCCGACGGGTCTACTGTATTGTGATCTAGTGGTTGTAGTGGCGCGACTACTGATCATGAGGTCCTGAGTTCGAATCCCGGGTCGGGCGAAAAAATTAATTATTGAGTTTTACCGTCAAGAAATTCTCAATAGCTGCCCGGAGTCCCGTGTTTCGGAAGGCACGTAAAGTCGTTGGTTCTGCGCCTGATCTCTCTCCGGTCGTGTCGGTTTTCCGTCCCATCGAAATATGAGAGTGATGTAATAGAGAGTGCACCTGTGCTTGCGCATACACTAGGACACTATAATCCTGTCCTGCGCCGAGGGCTAGTCTCCATTGAGGCTGGCCGCCGTAACCGTAATTCGGTCTGGATGACATTATTACTGTACTGGTACCTGAAGTTGAAAATCGGTACCCCCATCATAATACTGATATATTTAATCCCACAACACTTTAAAGACTAAGATGTAATGGGATTGTTGCAAGCATCCTCACTGGATGTGCAACCGGATAACTTGCTATTGAACGATGCCGACACTCGACAGACGTGCCCATAACTTTAAACCAGCTTCAGTTCCCTGTTAACCCCTCGTCAGTCCAAACGCCATATTCTGGCGTCTCAAATAATATGCGCAACTGTCAAACGCCATAATATGGCGTCGAATGATAGCAAACTATTTGTAATATATATATATATATATATATATATATGATATATATAAAATACACATATATAACACATATGTCTTGTTATATACTTAGTACTTCGGAAAGAGCTCGACAGATGCGCCATATTGGCCAAAATTGTTTTCAATAAATTTTGAACCGTATACTTTGAAGTTTTGAAGAAAAATGTAATAAATAAACACCGTTTATTTCAGGAAATATACATCGACCTTTCTAAGTCGCATAGTTATTAAAAATCTTCAAAAACCTTTACACACAAGACAGGCACACTAAAAAGTCTTAAATAAAATTAATAATTAAAAAAATCAAAAACGCGACTGCAAAAAAGACAATTTAAAAGTAATGCTCTAAAAAAGATCGAAACAAGATTGAGAATATATAACAAAATTAAATTAAACTATAAACAAAGTAAACTCTACTTCGGTTTAACAGACTATATGAGCTGACTATACGAGCGCATTATTCATAAGCGTCTCCGTCATTATACCGAATCTAACGGACTCCTCCCAGACGAACAGTTTGGCTTTAGAGCCAATCACTCATGCACCCACCAGATTCATCGCCTAACGGAATACATTCTGTCTGGCTTCAACCAAAACCCGATAAGTAAAAAAGGCTCGAAACACGGGAGCCCTCTTCTTCGATGTCGCGAAGGCATTTGACAAAGTCTGGCACGACAGCTTGATTTACAAGCTGTACGAACTAAACGTGCCCGATAGGCTCGTGCACATCATACGAATTTCCTTTCAAACCGCACTTTTCGATATCGAGTGCAGGGAACTCGTTCTTCGAAACGCTTCCTCAAGGCTGGGGTCCCACAGGGCTCCGTACTATCTCCACTCCTCTTCACACTCTTCACGCGTGATATCCCAAAAGACCCCGTAGTGAACACCACTCTCTTTGCCGACGATATGGCACTCTTTGTGTCAGACTTCAACAAAAATAGACTCTCTATAAAGCTCCAAAAAGCGACCAATCGCCTTGGTGAATGGTTCCGCCTATGGAGAATTGACGTGAATCCCGAAAAAAGTGTAGCAGTATACTTTCAACGGAATTCAACAGCAGGTTCTAAACCCAAAAAAATCTTTTTATACGACCGCCCAATCCCTTGGGAAAAATCGGCCAAATGCCTAGGCGTCACGTTCGACTCCCGCATGAGTTTCGAGACGCACATAAGTGTAGTACGCAACAGAGCCAATTCAATAATTGGCCGTCTACACCCTCTCGTTAACAGCAAGAGTAAGCTGTCGCTAAGACACAAACTCCGACTGTACAAAACCTGCATTAGACCAGTTATGTCCTATGCAAGTGTAGCTTTCGCCCACACATACAAGACCCATATTTTAAAACTCCAAAGAGTACAAAACTTTTTCATCCGAAAAGCCACCGGTGCACGGTGGTATCAACGGAACTCTGATTTACACAATGATTGTGAATTACCATCTATCTCCGAATATTTTAAGGAGATGTCCCAACGCTACTTTGATAGAGTAGAAAACCCAAACGAACCCGCTAATGACAAACGCAGCTAACTACGTTCCGATAACAACACGCACCCGCAGACGGGCACGACGCGTTCCAGCTCACACCGCGTACACACCGTACACCCGCGGACGGCTCTCACCGCCCAGACCATCGACGACACGAGCTGAGCAATCAGAGACGGGGGTCCGTACTCCCCCCCCTCGGACTGCGGTTAGATAGCTCAAAGAAAAACGCCTAAAAGGCGACATGATGATTTTTAACAATATCAAATCATAAACCATCTCATCATCATCCTCACCTCATTGCCTTTCCCTTTTTTTAATTCCAGCCATCTTGTCTCAGGGCTCGCGGCCTTGCAGGCTCGACAAATCTGTCCCTGAGACAAGATGAAGCTGTAAGAGTCGCATAGACTAACAGCACTAACTTCTAGATAATAGAGATATATGAGCTGAAAACCTAAGTAAAATAGCCTAAGTAAAATATTAAGTTTAGTAGCGGGCGGGGCCCATTGAAAATTACAAACCGGAAGGTAATGGGTTCCGCTTGTTACTAAGCTTAATATTTTACTTAGGTTTTCAGCTCATATAGTCTGTTAAACCGAAGTAGAGTTTACTTTGTTTATAGTTTATTTTAATTTTGTTATCTATTCTCAATCTTGTTTCGATCTATTTAGTGTATTACTTTTAAATTATCTTTTTTGCAGTCGGGTTTTTGATTTTTTTAATTATTTATTTTATTAGAATCGGCATTTGTCCACGCGAGCGACTCTTACGGCACCCACGGAAAAATAATCCGGGGTAGGGGATATTCTTACACCACCTTTATACAGTATCTACACGGGTGACTCAGCTAGTGTTAAATAAAATGTAATGAAAAAATGACACTAAAATTAGGAAATCGGTATGAAATTTAAAATTACCATTCAAATCCATAACGAATGGATTGTCTATTAAACAACCAAATGTAAACAGTATAATGGACCAAATCTGGGATCTTTTTTACATTACAAGAAGTTATGTATTATGCATTATGTTGTAGTCATAGTATAACTTTAAGGGAATATCCCGCATAATCCGTCTTGGTGGGCCATTTTGAGGTCCCATTGTAGATTCGAATTTTATTTATCAGTTTATAAAAACGTAAATATAAAATATAAAAAAACTATTTTTAAAAAATTCTATAAAAGAATTTTTTAAATGCAAATTAATATGTAAATTGTAGAAAACTCTGAAGGGACTGTCTTCTAAAGGACTTACAAAAGAATATAAGCAATGCTGCGCAAGAGTGAAATCCAATAATCACTTCTCAGTGGACTGTGGAAGTGCGCATAAGGGGCTTTTTATGGGAATAGCTGTGCTCGCTGGAACTATAGTCAGCTTAATGTTATTTAACGGACTATTTCAAAAAGACAAGCATATAGAACTAGCTTTACTACAGGTAAGAATTGCACAATCTTAAACATATCTAGTAAATATCTCCTATAAAATCTGATTTCTTAATAGACCTTTCACCAATAAAATAATTACAATTTCTCTTAGATTAATATATGGGAGACAGTTCTGTTTGTGCTGATGACAATTGGATCGGGAGCGTGTATCCAAAGAATGCGTCTACTGGCGCTACGTAAAGCTACAACTACCATGCCGTTAGAACACGCATTGCTTCTTGTCACACAATGCGGTGTATATCTCTATTATTTGTTCCAAATCATCGGAGCTGGGTTTTCCTTACAACGATTCCCTGAAGGCCGTAGAGCAACGAGGTTAGTTAAATTGTTGTTATTTTATATTTGTAGTCTTAGCTCCATTTGAACATTGCGTTTACGACAACGTTCGCCGTATTAAAAACTCGTATCTTCACATAAAAACAATCGTAAACTTAAGCCCCTGAGCCGTGGTAGGTTAAGGGCTAAGTGCACGCTGTAAATTTCACAGCACACCCGCATCCCTGGTTTGATCCCCGCGGGCATCATTGAAATAGTTTTGTTCAATTTTGAGTTTTGATTTATCACGTGCTCGGCGGTGACGGAAAACATCGTGAGGAAGGTTTCCTGTCAAGTCCTATTTCATGTCTAAGAAATAGGAAAACAAAATATTTCAAAGACATGTGACAAAGACAGCGCGGCGTACATTTCCTTGCCTAAAAACCTTCTCAGAATTGAAAGGTTATAGGTGCCCAGCACTGGGACGTATATAGGCTGTAAATTAAACTTTTTTTAACTTAATCTAAAACAAATATTATCATCATCGCATATCATTTTTTAATTAAACATTGTTTCAAATCATATCAAATGAATGACACACGCGGTCAGTTCAACTGAACATTCCAACTGATCAGTTCAAACTAGGACTATTGATATTTCTTTAAATATTGGATGTTCGATACATCGATATCGGAGTTTTATATATAAGTTTATTTATCGATATAAAATCCGATGTTTTAAAAAATATCAACAGTCCTAGTTTGAACTGATCAATTGAACTGACCGAGTGTGTCGTCCATTGGTTTTGTCTAACAGATAGTAGGTAGTTCTACAAATAATATGTGCGTCTATCAGTTCTAATCTTTCAACTCTTTACAGGCTATTTAGCGATCCATTATTTAAATGATTACAAACATTTACTTAAGAATTTGTAAAGCTAATTTTCCAAACAACATGTCAAAATAGTCACGTAAGTTGAAAAGCAGAGAGTTCAAATAGTATACTAATAACTACTTTTTAACTGTTTAAGTCAAGTGAACTCGCCTGTTGTTCATTTTTATCAATGACATGGTGTAGGAAAGTAACGACATATTACCTAACTATCCCATATAAACCCGAAATACTTTAACGATGTTACCGCTACTTTGTTACATAGTTTCATTATTAGTTAGAATCTCTTTTTTTGGGATGTGTTCAAATGAATTAAAAGTTACTGAAAACAATACCGACGTGACCCTTTCTTTGATCTAATTGATAAGAGAAAGACAATTATTGACGAAAAAATACTTTTTGTATCTATTTTTAAACAATTCGTCTAATAAATACTGCACAAGTAAAAGTTCTTCCCCAATAATTGAATTGTAAATAAGGTTTTGAATTAAATGTATTCTTCTCGCGATTGTTTTATTGTATCGCCGATGCACTTAATCATATAAATAATAAAATAATCATCATCATCAGCCCTTCACAAGTCCATCGTTGAACATAGGCCTTCTCCAAGTAATGCCACAAAGCACGGTCCTGAAACACCTGCATCCATCGACTTCCTGCATGTTTTACCAGGTCGTCACTCCATCTAGTGGGGGGTCACCCTACACTTCGCCTACCGGTACGAGGCTGTCACTAATCGACTTTTTTCCCCATCGATTGTCAGTTCTTATATAAGCACAGTAGCTCTCGAGCTCGACGAGTTGAAATTAAAAAAACAGTATTGTAATTTTTTTTATCGAGAGCGCGTGGAAGTGCTGTTTCGTGAATGTTACAGATACAAGGGAACTGATTGTGACGGACCGCAACGCGCGGACGTTGACAAACAAATAACAAAAAAAAACATGAGTAAATAGAATAAGTTATTATGACTAAAATATATATTAGTTTTTTATTATTATTTTGCTGTTATCAAATAGATGCTGCTGCCCATCCTCTGCTTCAGTTTCCCGTCGCATTTTACGACACCCACGGAAAGATATGGGTTAGTGGGTATTCTTGCCCGCAACTACACGGGAGAATCATAAAATAATAATCATCATCATCATCATCATTACAGCCCTTCGCTAGTCCACTGCTAAACATAGGCCTAAAAACATACAATAATATTACATATTAAATGTATTTTGTCAGCATTATTATAAGAAAGCGGTCAAGAGATTACCACGTCGCCGTAACGATTGACCTTTTCATTTGTGTTATTAAAAAAGCAAATCTTATTAATATAGTATATATACAACTAATACCACAGATTAAAAAAATACGTGTGGCACTCGGTGACTGCCGCGGTAAAGCTATTGCATAGCATTTTTTATCAACTTATGCAATTATAATTATTTATTAAGCTATTGCATAGCTTCTATCGCGGGCCTTGAGCGCGGGGACCGAATCCAGAAATTCCGTAACGAAAAAAAACCTCACGCTTCCCACTCCGACGGGCACGGAGGTGTGGCGTTGAAAGCCGTGCATCGTCTACCGTCGTTTTAGTTCGGCAGACTTCGGCACTCGGCAGACTTCGGCACGGTGTTTGTGTGCGTGTACACTAGCTGCTAACTCAATGATAAAAATTCCTGAATAACCTACATGTATTGTAAGATATTAAAAATATGTTAAACAATATTAACTTCTCATTTATTCAATAAGAGAAAAAAATTGTTTTCTTATCGGTCACCACGGTCAAAAAGTGTAACTTGATTTAATATCAAAGACTTAACTGCATAAATAAAATAAATAAATAAGTAATTATAATTGCGTAAGTTGATAAAAAATGCTATGCAATAGCTTTACCACGGCAGTCACCGAGTGCCACACGTATTTTTTTATTTTATTTATGCAGTTAAGTCTTTGATATTAAATCAAGTTACACTTTTTGAGCGTGGTGACCGATAAGAAAACATTTTTTTTTCTCTTATTGAATAAATGAGAAGTTAATATTGTTTAAAATATTTTTAATATCTTACAATACATGTAGGTTATTCAGGAATTTTTATCATTGAGTTAGCAGCTAGTGTACAAGCACGCAAACACCCCGAGTGCCGAAGTCTGCCGAGTGCCGAAGTCTGCCGAACTAAAACGACGTTAGACGATGCACGGCTTTCAACGCCACACCTCCGTGCCCGTCGGAGTGGGGAGCGTGAGGTTTTTTTTCGTTACGGAATTTCTGGATTCGGTCCCCGCGCTCAAGGCCCGCGATAGAAGCTATGCAATAGCTTAATAATAGTTCAAGGAACTAATACTGAAAAAAGTTTACTATTTTAACAGGATCATATCTCCGTTATGTGCGGTGATACAAAGCTCTTGCCAAACGTTACTGGTTTTAGACGGATGGTCGAGACGATCAGCGCCAGGACACGGAAGAAGACCAGGACGACAATTGGTAACTTTTCTCCTCGTTGGTAACTTCGCATTGTGGCTACTGAATCGTGTGAAGAACGCCCGAGCAGAATATCATCCTCTACAGGTACCGTTACATTTCTATTACTATTATCTTGTGACTCCCTTGTTAGTCTAGTAGTCGTAAACCCAGGGTGTGAATCCTGGATCAGGCCAAAATTACATTTAGGTTATTCTATCAAAAAATTCTCAGTAAGAACCTGGAGTCGTTTATGTTGGCGGTGTTTTTCGGTTTCACCCTCGTGCCTCGGAAAGCACTTAAAGCCGTTGTTCCTGCACCTGATCTCTCTCTGGTCGTGTCGGATTATCGTCCCATCGGATTATGAGAGTGAGAGAATTGAGAGTGCACCTATATTTGCACATACACTCAGGTACTATAATCCTATCTTGCGAAGAAGGCCTGTATGGTTTGTAAGGCCATACACTTTCAAAAAGTAGAGTTGTATTTAGTTGCTGAGTACCTCAACAAGTCTCTGTTGAGACTAGCCGCTAAGACCAAAATTCGTTTCTTGGAGGACATTATTACTACTCGTATTATCTTCTAACATCTATTTTTAGTTTTATAAAGACTTTATGGATATTATATTAAACTAAAATTAACTTTCACAATCGATTAGTTAAGTAGAAAACCTTAAAACGATATGACCAACGTTCGTATTACATAAGTTTTCCGCTATTGTTACTATTTAAGGTTCAGATACAATAAGGAGTTATATATCTTTCTAAACCTTTTATCGTTGTCATAAGCTATCCTGTCTCATGATTTTATATAGATAACAGACGACTAATAAAATGCCAGTATGATCTCATGACTTCTGACAGCGCGTTTACCATCTGCTATATTATGCCTGATATGAAATTCAATTATTTGTACAATAGAGAAGCCCATGTCAAGCCGTGATCTCTTACAATTTGATAATATATACAATACGTTATTGCTAATATATAAGCTTTTGAATGTTTTGCAGATGGAGTTTTTTGGAGTATGGGCCTGGACACTTATAACACATGTATCGGTGCCTTTGCTTGTCTGCTACAGATTTCAAGCAACAGTTTGTTTTTACGAGATTTGGAAGTACTCGTACAAAAGAAATGGTGACGCAAATGATCACGTAAACGAGTTTGAATTAAAAAATCATGTGGCATAAAAATTCATTAAAATTAAAAAGCAGGAAAAGGTTGTCGAATATCATTTTATTCACTGTAAAGATTATTTACTTAATGCGCTGTCGAGATATACAATAGAAAATTAAACTTATTATAATTAATAAATAAATTCAAAACTGATTTTAGTGATTTTTTAAAAAACTTTCTCTCGTCGTGGTTAAAATTTGATTGCAAGTTGAAGTTAATAAAATCTAATTTTATAAATAAATAATACAGGTATATTCTCTTCTATTACTATATTAAATAATGGACAACACATACGGTCAGTTCATAGAAAACTATAATACACAATAGAATGGCTGTCAACTTTATTTTGTACGAGGTTTGGCGTCGCTAAACCCGATTCGCTGTGTTGACAGACTGAATAAATTTACACAGTTTAGACTTTTAATTAATGTTTAAGATCATCGTTTAAAAAATTGTTTAAATTTTAATACATATTTATTTGTATATAGGGTGCAATTTGGCATTTTTTAAATAATTTGCATGCGAAATTTGGAAACGATTGTCACGTCAAAACACATCTTGTGTTGACATTTATACGTGTGAATTGACGTGTTAGTGACATTTTAGTGGCTACGCGGGGTCCGCCCACTCCCCCGTTCTATTAGTATGTATTATAGTATTCTATGGGTTAGTTCAACTGATCATTCCAAGTGACCAGTTCAAACTAGGACTGTCGATATTTTTTAAAATATCGGATATTCGATATATCGATAATTATAAATATATCAATATCGGAGTTTTAAATAAGTCTATTTATCGATATATCAAAAATCCGATATATTAATGAATATCAACAGTCCTAGTTTGAACTCATCAGTTGGAAAGATCAGTTGAAAAGACCGTGCGTGTCATCTATAATACTATATAATTTATTATTTTATTATAATCTACCGCCATGCTACTTGACGGCTCTATTGCAAAAAAAACGTTGAGTTTAAAAGTGAATGTTTATAAATGGATGTTGTGTCTGATTGACACCTTTATCTAACTTCAATTAAAAATCAAATGCCTTACACCATCTGAGGACTAAGATAATAATCTTCTTTAAAAATAAAAAGTGTCACCAGATTTCGTCACTTACGAAACAGCAACAACTACTGTTTCGGAAAAAATATCTGTCCTGGAAAGAACCAGTAAGAAACCCAGTGGAAACTTTTTTAAATATTAAAATATATACAATAAATACATACATATAAAAAAATTAACTGTGCCCCTCGGTTTCACCCGCGTATATCACGCCGCTGAGCCAACCCGCTTATACTGGGTGACATTTTTTTAAATACCGTCTGGAAAATAATATGGTGTTTTGTGTAAATGGAATAAAATGAAACATGAAACATCAAACGTAATATAATTTTTGACAAATATAGTATAATTTTATTTTCCATGTACAATATTTTTGAAGGTCTGCATCCAACCCTGGCCTAATCTTGGTAACGTTACCAAACTGACTAACTGTAAAATAAAACTTTAAAAATGCCTTTATATAATAATTTAATTGTAACAAAATTAATATAAGGTTATCTACCGATGATACGACATCCCATGCTCCTTTTAGGGTTCCGTAGTCAACTAGGAACCCTTATAGTTTCGCCATGTCTGTCTGTCCGTCTGTCCGTCCTCGCTTAATCTCTGTGACCGTTAGCACTAGAAAGCTGAAATTTGGTACCAATATGTGTATCAATCACGCCGACAAAGTGGTAAAATAAAAATTGGAAAAAATGTTTTATTAGGGTAGCCCCCCTATATGTAAAGTGGGATTTGATTTTTTTTTTTAATTTCAACCCTAACGTGTGATATATTGTTGGAAAGTTATTTAAAAATGAATAGGGGTTTACTAAAATCATTTTTGGTAATGTCAATAATTTCGGAAATAATCGCTCCAAAAGTAAAAAACAATGTGTCCCCACCCCCTCTAACTTTTGAACCATAAGTTTAGAAAATATGAAAAAATCTGAAAAGTAGAACTTTATAAGGACTTTCTATGAAAACCATTTTGAACTTGGATGAAAACAACAGTACCCACTACCGGGAGCAGTTGCAGGAGCGCGGACCGCTGCTGGAGCGCGAACATAATGGATACCCTTTAAACTCATAAGTGGGAACACTTATTGTGACGGACGGGAAACTACGGAACCCTACACTGAGCGTGGCCCGACACGCTCTTGGCCGGTTTTATTTAATCTTTGTATCGTAATTTTTGCATCCTTTTACCACGCAACTAGGCATATTTATGACAGGCAAATCTGTCCTGCGCGCACCATGTCAACCGAGTCGCGTTGGCCTTAAACTGTCATTTTAGGGCCAGCGGACTGGTCCGATTTAGTTGCGCGATCGGCCCGGTCCTTACGCCAGTAATATATAAATTAATGGTACTAGCACACTGAATGCTTATACCCTACAAAATATTTGTGCCGATTTAAAGCGCCGCCATCGAGTGTACCGGGGACTAAATAATGCACGAAGAAAAAGCATAGTTAAAAATAATAATAATAAGTAATTTTGGTAATTTTTTTTAAATTTTGCTTTGACAATTAGCAGTTGCAAAAAATGTTTATTCATGTCTTAATATAATATAAATAGCGCAATGAACTTATTCTAAACCATTTGTTTCGATATTACTGATAGACACTAATCTGTACTGTATTTACTATTTTATGTTTTAAATATAATATAGTAAAGCAGAAGAGTTTTTTTTTGTTTTTGTTTGTTTAAACACGCTAATTTCTGTAACTAACAGTCCGATTTGAAAAATTCATTTTATATATAGTGAGATTCATGAGTCGAAACGAGGCATCATATCTTAGTCCTCACAGGTGACAACACATCTGCATTGTGATTTGTAATCGAGTATAGATGTAGGTGTCTATATGCCACGGCAACCACTAACCATCAGGTGGACTGTGCTCGTTTGCCAACCTTATACTATAAAAAATCTTTCAGCATATGTACATTATAAAATTTAACTTCACTCTATAACGTAAAGAGCGAAGTTAAATTTTAGCCACTCTCCCTGGGTGAGCGTCACCCCGAAATTGTCCCAAAACGCGGATTTTTTCACTTTTAAAGAAAACTTTTGTGTTGGTACGAAATTATCCTTAATAGATTTTACATACAAAAGCGATATGATCTATAGTTTCGGCGCAATCTTCCACGAAATATGAACACTTTTTGTCATTTATCGATTTTTTTTTTGCTTAAAATTGAGTTTTATCAAACATTTTCAACTTTACCCGAAAGATATATATGACTTGATACTTGTTAAAAATAGGTGTACTTTATTTCTAAGCTCTTTCATTTCACATTTTGCTGTGCTATTTTGAAAATTTTATTCATTTGGTCATTCAGCGAAACATAAAAATTTGTGTTTTAGCTAAAAAATTGGCAAAATATATAGAGACGAAATAAATTATAAATTTGAGCAAAAAAATCGAGAAATGATAATAAATGTTCATATTTCGTGACAGATTGCACGGAAATTATAAGTGATATCGCTTTTGTATGTATAAGAGATTAATAGCAAATTTATGGAGGATCATTTCGTACCTACACATGTCATCATGTATCGTGTACGGTTTTCTTTAAAATTGGAAAAAAACTGCGCTTCGGAAAATTGTCTGAGACGTGGGGGTTTGGGGGGGATGCGTTCACTCGGGAGGGACAGAAATGGACAAAATTTTACGAGCATGGAGTTTTTATCGTGGTAGCTCCACATTATAATTGTATCAAAAATGCAACATAAATGCATCGATCCAGCACCGATTGAGCAGAAAGAGAGCTAACGCTAATTTTATAAAAAAAAGCGTGGTACTCATGTACAATACAGAAATTCTCGATATCGTAGGGTTAATATTAAAAAGTAAAAGGACCCAAACAAAAACCTGGGCACCGGCATCCGCTCGTTTCTAACAGGGTTTTAAGGCAAGGAATACTCCGGCACGCTGCCCCAATGCGTGTAGGCGAACTTCACATGTCTTCAAAAAAATTTTTTCTTATTTCTCGGACATAAAGGTTTTGCTCACGATGTTTTCCTTCACCGCCAAGCACGTAGGAAATTAGCACTTAAAATTGCAATTAACAATTTCATTGATGCCGGCGGCGGGCATCAAACCCGGTTTGCTCGCGTATTGTGAAATTTACAGCGAGCGCTAATCATCTCAGCTACCACGTTCTTGGTGAAATATATTTTATACACATAGAATTTATTATATAGAATAAGGGTGACAAGCGAGCACACAGTCCACCTGATGGTAAGTGGATGATGTGGCCCATAGATATTTACATTTATCCTCGATTAAGAATCAAAACGTAGTTGCGTTGTCACCCCTGAGGACTAAGACGGAATGCCTCGTAACCAGTAAAAAAGGGTCTCCGGATCTATACACTCACCATACGAAATACATCAGCGTTAAGCTGCTATTTTACGCTGGTATTCTGTGAGAGCGTGGTCCTTCCCCGGTCGGTCCTTCCCCATTCGTGCTACAACTATAATATAGCTGCAGCGTAGCTCTACCACGTATAAAATATATATTCTATAATATTGTCACCTTCTTTCTTTTACAAGGTTGTTGCTTATTTTGAGCATTGTGGGGAGTAGCCATAGCCAGGTGTTCCCCACTATCAAAGTATAAAAATTATAAGTCCACTCAGTCGTGTATACACAGTAAAACTAGTTGCAGTCGTACTGCTCATTAGACAAAACCTATGTAGTTGCGCGGCTGATTGTAAATATAGACCGCCGCCTATGCACAACTGAAACACCAGGGGAATGTATTTGGCGATGAACTTTAAAGATAATAAGGATGATTATGAACATTGACTAAGACAATACAGACATTTTATTTGAATTTGTTACGGTCTGTAATTTATCAGGGTAGATAAAATGGAGGTGGTGTGGAGTGCAAATATGGCTTTCGGGTATAATCGGGCAACTTTCATAATTGGCAATACTGGTCGCCAATGTCAAATTTAGATAACTGTCAAAGTCAATCAACTATCATTGAAATTGTTAAACAGTACAATACAATAACATATTAGATTTAAAAGAAATAAGATAATTGTAAAAAAAACATGGCCTCTGCAATGGACATCGATGATGAAGAAGTCGAAATGGCTTCTTCCAGCAGTGGCAAGGGAGATAAGAAGAGATTTGAAGTAAAAAAGGTAATGTCATGCTTTTGCTCAATCATTGTTACCTTCTTTGTTCCTCAGCATATTATGTTTTTGATGTATGTTGATGATATAATGATAATAATTTAAGTAAATAATTTAAATTTACAGTGGAATGCGGTAGCATTATGGGCTTGGGGTAAGTCTATATAACATAATTTGAACTAACCTTTAACGTAATTTAACCTAATATAATTAATCAAAAAACTGGATTATTATTAAAGAAGCAGAATAGTATAAATCAATGATGTATTTTATTATCCATTTTTCAGATATTGTTGTAGATAACTGTGCAATCTGTCGTAACCACATAATGGACCTTTGCATAGAATGCCAAGCAAATCAAGCATCTGCCACAAGTGAGGAATGCACAGTAGCATGGGGAGTTTGCAATGTAAGCATAATATTTTTATTACATAAGATTGATTATATAAAATACATAGAACAATATATTACATAAGATAAATAGGCAATAGATTAAACCTGATCGACAAATAAATACCTGATAAGCCAGTGTCAGACACAAGTCCTACAGGAGAATATTATATCAAATACTTGTCATTCCAGTGTAAAAAAAAATATTTTACACACTGGAATAATGAGTTTTCACTCATTTAATTTGGTAAAAAGGAGGAGGTTCTCGATTCCAACTTGTATCCAATTACAAAGCCGTCTTAGGCTATATCAGGGCCTTTGGGCACACAAGAATTTGGGACCCTGTTGGAAAGTAAAAAAAAGTGAATGACAAAAACATTTTTCTGCTATATTTATTATATTTAATAGGTAAAAATCAAATAATATATCATTAATGACTTTTTCTGTCACCAGGGCGGCGCCACTTTATGATGAGATAAAAAATTTGACAATTTCATAGCAGGGATGATAATTTCTTAGGAAAATGTAAATTTTAATGTTTCTTTCCTAAAATTTCTTTCACAAAATGTAAATATTCTATAATAACATCAATACTTCCTTTAATATATATCTAATAACATCAAGGCTTCCCTTGTCTAAAACAAGGTTCGTAACAATTATTAATTAAAATAAAACCTATTAATTGTGGTTGAAAATTATCATATTCAATAAATAATTTGCCGTTAAATCTTTTGAAGTGTTATTTTTATTAAACAGTATGAAATGGTATTTTTATCTCATAGAATATAAATACATAGATTGCCGAAAATTAAACAAAAATCCAGGTTATAAGTAAGGCGACTGAACAGCCCGACAAAAACGCCCGGCGGCTACCTCTGGTGGCTTCTGGCTAACTCGTATGGCTTGTACCTGCGCAAGGTTGACAGAAAGTCACTAACAACACCCTCATTTCCTCTTTTATTTTTTATAGTCGGGTGATATTTTCTTCACTCTTACACTTTACTCACATAATTGGTAATAAGGCAAAATGTCTTGAAGAGTTAACGACTTAAAACAGACTTCAGAAGTTATAAAATTATGTCAAAATAATTTTAATCTCTTTATATTTTTGAAATCACTTCCTTCTTTTTTAAAGATCATTTTCAACCGACTTCAAAACATGGAGAAGGTTCTCAATCTGACTGTGTTTTTTTATGTGCTTTACCTCAGAACTTTTTTAATGTGGGTTACCTTGGAACTTTTTTCTAGGTGAACTGATTTTGATGATTCTTTTTTTTTATTTGAAAGCTGGTGCTTCCCATGTGGTCCCATATAATGTTAATCAAGATCTGACCAGTTTTTGAGTTATATATAATACATATTTAATTGACTTTGACTGCATTGATGATGTTCTAATTTTATTTATATTGAAGTTGGTTGTACAAATTTTTTAATTTACCACTTGTTTTACATAAGTAATCTTATGTTTAAGGTTTAAGAATTTGTATACAATTTATTCAAAAAAAAAACATATTTTGTTATAACATAACTGAATAATATTTCCTAATTGTGTTTATATGTAAACATTAAAATTTTATATTTAATAAAATTTTTGATCAACTGGCTGATCAGCTATGATATCTGTCTTGCTACATTGCTTGGCTATATATGTTGGTCCTGGTGAATACCGATTCAGAGGTTTCACTAACTTGTAAAAACACATATTTTAGTTTTAGTTGTGTTTTGTTGTTCCCATGTCTATAATACTGCTTCCTAGCTTAGGTCCAATCTCACCACATAAATGTTACGTTGGGTTTAAGTAGGTTAGGATAATAATTGATTGCCCCAATGTTGCTAGTACATATATACACAGGGCACTATAATATCTGTTACAGAGGTGATAAGTTTCTTTGCAATTGCATTAAATTAATATTATGAATGTATTTGACTTTTCAGCATGCATTCCATTTCCATTGTATTTCACGTTGGCTGAAAACTCGACAAGTTTGTCCACTAGACAATAGAGAATGGGAGTTCCAAAAGTAAGTTTAATACCTAGTATTTGCATTTTTATAAGAATATATTATTGAGCATACAATTCTAGTCAAAACCTAGACTACTGGACTATCCTGCAAGACTGTATGCATTAGCTAAGTGAAAAATAGAATACAATAATATTTTACTTAATGATAGCAGTTCCTACCTGATATTATGTTAATATATAATTATGATGGATTATTCAAATCTATGCCGTGGTGTAGGAAAGGGCCCGCTTGGCTACACCACTGTCTATACAGACATCTAGGAGAAATAAGGAAAAAATTTTGTAGCTTCTATGCAGGAATAAGGTCACTAGCCTAGTGTATGGGTGAAAAGGCTGACAATCTGACAATTTTTGAATTAATATCTGGCTCCGTTAAAATGACGGCTCCATGGCGCAGTGAGTGAGTGAGCTAAGTGCCGCCACGGGTTCAAATCCTGCACGGCAGAATTATTTTTATAGGCTACGAATTATTGTCTTGGGTCTGGATGTTTGTCTTTGTGAAATTTATGTATATAAACTGCCCCCACAATACGGGAGAAAATCCTAGTGTGGAGGAAATTTTTTTAAAAAATCTACAGTATCAGTGGAGGATGGACATATGGATTGTTCGAGGATACTGCACAATATCATTTGAGGTGACGATGGTCATGGCTCGCTTTTAATCTCTGCACATGATGGTGGACATGAATACGAGAGTGTATGACCGGATTTTTGGTTGTTTGGTTTGGTTTTTGGCTCTAAGCAGCAGCAACCTATGCCACATACTACTATATACTACATATATTATACTTTTATACTAGCTACTTAATATATATATATATATATATATATATAAAAATATATAAAAAATACAAACAAATATATATATACACTATATGCTAGAATATAATAACATAATATAATATTTACAGCTACAATGATGGTTATCTCTTATTGGAATATGGAAAGACAATTCTAACTTTTAATACTACCATTTCCAAAAGTGTCTTTATAATTTTTTTCATTACAGACTATCAATATGATCAGCAGTGAACTTCTGTTCCCCGCTGATCATATTCCCCTCTCCCATAAAAATTTTTGCCTTATAGAAGCGATACCAGCCATAATTGCCAGGCTCGGCAGGCGTTGATAACTACAGTCCTTCTTTATTTTGAGTTGTTATCTGAAAGTTCTTCCTGCGTGGCGCCTCTAACAACACAATGATATGGTTAATGTTATGATAGTAGATAATTAAACACGCCGCTAATACACAACTAAAATATATAATGTACATTTGGATGAACTATAAACTGATTTTTTTTTTCAGGTATGGCCATTAAAAGTTGCATATCATGCAGCTTCATCTCTCACATAAAGTGGTTTCCTGTGTGATTATTGGGCGAATGTGTTACATTTCATTAAGTTTTTAATAAACTAACTGCAAGTACTAAATTTTCGTTATTAATCCCGTGAATACATTTCAATTGTAAAATGTAATAATTAAAATCACATAAAAACAGTAACAATTCAGATTGATTTCAAACCTTTGATCTTAGCATAAAGTGAGGGACCTCAAGGCAACATCAAACCAGAATCGGGTGATAGGTCAAGTCTTAATAGTTGACAGAAAAACAAAAAAAAAATATATTCGTATTTTAAATATTGTATTTTAATAACCACAAGCATTTATAAAAAAAATCAAGAAAATGTACAGTCTGTGACAGTCTTTTAACTCCTGTTGCTACAAATTTTAACTTATTTAATTTTCCTTTTATTATGTAATTCTGAATAGTGCTTCTAAAAACTGTTGCTTAAAATTTATTTGAGCCGTCAAAGTTAAAATGTATTTGAAACCGATTGAAAATATAGCTGAGCTACGGCAAAGATTAACTCAAGCGGCTGAATATGTAAATATTAGTAAATTCGCTCGTCTGATACCCCGATCCTTTTTCTTCTTAAAAAGCGTACCGAGCGTGCATTGCGAGTGAGGGAAGGCAGTTTGAGCCTTTGCTATAAACAGTGCAACCTAGATTTTTAATTAAGATATTTTGTTTGTTTAATTTAAGACATTTTGTGAGTAATAAATTTTAGCATTCAAATAATAGATGTTTATATATTATTCATACATTTAAAACTTTTCTAAAAAAAGTAAAATAATCCTAATTTTAAAGCAAATCTACTGAGTCAACGTTACTATGGCTCGTGGTAATTTTGGACTACCTGAAAAGACGATTTCTGTCTCGCTCACACTTCGTCAACTGGTTTTCTCCGTTTCACTCAAAATAGAATCTTAAGTAACAGGCTTGAGAAAAGCCTTGGGGTACACAAAAATCATTTTAGACAAGTAAGGTGAATTAATTTATAATATTCATTCATTTAAAACTTTTCTAAAAAGAAAGATAATTCTAATTTTAAAGCAAATCTACTGAGTCAACATTACTATGGCTCGTGGTAATTTTGGACGACCTAAAAAGAGGATTCCTGTCTCGCTCACACTTCGTCAACTGGTTTTCTCCGTTTCACTCAAAATAGAATCTTAAGTAACAGGCTTGAGAAAACCCTTGGGGTACACAAAAATCATTTAAGACAAGTAGAGTGAATTAATTTATAATATTCATTCATTTAAAACTTTTCTAAAAAAGAAAAATAATCCTAATTTTAAAGCAAATATACTGAGTCAACATTACTATGGCTTGTGGTGATTTTGGACGACCTAAAAAGAGGATTCCTGTCTCGCTCACACTTCGTCAACTGGTTTTCTCCGTTTCACTCAAAATAGAATCTTAACCCTTAACCACCTAGCGTCGGTCACAGTGACTCCAGGCGATATATTTTTTCAAATATTTCCGTTATTACACGGGCCACGCGCCTGTGACTCTATGTACTTTTTCCCCGCCCTCTCCAGTGTTCGCCCTGCGCTCGACCAAGCAACATGTGCGCGTAATAAAAAAATACAGGTAAATATATTTCGCATGCGGTCATGGTGACCGACGTTAGGTTGTTACGTTACTTTTAGTGCTAACATTTTCGTGTTGTTTTTTAGCTTTATCATGTCTGAACGTGATCAAAATATCATTATATGGTTAGAAGAGTGTGAATTAGATTCCTAGGATGAAAGGGACGTGCCGGAATTACCAAATGAAGACTGCAGTGATGTAGAAGATGTACCATTAGACCACGTCATTGATGGTGAGTGTCAATCAGAATCTGAAATTGATGTTGAAGAGTTAAATGAATATGATGATACAAATGATCTGCCAGTTGATGATGCATCTTCCAATGATGATATTCCATTGTCAAGATACCGGAATTATTTCGGAAAAAATCGGTTCCGTTGGTCGTCTCAACCTCCAGTTTCGCGATTAAGGACTTTGCAACACAACATCGTTCAGCAACCTCCAGGATTGAAAAGGAACTTCAGAGATGTTTTGAACAGTAATACAACATCATCCGATTTATGGCATTTGTTTTTTACTGATGATATGTTAGAAGAAATTGTAAAGCATACTAACGAAAAAATTAGAAAGATAAGACCTAACTATCAAAACCAGACATGTGTTCAAGACCTTGACGTAATTGAGCTGAAGGCTTTTATCGGTATGTTGTACTATACCTCAATTTTCAAAGAGAACCACACACATTACACATGTTGGTACAGCACAGATGGCACAGGAAGAGAGATTTATCGTTGTATAATGAGCATGAACAGGTTCGAAACATTGCTGAATTGCCTTCGTTTTGATGATGCGAGCACCAGAGATGAGCGCCGTAGCACTGATAAGGCTGCACCTATATCTCAGCTTTTTGAAAAGCTGATACAAAACTGCAAAGAAGTTTTATCAATTGGCAGTTACGCTTGTATTGACGAGATGTTGGTGGCTTTCCGTGGGAGGTGCAGCTTCAAAATGTACATGCCGAAAAAACCTAACAAATATGGATTAAAAATTATGTGCATGACTGATGCCGAAAACGGATACCTTGTGGATGCCTACATATACTTGGGAAAAGACTCAGATAGCCAAGGCTTGCCCATTGAATACCAAAGACTGAACAAACCCACGCAAGCGGTTTTGCGATTGGTTGCGTCGATTGAAGGAACCCACAGAAATGTAACGACTGATAACTGGTTCACTTCGGTGGAGCTAATGAACATCCTAAAGCAAAAACAGCTGACACCCTTAAAAAAATAAAAGGGAAGTACCTCCTTAGCTTAGCCGTCATCGGGACGTTGGCTTTTCGATTTTTGGATTCACGTTAGATGCAACATTGCTATCTTTTGTACCAAATCAAAACAAATCCGTGCTTGTTCTTTACAACATGCATCACTCACCAACCACCGATCCACAAAAGCAAAAGCCAGAAATGATTATTTTTTATAATAGCACCAAAGTTGGCGTCGATACATTAGATCAAAAATGTGCCATTTACTCAACTTCTCGACGCACACAACGCTGGCCAATGGCGGTCTTCTACAGAATGCTGGATGTTTCTGCAGCAAATGCGTACATCATCAGCAGCATGAACCAATTTAAGAGAAAGATGCCCAGACTGAATTTCATGAAACAACTGGCTGAAGACCTTATTACACCACATTTACGACGTCGAGCGAACCAGTTTGGATTGCAAAGGGAACTTCAGAAAGCTATTCGCCGGGTTCTCAAAATAGATGAAGACAAATTAGAAACACGCAAAACTTTTTCAACGTGTGACCCAAAGAAGAAACGTAAAACATTCCATTTGTGTTTTCAGTGCAAAAATCCAATTTGCGTTGAGTGTTCTCAAAAAATGTGTGTACGCTGCCGCGAGAAATTGTGAATGTTAGGGTGTTGTAATTTTGTAACGATTGTGATTTAATTGTGCCAATGATAGTTTTATATAAGAGGTTATATATTTAAGTTACTAAAATATTTAAAAACTAAGAAGTCTCATTAATTGTTATTGCTCAGAACTCAGCTTAATCGGAAAACCTATAATTTATTAAAATATTCGTTAGTTAATTTTTATTAATAGTAATAAGAAGTAAGAAGTATTAATTTGAAGAGTTTATTGAAACAAATTGAAATAAAAACAACTGAATTTTTTTTGTGGTTTCGATTTTTGCCAATTTATGATGTTTTTACCTTTATAATAGTACTTATATGCAAGCGGTCACCATGACCGACGTTAGGTGGAAGTGTTACTAGAATACACGTTAGGTGGCTAAGGGTTAAGTAACAGGCTTGAGAAAAGCCTTGGGGTACACAAAAATCATTTAAGACAAGTAAGATGAATTAATTTATAATATTCATTCATTTAAAACTTTTCTAAAAAAGAAAAATAATCCTAATTTTAAAGCAAATATACTGAGTCAACATTACTATGGCTTGTGGTGATTTTGGACGACCTAAAAAGAGGATTCCTGTCTCACTCACACTTCGTCAACTGGTTCTCTCCATTTCACTCAAACTAGAATCTTAAGTGACATGTTTGAGAAAAGCCTTGGGGTACACCAAAATCATTTTAGACAAGTAAGATGAATTAATTTATAATATTCATTCATTTAAAACTTTTCTAAAAAAGAAAAATAATCCTAATTTTAAAGCAAATATACTGAGTCAACATTACTATGGCTTGTGGTGATTTTGGACGACCTAAAAAGAGGATTCCTGTCTCACTCACACTTCGTCAACTGGTTCTCTCCATTTCACTCAAACTAGAATCTTAAGTGACATGTTTGAGAAAAGCCTTGGGGTACACAAAAATCATTTAAGACAAGTAGAGTGAATTAATTTATAATATTCATTCATTTAAAACTTTTCTAAAGAAGAAAAATAATCCTAATTTTAAAGCAAATATACTGAGTCAACATTACTATGGCTTGTGGTGATTTTGGACGACCTAAAAAGAGGATTCCTGTCTCACTCACACTTCGTCAACTGGTTCTTACCATTTCACTCAAACTAGAATCTTAAGTGACATGTTTGAGAAAAGCCTTGGGGTACACCAAAATCATTTTAGACAAGTAAGATGAATTAATTTATAATATTCATTCATTTAAAATTTTTCTAAAAAAAGAACGATAATTCTAATTTTAAAGCAAATCTACTGAGTCAACATTACTATGGCTCGTGGTGATTTTGGACTACCTAAAAGAGGATTTCTGTCTCACTCACACTTCGTCAACTGGTTCCCTCCGTCTCACTCAAAGTAGAATCTTACATAACAGGCTTGAGAAAAGTCTTGGGGTACAAATTATTGGGGTAAAAATCATTTTACACAAGGAAAATTAATTTACAACTGGCTTTAAAAAAAACATTATTTAACAATTAATCTTGCAAGTATTATACCATTTTGGAATCCTTATTAAATACGACAAATTTTAAAGTCACTTACCAAACTCGTGTATTTTTTTTTAGTACAGTCGTTTAAAACTGGGTTGAAATTTGTAGCAACAGGAGTTAAAAGACCGTCACAGAATGTAGATTTTCTCGACTTTTTTAATAAATGCCTATAATTTTTAAAATACATAGCAAAGATTTTTTTAAATATTTTTCTGTAACTATTATCACGCCCTATTACCAGAATCCGGCTTGACGTCGTCTTTTGGGACACTGTGTATAACATCTAATAACTCGGGTTTCCTTTCCTCTATCTACCACAGGGATAGCAAGTCTAAAACTTTGTTGTTAAAGTCAAAGGAAAATGTAGTAAAACATCTCACCTCAGCCCAGAAACTGCTGAGAGTCTTCCTATACAAGGATAATTTACAATAAATAGTAACGCATAAAGCAAAATGTATTTTATATTAGGTAATCGTAAATTAAGTAACACTAGAAACATACTACAAACTACTAGATGGTAGGTAGGACTTTTTCAACTAGGAGTTTTCCTGGGCAATTACCACCAAATAGCAATTTTTGACGCCTAAGAGCAGTGCTTACACTGTTGTAAAGTAAAGTACTAAAGGTGCAGCCTATATACGTCTCACTGCTGGGCACACAGGCCATTTCTGAGAGGGTTTTAGAGCAAGGAAGTTTCCGCCGCGCATTGCATGTTGGCTAACCTCACATGTCTTCGAAATATTCTTTTCTTCTTAATCCTCAGACATGCAGGTTTCCTCGCGATGTTTTCCTTCACCGCCGAGCACTTGGTAAATCAACACTTAAAATTGCAATTAACAATTTCATTGGTGCCGGCGGGAATCGAACCCGGGTTATTAACGTTCTGTTATATTTACAGAGAGCGTTAACCATCTGAGCTACCGCGGCTACGGCTAGAGTGTTGTGTTCAGCTCTAAAGATTATAGAAAGTCTGTATAATTCCAGTCCACTATATAAGTCCACTCTGAGGCATGCCGCCTTGGACGAATTTAATTCGTTCAAGTATGCCGCATATAACTTGACGAGAAGCAACTTTCTCTCAAGTGCACTTCCGCTACCTTAAGAGTTTGACTTTGAGCTTTGTTTATAGTTATAGCGAAGCAGACTAATAGGAAACTGCACTCTCTTAATTTCTAAGAGGTAATTTGATGCTGTTAAGGGAATCCTAGGAATAAATACGGACTCTCCTAGAGAACAACCTGTCGGTATAGCTGCCTCGATTACATTGCGATGCAATGTTTTCATCATCATAATTACACTGCTGAACATGGGCCTCCCCCAAGGAATGCCACAAAGCACGGTCCTGAGGCAAAATGCATCCATCGACATAGACATTCAACATGATCTTTGTTTTGTCCATGTTCATCTTAAGACCTATCAGTTGGGAGGCACTATTGAGGTCATTGAGCATAGTGCTTAAGTCCTCCAGCGATTCTGCCATAAGGACTTATCGTCGGCAAATCGAAGGTGAGTGATTCACTAGCCATTGCTGTTAAAACCG
This sequence comes from Parnassius apollo, assembly GCA_907164705.1. NCBI lineage: Eukaryota > Metazoa > Arthropoda > Insecta > Lepidoptera > Papilionidae > Parnassius > Parnassius apollo. The sequence continues at coordinate 174,152 of CAJQZP010001030.1, forward strand.
TGTCCTTCCCAGTTCAGTGGATTGAAAACGTCTTCCAATGCAGTGGTGTAAAGTTTCGGGGATATAACATTACCCAGTCTTACACTTCTCTGCAGTTGGATAAGTTTCGTTCTGTGATTCTGTACTCGGCTAGCCATCGTAGCCCTACTGTACAATCGCAATGTGGTCAACTCTCAATTTTAATATGTAAGTTGGAAGATCAGGTTAGTTTATTCAGGAACTCGACCGGATAATGAATGGCATCATCGGTGTTTATCACTGAGTCGACGGATTTATATTGATATTCGACCCCTTCGAATTATCTCAAAAGTATTTCATTTATGACTGATGCTTATTAGTTATTTGGTATTATTAGGATGGCACGCTCGCATAACCATTTTGCAGGTTTATCGTGAATATTATTAATGTTTGGGTAAACTTTAGTTATAAGATATTCTACAGTGGAAACAATTGTACCTAACTTTGTAGGGAGAATTATATTATTATCCAGTTACGAGAAATCACTATTTCCTATTTTAAGCAACAGGTCTGAAAACTGTCCGGCAGTAACATTTCCTCTAAGATGGACTCTCATATTTTTGGTAAGGCTCAGTTTTGTCACCAAAGGCCAAAAATGAGACCGCTTTAACTTCTTCCAAGCCAAGCCAAGTGGAGCGACGTCTCAGCGAATGAGTTCGACCACTAAAAGCTATTGGGCCCAATGGGACAGCTTGCTGATTCAGGATGGAGTCCTGTGTCGTAAATGGGTCGAGGAGACAGCTGTCGTTTGCAAATGGTTGTCCTTAAAGCTAAAGTGCCGAATGTTCTACAGCTGAACCATAATGGTTGTTCAGGAGTCCATCTGGGAGTTAAACGAACTCTACTGAAGATCCGAGAACAGTTTTACTGGGTCCATTATCGTAACGATGTCGAGGATTGGTGTCGCACATGTACAAGTTGTGCGGCTGTGAAGGGACCTCAAACTCGTAGTAGAGGTGCATCGAAATTGTACAATGTTGGTGCACCATGGGAGAGGACACTCCTTGACGTTGCGGAGCCGTTTCAGAAAGGTGCAAGAGGCACTCCTAAGATCGTCCATGTGGATCGACTGGCGCGTTATTATGGGGCCGATAATGCTCGGGACGTGCATGTCTTAGGAGGGGGCAGTGTTACGCGCCTAAGTTGACGGCTGGTACCTGGCACTAGCGCCATCTAGTTTCGGGTAACAGAGCGACGAGAGCTTATCATGGCATTTAATGGAACATTAAATGCCATGACTAATCTTTCAACCAACAGCGCCATCTAGTATCGAATTGAAGAACTAAGCTTTCTAGAAGCCCCACACTCGAACTTTCTGCGCCTGGTTGGTCGGGGCCCCTTATTTACTAGAATATTCTGGATTTTTCGGTAGAAAATGTGTATTTAAGCCGCTGCAAGCCGTGGTCGGGGCAGTATTGAATTCGGCGAGACAAGCGAAGCTTAAGTTAATTATTAGTGTTTTAAGTATTAATTGGTGTTAGGTAATAAAAGTGTAAATTTTGGTAATTCAATCGGCAGTTTTTATTGTCACGAACCTCAAGCTCGTAACAATACTAAACACAGTAGCATTAAGCTACTATTTCACGTTGGTATTCTGTGAGAGCGTGGTCCTTCCCCGGTTCAGCCGACGACAACTATACTATTAATATAACTGTGGCATGGCTCTACCACGTAAAATATCTCTAATAAACATATCTTACAATTAAAGAAACCCGTGAATAAACCTAGTTTTTACGTATTTTATCGCGTATATTCACTTATTTTATATTCCCGTTTCAAGCACTTTACAGCACCCATGGTCTCGGCGAGGACTGAGGTGTTCGTCGTACCTACCAATGTAGTTAACCACGGCTAGCTTCAAATTAAAATTATTAATTTTTGTTCCGATCTACACAGTATGAACTTATAGTGTCTTAAGTCGTGCAGTTGTATGCTTAGGTTGGGATTTAATTTGATTAATTATAGAATCCCAATCTCAAGCAAAAGGTAGCACCCAGACAACTTCTCTATTGAAATTAGGATGTTTTTTTGATTTCAATAGCCTTGCAAATCATCTTTGGAAGGAATCGGTGTTTATTAAATCTGATGTAGTGACGGAGGCGATCCTGTACTGTTACATACTGTAGACTTTCAGGAGCGTCGATTCTTCACATACTAGGAGATCTCAGTTTAACTATGACATTAACACCTCAGTCCCACCCGTGGCCATGGGTGCTTTAAAGTACTCGAAACGTCGGGAATATAAAATAAGTTTATATACGCTTTAAAATCCGTAAAAACTAGTTTTATTTAAATGTGTAGTGTTCGCGTAAATATAGGATATCATTATGAAAATCGTAAAATTTATCAATTCGTACTCATCGAGTTATCCTGAAAGACACGGACATACCTAAATAAAAAAGCCTTTATTACACATAACTAGAACAACAGTCTAGTTTAAATATGATATTATTACCGTTTAGCCAACAAACTTTGTAAGTAAATTTAGTTCTTACTGCTCTCCCTAGATGGCACTATCGCCGAGTTAAATGCGGTATCATTTGAATTTTCATTATGATGTATAGTTAAACATTCTTAGCCTCCTTGTGTGTTCCTATAATACAGTGTAGTGGTGTATGAGTAAAACATAGTGATAAACTGAGAGTGTTTCATTAACCAAATGGTCCTTCTGCTGCCGAATAAACTGTAAGTAAAGTGCAAGTGTCGAACATATTGCAATAACAGTGCGTCTAAGACTTGTGTCATTTCAAAGTGCAAAAATAAAAAAGACAGCCGATTTCGCGTAATAAAAACACTTAGAAAAATTTGATTGAAAAAAGACTTTGTTGAATTTGTGTGATATAGACTTAGAAAAATTTCTTGACAAAAAAGACTTTTGTTTTTTGCTCTGTTTTTTACATAGACTTAGTAGATTTGGACTTACCAAACAAACATAACATTGAGTGATGAACATTTAGTATCTGCGTTGAAATAGTAGAATAGAATATTTGTCTAAATTAAACTTTTTCATCAATTTACATTTCCGAATATCATTCAATATGGCGGATCAACTTGCAAAACAGCATGTAGCATTTTGAATCATAATAGCAAGCAGCTATTATGATTCAAAATGCAACTAAAATTGAGTAATTACTTACAAATACGAAGAAATGTTCAAAAGATAAACGAACAAGAGGTTATTTAGATACGCGCATGGAGACATTACATGAATATTGGGTTTGTTACACAAAAAGTTATGATTTGCTTACTGTATCGTTGGACAGTAAGACATTGAAAACCGAATATGATTACGATATTGATGATAATTTTGAACAAACAGAGGAACATTATTTGGACTTAAAGACTTGGCTAAAGGATATGTTTTATGATATTACAACAATGAGTGAATCTTCAAAATCTGACACAACTTCAGAACTTCCTAAACTTAGACCAAAGCTGCCACCAATAGCTATACCACAATTTTCTTGTGATTATAATCAGTGGATGAGCTTCAGAGATCTATTTCTTTCCTTGATACATAGTGATGACCGCTTGTCTAAAATCGAAAAACATCATTATTTAAAATCTAGTTTAACCGGAGAAGCCGAACAGTTACTCAAAAATTATTCTTTAACTGAAGCGAACTATGATGATGCATGGAAAAAACTAAATGAAAGATATGAGAATAAGCGAGTGATTGTAAATAATATTCTAAATCGATTTTTAACTCAAAAAAGACTAACAACTGAATCAGCAAAAGGTATCAAAGATTTACTAGACACTACTAGCGAATGTCTCACATCTCTAAAAAATTTGAAGATTGATTCATGGAATGCAATAGTCGTTCATATTCTAGTCTCAAAGTTAGACATTGAATCTCACAAGCTTTGGGAACAGTCGTTAGAAAGTTCAACAAATATTCCCACATATGACGACCTAAACAGCTTCCTAGAAAAACGATTCCGCACAATGGAAATGGTCAATCTTTCACAACCTCGAGAAACATTTAGAAAAGACGCACCGACATCTGTTCAACATACTCCAAAAACAACTACAGTTAAAAGCTTTGCTACTGAAGTCGAAAGCGCTTGTACTTACTGCTCACAGAATCATTATATTTGCCACTGTAAAGAGTTTTCTGCATTAACGGTTTCTGAACGCCAAGATTTTATAAAGAAAAACAATATATGTTTCAATTGCCTGGTCAAAGGTCACTCCATGTTCAATTGTAGACAGAGTACAAACTGCAAAAAATGTGGATGTCGACATCATACGTTACTACATTTCACAACCTCTCCCAAGAATAACACTTCTGATGAAGCTCAAAAGGATACCGCTACACCAAAGGAAAATACATCTACTCCTAGTAATTCTTGTAACCTCGGTGTAAACTTTAAGGCTGAGTCCAGAGACAGGTGTAAATAAAGGTTTAGTCCAGAGACAATGGTATCTATACACTAAGAGCTCTTGTTGATCAGAGCTCACAGGGCTCTTTCATCTCTGAAGCAGCAGCACAGTTATTGAATCTTGATCGCACTCCCGTTATTGGCAGGATCTCTGGTATATCAAACTCATCAGTGGTAACTACAAAATCTATGGTTACACTTACAATACATTCCACAAAATGCGAATCCTCCACATTCGAGTTAAATTCATATGTACTCAAGAAACTCACTTCATTGGTGCCGTCACGTGAATTCGCACAAGATACTTGGCCTTCGTATATGCAGTTGGATCTAGCTGATCCGAACCTTCACAAGCCAGGATCTATTGACGTTCTACTTGGTGCCGATGTGCATGCTCACATACTACTACAAGGACTACACAAGTACAATTCTCTTCTGAATTCTCGTCATCATTCTCAAGAATTGAACATTTCACGCGCTTCTTTGAGAAGAATTTTGCAAAAAGATCTCTGTATGAATGCCTACAAAGTTCAATTAGTGCAAGAGCTGCAGCCGCATGACCATCCGATGCGTTTTCGGTTTGATCAAGGGGCCGCTGACCGCTTGATCGATGATGCGTATTTTTACCGAAAAATCATCTTTTCCGATGAAGCTCATTTCCACCTCAGAAAATACGTCAATAAGCAAAATTGTCGCATCTGGGGCTCAGAAAATTCACACGTCATCGTGGAGAAACCAATGCATCCACAAGTGACCGTCTGGTGCGGATTTTGGTCTAGCGGCATTGAGGACCATTTTTCTACGAAAATGAGCAAAGAAACGACGTTACACTACCTACGGCGCTACGCTCAGCGATTTTTGTCTCTGAAAATTGAAGAGGATGACATAGACGACATTTGGTTTCAACAGGACGGCGCAACGCGCCACACTGCCAACGTAACTATCGATCTTTTGCTTACTGTTTTCGAAAATCGCATAATCATCCGAAATGCTGATGTCAATTGGCCAATTCGAAGCTTCGATTTTACTCCGTTAGAATTTTTGTGGGGGAATCGTTAATGACAAGTGTTACGCTAACCATCCAGAGACGATTGACAACTTGAAACATGAAAGCGAAGTTGCCATTGATGAAATAAAGGCCCAAAACAATCGAAAATGTACTGAAAAATTGGAAAAATCGAATGGGGTATTGTAAAGCTAGCCGTGGTAGTCGTAGCCGTTGTCTTTCATTTCTAAATGGAAAGATTAAATCTTTCTAATAAACTCATAACTTTGATAAAATATTATTTTTTTTTAACCAATACAATTTCCAAATTTTAAATGACCCTGTTATTCTCGGTCAGCCGAGATTTTGGTCAAATATAATATAAAAGTATCGGACCACTTTATAAGTGGTAGAGCCACGCGGCAGCTTTGCTGTTGCACGTATGGGCCGGCTCAAACCGGGGTGGTACCACGACCTCACAGAATACCGGCGTGAAGTGGAAGCTCTGCTTCCACATTTCGTCTGGTGAGTGCAGGTGGCCAGAGGCCCAAATCCCCCCCCCCTCCATCAACATGGTAGCGGAATTAAATAATGATAGACTACCCCAGGAGGGTACCAGCACCTCTGGAGAATCCCTCGCTGAACATCCACGACCATGTTTCTCCACTTCTGAGCGTGGGTGCTCAGGCTTCCCCCGCGTATCCTGGGGGGGGGGGGGGGGGGGGGCAAAATTCCGCTCAAGACTACAACTGCTCGGGTCAAACGGAGCAACAAGGCCAAGGCGACCCCTGCCACGCTGTCCGTGAATTTCTGCAATATCAGGGGACTTCACTCTAACCTAAACGCCGTCCACTACCATCTCGAGACGGCGAGGCCGGCTCTGCTCTTTCTGACCGAGACGCAGGTGTCCTCTCCGGCTGATGTCTCGTATCTCTCCTACCCGGGGTACAAACTGGAACACTCCTTTGTGCCTCGGGCTGGAGTTTGCGTTTATGTCAGAGAGGACATCTGTTCTCGACGCCTCGGCAGACTTAAAGGTTCGGACCTGTCCATCCTTTGGCTACGCGTAGACAGCGACGACCATCCGCGCGTCTACGGGTGCCTCTATAGGTCCCATAGCGGTAATGCCGAAACAGACCGACTCTTCGACCACGTCCAAATGGCTACAGATTCGTTGCTACAGCAGATCCCCTCCGCAGAGATCGTGATCCTCGGCGACTTTAACGCCCATCACGCCGAATGGCTTGGTTCACGTTTAACCGATCATGCGGGGAGATCTGTTCATGATTTTGCCTTGGCATATGGCCTGACTCAACTGGTTACTTCGCCTACGCGGATTCTAGATGTGGAGGATCATGCACCTTCCCTGTTAGACCTTCTGCTGACCTCTCACCCGGACGGATATCAGATTTCCGTCGACGCCCCTTTAGGCTCCTCGGACCATTGTCTTGTTCGGAGTGTGGTGCCACTCACGCTGAAATCGCAGTTGCATTCTGCAGGCTGCCGCCGTGTTCGGCACTATAGGTCAGCCGATTGGGATGGGATGTGGTCTTTCTTTGCATCCTACTCTTGGGGGCGGGTTTGCTTCTCGCCGGACGATCCCAACGTTGTTGCGGATTCTGTCGCTGATGTGGTACTTCAGGGTATGGAACTTTTTATTCCTTCCTCTGTGGTGCCCATTGGAGGCAAATCTCAGCCATGATTTGGTCGCTCCTGTAAAATAGCATCATGCTATAAGCAGGAGTGCTACCAAGCCTGGGCTGACGCATCAGCGTCTCGGGATGTAAACACCAGCGCTCTAAAAAAGAAGTATAATTCCGCCTCTAGGTCCTTCAAAAGAGTCATTGCCAAGGCAAAGTCAGAGCACGTAGGCAGAATTGGCGAGAAACTAGTTCGCCTTCCTTCTGGAACCATACCGCAAAGGAGAAAGCCGATCATCTTCTAGGCTCTTTCTTTGCGTTCAACTCGACCCTCAATGACGGGAGGAGTACGCCGCCGACCATCCCGCGGTGTGAGTGCTCCATGGCGGAAGTGCAGTTCACACAGCGCTCGGTTCGCAAAGCACTCCTTTCCCTGGACATCCACAAGTCGAGTGGGCCTGATGGAATCCAAATGTGCTGAGGACGTGTGCTCCAGAGTTGACACCGGTTTTAACTCGTCTTTTCCGGTACTCCTACTCCCTAGGCGTAGTCCCAAAATCATGGAATATGGCTTTCGTCCACCCGATCCCTAAAAAAGGCGACCGCTCAGACCTGTCCAACTACCGGCCTATCGCCATCACCTCCTTGTTCTCCAAAACAATGGAGTCCATTGTAAACTGCCAGCTCATGAGGTACCTTGAGGATCACCAGCTGATTAGTGACCGCCAATACGGTTTTCGCCGTGGTCGGTCAGCTGGTGATCTTCTGGTCTACCTAACTCACAGATGGGCGGAGGCAGTAGAGTTCAAGGGGGAGGCATTGGCCGTTAGTTTGGACATTGCGAAGGCCTTCGATCGGGTTTGGCACAAAGCGCTTCTTTCAAAGCTCCCTTCCTATGGGCTTCCCGAGAAATTGTGCGATTGGATCACCAGCTTTCTTGCAGATCGGAGCATCAAGGTCGTTGTAGACGGTGCAAGCTCCCATTGCAAGCTCCCATTGCAAGCCTATTAACGCTGGTGTTCCAAGGCTGCGTGCTATCGCCGACGCTGTTTCTTCTGCATATCAATGATATGTTGCAAACCCGTAACATTCATTGCTATGCAGATGACAGCACTGGTGATGCTCTTTACACCGGCCGAGCCAATATTTCTCCGTTCTCGGAAAACGTCTCCGAGTGCCGGGACAAACTTGTGTCTGAAGTCGAGTCTTTGCTGCACACAGTCTCGGATTGGGGGCGACTAAATCTAGTCCAGTTTAACCCCCAGAAGACACAAGTTTGCGCGTTAACCGCTAAAAACAACCCTTGTTGCCTCAGCCAGTATCGGAATCCTCGGCGTCAACATATCGAGTGACGTGCAGTTTCGTGGTCACTTGGAAGAGAAGGCCAAATTGGCCTCTAAAAAGCTTGGCGTGCTCAGCAGAGCGGGACAGTATTTCATGCCTTTTTATTTTTACGACTACTTTTCGCAAGCACTTGAAAAAAAACGTGAATCTATGCGTTCTGGCGCAGGTATGTTCCTACGATACATTTATAATTATTTTGATAGTCTGCTTAGCAAGGTGTAACTTATGTTTAAAAGCGTTGGTTAGTTTCTCGATTATTCCGCAACTATCTCGCTCTAATTTTCGATGTTTTTATTTTATTTTAGGTGCCGAAGAAATATACAATCCAACTTGGTATGCTTACGAAACCATGGAGTCATTTTTACTACCAGTATATACTTGCAATGAAGGGATAAACACCGAAACAGTAAGTAAATAAATTTATTTATTCTAAATAAAAAAAACACCGTTGGTTATTATACCTACATTTATTTATACATTTTTATCAATTTATCCAATCCTATTAAAATATGAAGTAAATTCTTCCCTGACTTCTCTGGCGTTCACCGGAGATCTTCGTGGTATTTGTGGTAAATTTTGCAATGCATTATATTCGTCGTTATCTCTACGCCATGAACCAGGGGTAACCATATTACCACTACTATCATATACGTCAAACGAACTCTGAGGACTATATTGATTTGAAGAACTTTTACTTGTTCTCAAAAGTTATGTAGTAATACACAAGTCATCATAAATTCCGTTACAGTTTGTGGTTCTAAATTGATAGGGCGTCTAAATATTCTGAAAACTGAAGTTAAAATTCCAAACGTATTTTCAACTACAACTCGGGATCTAGATAAATTTTGGTTAAATAACCTTTTTGGTGAGCCTACTTCATGGTTTCCAGGGTAGGGTTTCATTACGTGTTGACTCAATGCAAAAGCACCGTCAGCTAAAAACACGTATGGAATATTAATATTCGATCCTGGAAGTGGACATGGTGGTGGAAAATCTATCTCGTTTCTAATTATTCTTTTCCATAGTAAACAATTATTAAAGACGCCGCCGTCACTTATTCTTCCTTGACTCCCGATGTCTGCGAATACAAATTTGTATTTGCTATCCACTAAAGCCAAAAGGACAATGCTAAAAGTTTTCTTATAATTGAAATACTCTGTTCCACTATGCGTTGGGCTTTCAATGACTACATGCTTGCCATCCAATGCACCTATGCAATGTGGAAATTTAGTCCTGAATCCTTCTTCTAAATTAAGCCATCCTTCTGCTGTGGTGGGCATCTGTAAAAAGAAAGTAAATGAAGTGTAAGTTTAAGTATATTATTTTTTTGCAGCAATCACAACAAATAGAAGAAGATACAGATCAGACAGAGAATGACCCTCTGATAAGAGACCGTACAAGTACGGTTACCACACCATCCACACCACCATCTAGATCACCATCCAGACCACCATTCATACAAGCTGTTACTAATAAACGTCGTCGCCCTGCTTCTGAAACGGCTGAAAAGCAAATGGCCGTGGCTTTTGGACAATTAACAAATGTTTTGGGTCAAAGGCAGAATGAAAATATACCTGCTCACAAAGACGATGATTGCGATCTATACGCAAAATTATTGGCTATAAAGCTACGTGAACTGTCAACTGATGAACGAAAAATTATGATGTACCAAATAGATGGGTTGTTTAATAAACAGAATCAGTCAAAAATCAAATGAGCGTCATACACCATACCCTCAATATTATTCTCGACCGTCGTCAATGGCTGGTGCATATTCAACACCATCTCCTCAAGTCATTCCGAGTCGGCCAACATCAGTTAATAGTGTTTATTCTGAACCTATTCATAACAACCAAAGTTTTTTTCCCTCTCCAAACACACAAACTTCTTATTCAGCGCCAGACATGGCAAAACATATACCAACTCCAATAGCTCCAGCTCCGTCTACATCAACAGCACCCTCGTCATCTATTCGTATCATATCGGACCAAATCATCAACCCAGCCGCACGTGAAACCAACATCATAAACATGGCTATGTTGAATGCTTGCGAAGGTTTTGATTCGTCGACATAATTCTTATTTAAATTAATAAATAATTAAACAATAAAGCAGTCGGCTAACATACATTCATAGAACAGATTTCCTATGATTCTATTAAAATCTAAATAAATGTATAACATAATGTTTTGTTTTATTCCTACCTTAACTAGATCCTTTAGAATTTTATTAAGAGCTCGGCAAACTTCACGAATGATTATTGATATCATAGAGACAGATACTTTAAACAAGTAGTGAAGGCTTTTGTAAGAATCACCAGATGCCAAAAATCGTAGCGTAATGGCAAGACGAAATTCGGCTGGTATAGTAGCTTCTCTGAAGTCTGTATCATGCTTGGATATCATTGGTGAAATTTTTTGCAGTAAAAACTCAAAATCAGAATAGCTCATTCGGCAGAAGTTATCATACTCTCCAGATGGTTCATATAAAATTTCATTAAATTTCTCTTCTATAAATTGTCTGTAACAAATAAATATATCGTAAGTATTGTGGCATAACTCAACTGCAACAGATAATGGTTAAATCAAAATAGTAGTTACCTGGTACGATTATGATGAATCTTTTTCATCCACCATCTTCGCTGTCGTCGAGTTCTCCTTTTTTTATTTCACTTTGCTTACATTTCAAATAAAAGTACGTTAAACCAAATGCAATAGCCGTCACAAGTTCGGTGTCCGCCATGCTTGGATATATATTGCAGACTGACGCATTCAAAAGCGTATGGGACTGTTTTCAGTTTGCCAAGGCTTGGCAAGCGTGTAAACGTACCATTAGAGACCTTCTAGAAAAGAGCCTACTCGATGCCGGCAATGCATCTGCAATCCTCCTGGTGTTGCAGTTGTTCATGGGCGGCGGTAGTCACTTACCATCAGGTGAGCCGCATGCTCAGTGTCGCAATTGAGGATCGACTTCACGAATTATTCTGCGTACCAACGCCTTACGGTCCTCAATCTTGCGGAGAACTTTTAAAATCATATAAGTTATTGACCTTAAAATCTTTTCTCGCGGTGATTACTTTTTACCATTAACTTTAACTTGTCATAAAAAAACAGACGCGATTTCCCGTCAAAAAATTTATCTTAAATCGTAACAAAATTAGTTGTTACTTTTTTTAATAACTTTCGTAATTCACACTTCATGAGCGGCCAGGAGCGCAGAACTCAGTGTGACCTATGTATTAATCACAAAAGTCTGTAATAATCTTTTTTTTTTAATTCCGTGGTATTAATAAACGACTAGAATATTAAGTACCAATATTGTCTCAAACCTAAAAAAAAACGGAAATTTTACATTTAATTATAATATCTGGAATAAATACATATATATCCTTTTTTAATAAAGAGTAATAATTTTAAGTAATAGTCTGTATACGTCCAGGGCACAGGCCTACTCTCATTTCTGAAGCTTTCAGGGACACTACATATCCGCCGCGCTGCTCTAATGCGTGTTGGCTGACTTCACTCAAAATATATTTTTTTTATTTCTAAGACATGCCGGTTTTCTCACGCATTCATCGATGAGTGAATGGTAAATCAGTACTTAAAATCGCAATTAACTATTTCATTGGACCCATCCGGGATCGAACCCAGACTCGGGTACTGTCAAATTTACAGCGAGCGCATAGAACTTGAGCTCCTACAGCTCAATGCTAGACACGGCGGCCAAAAGTACTTAAGTCAATTTTTGCGCTAAATTCTAAAGTCACAGCAGTCGTGTTTTTATAACATCCGTCGACTGGAAGAAGCACGTAAGTCTCCGACGCTTAATTTAGACGCAACAGCCGACTGTACTATACAACTTATGTTTTATCAACACATCGAGCGGCGACAAAAATTACTTAAATTGACTTAAGTTTTTTTGTACTGCAAGCTGACTGACTGAAGTGGTTTTTTACAATGGACTGTTTTTGTTTTTTATAACACTTTCAAGTACCTACCCCCTTGTGTAAGGGTCTGATAAAGTGGTAAATTTTAGTTAAGTCAAAAGAAATACATATTTCTTCATTAGTTATTTGTTTCTATATGACGGTGGTGGTGTACGTTAGTTAACTGTATCGCAATGGATTCAAGGGCCAGATAATTGGTGAATCTCGCCATAAATAATGATAGTGCAGCAATGAATGAGAATACAGGTATGTTGTGAACTTCTTTTTCCTGCTCTTATCCCAGTAATTTGTGTCGGGGTAAAAGTTTTTTTGATGTGAACGTTAGTTTATCATTTTATTACAATGGGTACCTAATATGCAAAACTGTTTAATAGCTTTAGTGGAGATTACCACACCTCTTTAGAAAGTTTTTTTATATTTAAAAACATCACAATTTCCAATCTGTTATCAGTTTTATTATTGTTGTTTTTTACAGGTGACGAAAACCCATTCAGTAATCCACAACCAAGTACATCTGGAACAGTAGAAAAAAAAGAAAAAAAAAACAACCACAAAGAGACTTTTCCAGTGACGATTCTGTGGCCGATTCTAACTACTCTCCAATGGAAATGGAAATTCCTGTTCCTAATGCATCAGTGGATATGCATATAACGCCAGACAATGAGACACCTGAAAATATTGGAGATATTTCTTTGCTACAACAAAACCAACCAGTGTCCTATAGAGAAAAGAAGCAAGAAACCAAATTAAAAGAAATCTTGGCCAATCTTATGTGATAGCTTCTGGGAAAACTATTGGAAAACGTCAAATCAAGGAATTACCTAACTGTCGGAATAAGTGCCGACAGAAAATGAGTGATAAACAGCGCGCTTTGATACACAAGGAGGTTCAGAATCTTGGGTCTTACGATCGAAGGGTCATACGAAGGGCAGCATTCATTTCATCTTTGATCACTATCCAAGAGAAAAAACTGAACGTCTTCGTGTCGAAGATCCTGACAAACAAAAATGTAGACAGCACACTTACAAGTATCATTTCAACGTTAATAGTGAAAAAAGATCAGTGTATCAAGGTTGTTTCCTAAAAACCCTATCAATAAGTGATAATTTTGTCAAACTAATCGGGTTAAAGAAACGTAGCAGCTCGAGTGGGATTATAAAAACAGACAAACGTGGGAAGAATACACCACCGAACAAACATTTTGAACAAAAAATGGAAGAGGTGATTAATCATATCAATTCGTTTCCGCTGTGTGAAAGCCACTACACTAGACGCAAAAGCACCCGGAAATATTTACCATCGCATTTGACAATATCAAAAATGTATTCTCTTTATTCAACTTCACATGAAAATCCTGTAAGTGACAAGATTTACCGTAGAGAATTCCACAAACTAAATTTAAGTTTCAAAAAACCAAAAGTGGACACATGTCACACTTGCGACGTGCTTAAAATTAAATTAAACATTGCTACGGACGAGACGAAAAAATCTGATCTTGAAACAGAACAGGATGCACACTTGCTAGCAGCTGATATGGCTTACAATGAGAAGAAATTTGACAAAAATACCGCAGTTACAGATAAAAAAATCAAGTGTCTGTCTTGAGCTACAACAATGCTTGCCAACCCATCTGTCATCTGTAGCCTTTTACAAAAGACAACTTTGGACCTTTAATCTTACGATACATGACAACGGAACTGGAATGTCAACGCACCACATGTGGTATGAGGGAATTTCGGGTCGAGGAGCTAATCAAATAGCCTCTTGTTTGTTTTTATATTTAAAAGAACTTCCTGAAGAAGTTTCAGAAGTAATTTTGTACTCCGATACTTGCGGAGGACAAAATAAGAACACCCATGTGGCTGCAATGTTTACCTACTTGTTGTCAGTAAAACCCTCTATTAAGTTAATAAATCATAAATTTATGGTAACTGGTCATACACATATGGAGGTGGACTTGGATCATGCAATTATAGAAAAAAAGAAAAAACTGAAATTGAAATTTATCATCCACATGATTGGATGCATCGAGCAGCAAAAAATTTACAGTTAAAGAAATGCGACAAGCAGATTTTTTTGACTTCGCTGGATTATTGAAAGGGTCGTTAGTAGTCCGAAAAAGACGATGATGGAAATATTTTCAAATGGCATGATGCGAAGTGGCTGTGTTACGAAACTGAGAGTATGGCGTCATAAAAAACAAAAAATGTCTGTCAAGAGATGAATGTTTCAATACCATTAATTTCAAACGGAACACGCGACGAGAAAAGGGATTCAATTTGATGCAGATTACTGCAAAGCCGGTACCAATAAGCATTGAAAAAAAACGTGGCATAATATCACTCTTATCTTTAATACCGGAATGTTTTCCATAATTTTTACCAGAACTTAGTAACTGCTACAGACACAACTGACGTTGATCCCGATATATCAAATTCTGAAGAAAGTAGCTTTAAGTTTATTATAAAAACTTAATTAATAAGCACTATTATAATTATTAAATATTATTGATATTTAATTTTTATATTTTTAAAAATTAATAAGCTATGTAGTTGTATGGTACAGTAAACACTTAAGTTGCGATTTCTTTGCGCACATAAAAACTTAAGTCAGATATTTCAGATAATAATTTAACAAGTAACTAGTTCGTAGTTATGTAATAAAAAACAATAAAAATAAAAACCATACTACATTTTTTTTCACACCAATCGAATATGACCTTCCCCTGTAAAATTTTTGCATGCAAAAAGATTTGACTTAAGTGCTTTTAACTTCAGAGTCTAGAATGGTAAAAAGATATATTACATTTAAAGGAATTAAAAAATATAATATCTTTTTCATCATGTGACATATTTATTTTTCTATAAATTACTTCCCCTTAAAATTCTACAAGGGTGTGTTATAATTTAAAATAAACATTATAAAAGTAATTTGTTGTTGTAAAATGTTAAAAACAAACTATTCATTTTTAAAATTTTAAATATTTTAGGGATATCCGTCATCAATAGCAGAGCCAGGACTAGTAGTTATGCTTGTTTATATCATGATCATAACAGCGGATAAAAGTTAATAACTCAATTGGTACAAGTCGTAAATTTTCACTAAAAATCCTAAATCTACATAACTAAAAAAATTTCGGCAGTGGTCAAGCAAATAAGTGATACAATTTTATGTGAAGTCACATGGATATCCAATTTTTTTCACGTCAGTTATGCATCATATAAAATTTTACCTAAATTGTTTATTTACAAAAATATTACTTATAAATATTAAATGGAGATCTCATTTGTCCTAAAAGTAACTTTAAGCCGGAATTACAATTTTACGTGAAGTTACGGGATCCACCATAGTGTTAAATATTCAACATAGCCCATACATAGCCTTGACATATCTTATTGTGTTTGGTTCCAAAAGTAAGACCAAAAAAATAAATTACCAATGAAATTTTTATTGTTTTCGTTCGAGCTTTTCATAAGCACTTACATGCTTGAAATTAATATTTACTTGTAGAGATAAGTGAATTAACACTAAATGTATCATATATATGTACATAGATGTAACATTTTTAAATAAAATTTAAATGTAGATATAAATACATATTAGCCATGCACATGGCGGGGAATCAGGTCAAAATTGTTACACCCAAATGAATACATTATCATCATCTATTAAAAAAAATACTTCTCACAATTTCAAGTTAAATCTCCCGAGAAATAAATGATTTCTGACAGCGTTTTATATAATACCACAGAATACATAAACTATGCAAACTTTTCATCCTGTAATTACAGCTAAATTGCATCATGGCTTTAATAATATAAACATTATCAATGTATATTATTACTTATGAACTTATGATACAATTAAAAAAATATTATTGTAATGAAAAGTCAGCTCAATAAAACTACCTGTCAGTCCTGGCATTTGTTTTTTTTTGTAATATGGAGGATAACCAATTATAAATAAAGATACATAATACACAAGGGTATATAACAAAGTGATAACTGATAAGTATAAAGCTTATTTACATATTTTGTTTATGACCTGCAAACCTTAAAATCTAATTACAGTAGAGCAACACATTGCTTGCAAGACATTTCTGACATTACCATAACTTCAATTATAAGCGTAAAATATATGGATTGTGTAAATCATCAATCAACTTTTCAAACTTGAGTAATCCCGGCATATCACTATTACCAATATGTAGTAATTATTTTATTTGCAATATTTAAACTGAATTTCCCTCAATTTATTATATTATTGTATCAATGTTTAAGAACCTGCAATGACAAGTTTGAATAAAATTCAAACCCATATTTAAATTATCATTACTTTGTAAGGTGTGTAAAATTAAATTAATTTCAGTTTGAGGCATTGTTAAAAATAAAATTGAAGATTTTGGAATATTTTCCTCAATTTAAAAAGAACAAACAATAAAGTGTACATATAAGTTCATTCTGATTAGTACAATTTCACTAAAAGATCAAAGGCTTCAACAATTCTGTTCTAATGACAGCAAACTTTACATATTTTTTTAATAAATATTACCTTGGAATTATCACTTTGATCAAACTGATGCCTATCACACAATATTCAAACATGAATGTTCACATCACAAAATAAATACTAGATAAAATAATCCTAGTCAGTGACAATTAAACTAAGAATTGAATAATAGCGGTGGAAAAAAGCTATAAGGTGGTTGCGGCTGTCAGTCTGCCGATATAGCAGTAGGTAAATCTATAGTTCGGCTCTCATTTCCAAATATCAATCTAAGTCGCTTCATGGGAGGCAAAGGACGGATTGGACTGTGTTTACGATGCCGTTCTTTTGACCGGCGCCGTTTCTTAAGACGCCTAGCAGTTTCAGGATCTACACCCTCAAGCCGTAAGACTTCATATTCAGGTGCTTCTGTGGTACTTCCACAATCCATCACTTCTTCAACCACAGGACTTCTTTTGACCCGCAGTGTTAATTTCAACCCTCTACGTGGTGGTGTGCATGGGCACTCACTACTTTTGTTTGAATTATCGGCTAACCATGGTGGTCCAGATTCAGATTCCTTTTTCGCCTCTTCAGTCCGATGCGGTACATCAACTTTGTGTTTGTTCATTTTACTATCTTTAGACTCACTTGGGTTAACATTT
Source organism: Parnassius apollo (assembly GCA_907164705.1). Classification (NCBI taxonomy): domain Eukaryota; kingdom Metazoa; phylum Arthropoda; class Insecta; order Lepidoptera; family Papilionidae; genus Parnassius; species Parnassius apollo. The sequence continues at coordinate 191,619 of CAJQZP010001030.1, forward strand.
TCTCTAAAATCACAAATTTCACTTTTTAAACATGCTTCATCACTCACGCACTCACCTTTGTCAAGTTTTTGTTCCCGATCATTGCAAGGGTCGCAGGATTCCTTCTTAAATGTTATAACAGGAGCACTTGATTCAAGTCTTTGTGACAGAGATTCTTTTATGTCATTATGACTCTCCGTTTCCATTTCTGTGTTACTCACAATGCTAGTTGTATCTAACTCACAATTCTCTTGTAAAATATCATTAGTAAATTCTTCTTTGATAGGTATATTATTTGTGTCAACAGTATTTTGCAAATCTGAATCCAGTTTCGGAATACTATGATTCCTTCCCATTTTGGCTTCTGAACAACTTTTGGAATTATTCCTAACTTTAATACATGGTGTCTGAACGCAAGTATCTACTAGACGTTTGTGACTTCGCAAAACAATACCAGAACTGGAGTCACATGTGCTATGTGCACTAGTTATATTACAGCATTGTGATGGTGGTGCTTGGCCCTGTGATGCAGTACTTGATACAGTTGCGGAGACACCATTGGGCACACGACCACTATCTGCTCTTTTTCTCAAACGTTCACCTCTTCTGGAAGCAGATGACTCTCTACTCCCTTGTGATTCTTTTTCAACAGGTCCATCCACCACATCGGCAATACAACCCTGAGCTATTAATAGCTCAGCATCATACTTTGTCAATCCTTTTTGTTTCATTTCTTTCATACTGAGTGGTGACACAATATTTGAAAGTTGTCTATTTGATATTCGAGATTTTTCAGGGTTTTTGCCATTTTCAGTTTTTTTATTTTGTTTAGCTTTATACCTATTAATTCTATTATCTGTTTCTCTAAACCTATATCTTGTAGATTGTTCGTCATTATGTGCATTTTTTACAGAAAATGCGCCTTTGCCCCTTCTTTCACAAGTTTCACATTCACAATAGCTATTACCATTGCCAAAAAAGTCTTCACCATAAAAACAAGTTATTTCTTCTCCCACATCAATATCCCTTAATACACGAACAAAAGCTTTGCCACGATCTGTAGCTTCAAAAGTACAAGTAGGTCTACAATCGTGATTTATGTAAGCAGCTGGACCAAGCCATAACTGAGCACAATTCTTCCTACAACTATACATGACAGAAAAATCATTTTTTCCAGGATGGAGCAATTGTTTTTCCTCTTCTTCTGTCATTTCTGCAATGCAACCAACAAGAAAGTCTATTCTTTCATGCTTAAAAAACTTTTTAGTTGTTGATATTTTAGCTCCAACCTTTCCTTCCATTGAGTACCTATAACAAGGCTCTATTACAAATCCAGCCTTTTTATCAAAAACTCTTAGATATCGATAAATCTGAAAATAATCATAAAATAAATTAATCAAGCAATTTTGTATGACTGATAAAAATGTATAAATATAAATTAATACTAACATGTTCTCTGAGTTTATTTTGTTGATGCTTGTTCTTTGTAAAATGTCTTGGCATCCATTCACCACTAGCCAGTTTGTTATAAGCTTTATTATAATCCTGCGTTTGAATAAATTCCTTTATAATGTTTTTTAATTCTTCCTTATTTGTTTTCAATGGTCTATAGCGAATGTTCATCTTATGTGTGGTAATACCGAGATATGGATCTACAATAAGCGCTGTTGCCAAGTCATCGTACTCTGAAAGTTCGCGTGGAGTCATGCCCATCGGCTGCATTTTGTGAAGCACTTGTCTGCCAGGGTATGTTGTCGAACCAACAACCATCCTGATTACCTAAACAACAAAGACGAAAAGGATTTCGTAAATACAGCATAACTTTCGAACGTTTACTACTTGTATTACTACATTTGTGAATTAAATTTAAAAGAATATTCAAATCTTCAGATAGTAAACAAAGCCCATAGGTAACTACAGTAAATTAGAGAGTAAAATATAAAAGGACAAATATGGCGGCCGAAAACGAAACATAAAATCGACACGTCAAAAATTCACATTGTTTTTTACAATAATAAATACACTGATCAATATTATACTTGGACTACATTATGGAAAAATTGTTTAAGTATTTGAAACACTTACTTAGATAGTTAAAATAATTTCAAATTCATAATTATTTCTACTAACAACTCTGCTTTATTATACACTCAGACGCCAATAGCTAGGTTATTAAAATTAAAACAAGTTATACATGAAAACATTCAAATAAAATTTTGCATTTTTAATGTCATTTATATCAAAATATTACTGGAATCAAATACCATTCCGATTATTCGAAAATCTTAAAAGGAAAGCTGAAAAACAACCATGTTTTCATAGGTCGAATTCATTCATAAATTCAAAGCAGTTTGATTGTTTTCGAAGACTGCTAGTTCTAGAGTTAAAAGTTATGTTTAAAATCCAAAATAAAATACTTAAATAAAAAACTACTCAGCATTTTATATTAGGTAATCAATTTCGTATTGACTTTATAAAATTATATTGTAGGACCGTTTAAGACTTAATAAGTTTTATAATGATTACAGCTCTGTGGATTACAGTTTATGATGAGTGGTAACTGTAACAAACTTTGTAAATAAAATTCTATGCTGATATTTTTGTGTTAGTTGAGCGCTTCATTTTTACCGTTCATACTTCATACAATTATGTATTGTAAACAATAATTACTTCATTAAATATGTATATTAATATATATTATTTAATGATTTTACACATTTAATATTTTATATGTAAAGCCGTAGACTGCTTTATTTTTTTTTTCTAAAGAAACTTTTCGAAAGAAAAAAATGTCCCGTATTTTGCTTGCTTATAAAAAACTAAATTCCTGGAAAATTTTAATTCTTAAACTATTAAAATGTATTGTTTAAATAGTTGCAAGTCGTACAGTACAGTTCAAAAATTGAATTAAGCTTGATTCGTCCAGACCTCCAAATTTAGCCAAAAATACGCTGTCTTTTTGTTTCGACCAAACACTTGGTAATAGAAAATTTACACTAATTATTTGTATCTATTATCTTAATCCGCGCACCATCAAATCATTGCTCACCGATCTCTAAATAGGAAGCACTCGGACAATTTCGAGACACGCACGAGTTCGGGCTATTCCTCGTCAATTTCTACCTAAGACTGCTTGAAGTTCGCAATGCGCGTGAGCCTAAACGAACGACCGTCGAACCTGTTTACCTAGGTACATTCAAAATTTTAATTATTCAAGGTGCAGTCGATCCCGCTGGGGATCCACCTACCTACCTAAGCCTTACTTGCTGGTGTGCTATGTGCTAACGGACTGTTGGCCTACTATCCTGCCTACGGCGTTCATCACCGTCGGACCCGGGTTATTATCGGCTCCGTTTGCTAGCTGGCTTTCTGCAACACTCAAAAACTTCGCTTGGTCTTCGCCTCCCAACGTCAGGCCAGTGATCCCCTTCCTAAAACCTAACTTGTATGTAGGCGAAGGTAAGATAAATAAAATATAATACTATAAATATTGACTATTTTTAAGAACCCACCTATCTTCTGAACCAACCTAACGGTACACCCCATACACATAGTCCCAAAGAAAATGGATGCCTGGGGTGAACAAAAATTTATGATGGTAATTGATTACCGACGTCTTAACGATATAACAACCGGCGATAAATATCCCCTGCCGAACATTAATGATTTATTTGACTAATTAGGAAAGTTAACATATTAGTACTTTAGATCTTGCAAGTGGCTATCACCAAATTGAAGTAGATGAACAAGATAGACCAAAAACAGCTTTAACTACTCCTTCAGAAAATTTTGAATTTACACGCCTGCCGTTTGGACTCAAAACTACACCTGCAACTTTCCAACGCGCAGTTGACAACGTGTTGAGAGGCTTACAAGGTATCCACTGTCTTGTATATTTAGATGATATCATAGTTTATTCCAATAGTTTACAAGAGCATATAGATAAATTAAGGCGAATATTTAAGCGACTAATGCAAACTAATTTCAAAATGACACTTGACAAGTGCGAATTCCTAAGAAAGGAAGTACTTTACTTAGGTCACAAAATTACAAAAAATGGTTTAAAACCCAATGACAACAAAATTAGAGCAGTAATCGACTTTCCACTTCCCCGAACTTCTACTAAAAGTTTCCTCGGATAGTAGGTTACTACCGTAAATTTGTAAAAGATTTTTCAAAAATAAGAAAACGCAAACCAAACCTTTTGCCAAATATTTGTGGATATATTCTATATTTAAGTCAGGCTTTATCAAATCGTTCTACTCCTGAAGTTGTTAATTCGTGCCTTAATTAAATATTTCTCCTTCTACGGTGTTCCAAATAGGATACTTGCCAACCCTGGTATTGAGCAGTGACGAAGCCAGATCTTCAAACTAGGGCAAGCCCAAGATATAAATTGATAAAAATATAGATTTTTTAGCAGTTTTTTTTAAAATACACCAGACTTGATCTATCTCCACTTCTCAGTTTCATATTCAGTGCTGTCAAGGACGTGTTTAACAAGGCACACAGAAGGCATACTACTGCTAGATAGATTGTATAGCTTCAATTGCATAGCTTCGGTGGCTTTAAAGAAAGCCGTTTGGGTATGTTTGATCGAAAGAAAAAGATATTTACATACAATACAATACATGAACAAAAGTAAAACGTGAACAAAGTACTCAAAAACTATGTACAAAATTAAAAAACAAATTATTTACATTCTAAATGGAATCGTCCTCTTCTTAAGGAACGATTTAATTACGTCCACGTAAAATGTTGGTGAACGTTTTAATCGTATGAATAACTGTTTTTAATTGCGATAATTGATAAGTCTGAAATACGTTCTTTATCTTGTGTATTATCTCAACAAAGTTTAAAGATTTTACCTTTTCTTCTCCGATTTACATTTTAAAACACTTCAATTCATTACAAGAAACACTATTATCCTCCATTTTCACAAAAAATCTTTAAAAAGGCATAAATTTTCAACTCGCAATATTAAAATCGCTTACGCTAAACACACAGAGTAAATAAACATTAAAATGTGAAATGAACTTGCAAACGCATTGCCCGCGCGCCTCCACCCTCAACAACTTCATTCCTAAAGCCTAACTTTAACTCTCTATACTAATTGCTATATATACAATCGTAGGTGTATTTCATTATAGAATATTTTGCCATAGGTTAGAAAGAGAGCGATCGTCTTCTCAAAAGCTCCGTAAAAAGCCCACGCGAGCGAGAGAAACAACTAATCGCTCTTTTAAAACTCATTTTTTATGACAGCAGCAGTATCGCTAAGGTAATATGAGGTCATCGGTCGACCTGTGTCGAGCAGTGGAGTGCGCGGGAAATTTGAAATAGTTTGAATCAGTTTACGAGTTATTTTATTAGTCGATATTATTGATTGATTCAGTTTAATGAAAAAATGCATGCCCGGCTTTTCGGCTTCTATGGAGGCTTCCCCACTGATACTGAGTTTAATAATACGTGACTAAAAGAAACTACAATTTTATAAAATAGGCTCACACATTGGTACATCACATAATGCAAATTCAATGGGTTTAATAGAACGTTTCCATTCTACTATTTTGGAAATATATCGTATCGCTAAGTATGAACAAAATATAACAGACGCTGCTAGTGCAACGACATACGCTATAATGTCTTATTATCAAACGATCCATTAAGCTACATGTTTTACACCTTTAGAAATTGTCTTCGGACACACTGACTCAAATAGCACTTTCGGAGTAAATTTTAAAAAACAATGTACTCAACAATCATTCCACAATCATAGTAATAAAGCGAAAGAAATATTTATACAATTATATAACAGATAAATTAATAGAAAACAAAGAAAAGGTAAAAGATTAACGCGGCGGCGAAATATCCCTCGATTTACAAGAAGGTGATGCAATATTTATTAAAGGTGTTAATACGTGACGAAGTAAAGACAAATTACGTTACTAAGAAGCGCACGTATCTGATGAAGTTAATAGGAATACTTGTCCCGTCAAAATTAAAAACCGTGATTACCTATTAAGAATATTAAATGACCTTCACGGGTACCTCCTCGTGCATCTGACATTAGTCATAACGACCCACGCCTTTCAACATCAAAGAATAAATAAGAATTCTGGCATATTACTTTTAAAAGAAGGTCAAGCTAGCGTAAGCTATGATAAGTCGATTATTATTAAGCTATTGCATAGCTTCTATCGCGGGCCTTGAGCGCGGGGACCGAATCCAGAAATTCCGTAACGAAAAAACCTCACACTCCCCACTCCGACGAGCACGGAGGTGTGGCTTGAAGGCCGTGTATTGTCTAACGACGTTTCTTTTCGGCAGTCTTCGACACGGTGTATGTGTGCGTGCAACTAGACGTATTGTACGACTCTACGAAGCTCGCACGAATCGAGACGAGCTGCTCCGAAATCGGACGAATACATAAGCAGCTGTTTATGAGAAAGTATATAGGTGTATAGGTATTTATGTACAACAGTGAATAGCTGTACTTGTAAAATTTGTGTATAGTGTTTTGAATATGAATGAACAAAGTGCATTTATTATTTATTTATTTAATAAAAGAAAAAAATTTGTTTTCTTATCGGTCACCACGCTCAAAAAGTGTAACTTGAATTAATATCAAAGAAAAAGAAATACTGCATAAATAAAACAAATAAATAATTATAATTGCATAAGTTGATGCAAAATGCTATGCAATAGCTTTACCGCGGCAGTCCCCGAGTGCCACACGTCTTTTTAAGATTATTACTGGTAACTTAGATTATGAAAATGCTATTAAGTATGAAAATATGATTAGTAATTTAAAACTCATCAAAATGAACAAGAGAACAAGTTTACCTTAATTTCTGAAATATCCGAACCTCTTGTTAAAATAAGTAAGGATAACAAGAAATAATTTTGTCAAAATTAATGGAGAGTTATGGGAAATACATAATTTAATAAATATTTACAATTTATTTTTACACATTTTTCAATTACTCTACACTAGATGGAATGAGATCGAAACTTCTATAACTTTTAGTAAATTAGCAATTTTACACCAATCATTTGTAGATTCTGAAGAATTGTTAAAGTTATTAAAATCAATAGAGTTTACTAATAAACTTATATTCCCTGTAAAGATATAAAATGATAAATTTTTAAAGATAGAACAATGTGTAAAATTAAAGGTGTACTCAAAAGGAAGTCAAATAACATTCGCGTTAGATATGCATATCTATTATAAATAGTGAAAAATTATATTTACTACAGAGCTATCCCAATAACTGTTACCACTTCCTCTAATGAAACTGAAATCATTATTCCTGAATATCCCTATCTACTAGTATAGTATAGTACTAGTAAAAGTTTCTAAAGTCGTCTCGCTCACTCAGCCTTGCAACCAGCTCGACGAAGCAATGTTCCTGTGCTACGAATATGAACTACATTTTCAAATAGAAGATGCCTGTATCAAGGCTTTAATTAAATTCTCAGATAGAACGAGCTCCTACCATCCAGTACCAGTCGAAATTAGCTCAGTGAAAATTCAATCATTAGGAAAGGAAAGATGGATTATCTATAACTAGATAAAAATGATAATATCAAAGATACACCATCCAAAATAAGAGAATAATCTTATTTTGGATCACTGCGACACGAAAATGAATGGAATCACTCTGAAATTACTCTGAAATCAAGACAAACAATTACCAGCAACTTTAAATTCTCAAAACTACCATATAATATAAAAATAAACCTTCCGAATATAACAGTTTCTGAGCCTCAGCCGAAGAGGAAAACCATCGACTTGAACACTAGTGATTTAACAAATCTTGTACAATTAAATAACCATTTAAAAATAAGTGAAAGTGAAATAAAAGAAAGCTGTGAAAAATTTATCAATGTAAAAAGTGTTAATTGGGAACTATTTTGTTATATTTAATTTTAATTATGTTAATTTGTATAATTCTAATTTACAAATATAAATTTTTATAAAACATTTAATCAAAATAATCAAAGCAAAATTGATCATTCCACTGATAATTTTGAACTTATGTAAACTAACAAACATACCTACTACTTGCCAACCCACCCACATACCTACAAATGCTTAATTAAAGTGTGTAATAACAATAAAAAGGTGAAAAAAAAAGCATGTATCTAGTACCCTCTTTTTATTAAAAAAATTATCATACAATAAAATAAAGGTACTTGCGTGAAAAAGTAATATCAAGTATTTACTTACTGTAATAGATGTTAGGGTTCACTTTGGCTTGTAAGAGTTTGTGCTCACAGAAAGACGTGTTTACTACGTGATGATTTATTTGCAAATGATTTTACAAATTATGCCTTTAAATATTGAACCTATTCACACATGCATACGTATTCACACTTACGCTTACTCTTACACTCATATAGATCATTATATCCGAACATACCGCCCACCAAAGGGCCTATGAGCCCTTTAACAATTTTATTACACGTTACAACGTTTTGATTACAATAGACTCAAAGATAACACATAGAAAAAATAAAGACACAAAATATGTACACAATTAAACATATAGAATATAGGTAAACACAATTTGCCCTAGTTATAAATAAAATAAATCATGATTCAATGTCTATTGGTAAGTAATACAGCGTATTTACAGATCTTTGCACGACACTAGCACCACTTTTTACACTGTATACACGAGTGACGCAGTCGGCCGTCCACCCTGGGGATGTTATAATCGTCCAGGTAAGGTGTAAAACTCTTTAGTTTACTGGCTCTTTTAATTTGTTCCCTTGATTTCAGGTGCTGTATTTCCTCTTCGAAGCTGTCCCTCTGAGTTATTTTTATGCAGGTTTTTAGCGCATCATTAAGTTCCGTCGTGGTCACAGGTAAGTCTTTGTATTCCATTTTCTTTCCCTTTAAGAATCTTTTAGAATATTTCATCATCATCATTATTACAGCCCTTCACAAGTCCACTGCTGAACATAGGCCTCCCCCAAGTAATGCCACAAAGCACGGTCCTGAGCCACCTGCATCCATCGACTTCCTGCATATCTTACCAGGTCGTCACTCCATCTAGTGGGGGGCTCGCCCTACACTACGCCTACCGGTACGAGGCTGCCACTCGAGAACCTTTCTTCCCCATCGGTTATCGGTTCTTCGAGCTATATGACCGGCCCATTGCCACTTCAGCTTACTAATCCGTTGGGCTATGTCGGTCACTCTAGTTTTACTGCGGATATGCTCATTTCTGAGTCTATCACGCAGAGAAACTCCGAGCATAGCTCTCTCCATAGCTCGCTGAGCGACCTTGAGCGTCCTCATACGGCCAGTAGTGAAGGACCACGTCTCAGATCCGTAAGTCATCACTGGCAACACGCACTGGTTGTACAATCTAGTTTTTAGAGATTGAGGTATACCTGACGAGAAGATATGTCGTTATTTCCCGAACGCTGCCCAGCCGAGTTGAATCCGTCGATTGACCTCTCGGTCGAAGTTGGACTTACCTAGGAGCATAGTGCTCCCAACAACTACCGATATAGGTGTGACATGGACATTAAACATGATCTTTGTTTTGTCCATGTTCATCTTAAGACCTATCCGTTGGGAGGCACTATTGAGGTCATTGAGCATAGTGCTTAAGTCCTCCAGCGATTCTGCCATAAGGACTATATCGTCGGCAAATCGAAGGTGAGTGATGTACTCGCCATTGATGTTAATACCGTATCCTTTCCAGTCCAGTAGCTTGAAAACGTCTTCCAATGAAGCGGTGAAGAGTTTCGGGGATATAACGTCACCCTGTCTTACACCTCTCTGCAGTTGGATAGGTTCCGAGCTCTGGTTTTGTACTCGGATAGCCATCGTAGCCCAACTGTACAAACACTTCAGCACTTTGATATACCGACAGTCAACTTGGCACCGCTGAAGGGACTGTAGCACCGCCCAAATTTGGAATATATATTTTTTTAGAATATATAATCACCTTAAGCAATTCTTGCAACTTGTCGCAACCCTTAAATTTTGTACTAATACTCTTCTCATTGTCAAATTTACATGCATTGATTTTATTCTTTCCAGGTCTGTCCAGGTTGAATTTGATCTGCTGTATTGGATTTCCACTACTCTCAGCCACTCTGGGCCCTTCCACCACAGTTCATTTCTTAGTTCTTGCAATGATTGCCCTCGTGAAGCGGAGTCAGCTGGGTTTTCTGGCTATTTGACATGATACCAATTATGATTGCCGATTGTGTCAAGTATTTCAACAACCCTGTTTTTCACGTTAGTGCTCCATCTTGCAGGATCACCAAACAACCACGAGAGTACAATGGTTGAGTCAGTCCAAGCAAATATCTGACAGGCAGGTACGTTCATTGATTTCTTTATCTGTTTTAAAAGCCCTACTAAGTGGCGCTGTAAAGCAAGCATTACAGCGCCACTTAGTTCCAGACGAGGTAGGGATTGTGGTTTTGTAGGTGCAACCTTGGTTTTAGCAGCGAAGATTGATGTCTTCACTTCACCGCTTTCTGTTCTTACTCTTAGGTAGGCTACTGCAGCGTAAGCTCGAGATGATGCATCATAGAATCCGTGGATAGTAACATTGTTTAGTGTGGCTTCAGTAGTATTTAGCCATCTGTTTACTTTGATATCAGATAGGTACATATGAAACGAATCGCGTATATTGTTCCATTCTGCAGCAATCGTTTCGTCCACCTCCTCATCCCATGCTACACCTTGCAGCCATAATCTTTGGATTAGAAGTTTGGCAGGTAAGACAGAAGGTGCCAACCAGCCCAGTGAATCAAATAATCTCTGTAGGTCCCCCAGAATTGTTCTCCTTGTAATTATATTTACCGTAGCAGGTAGGTTTAAGCTGTATTGAAATAGATCTTTGCCCATGTTCCAGTGTAGTCCTAAGGTTCGTGTAATCCCGTCTAATGTTATGTCCAGTTTTACATGAGAAATTCTTTCTGACTCTTCAAATTCCTTTAGGAAGTCTGCATCATTAGAACACATTTTTTTTTAATTTGAAGCCTCCCTTCTCTAGTATGCTGTCTACGTCTTTGGCTAGTCTGATAGCATCGGCGAAGTTGTCTTTCCCAGACATCATATGATCCATGAAGTAATCCCTCTTTATTATTTCTGCTGCTTCGGGATGGCCTTCTTCGGCTTTGGCCTTCGTCATGAGCTACTTAGTCATGACGAAGGCCTTACTGCCAAGTTAGGAGCAGAAGCAGTTCCGAACGTGACTCTGGTAAGTAGGTAGTCCTTGACAGGATCTTGATCATCATATCTCCAAAGTACTCGTTGCAGATCCCTATATTCTTTTGTGACCATGATTGGGAGATACATTTTTTGTATATCCGCTACAAAGCAGATTCTTTTCATCCGCCATCTCATTATAAGACTTCTCATATCTTCTTGTAGCTGTGGTCCTACCAACAGCTCGTCGTTGAGTGAGATGTAGTTGGTTCCTCGTTGTGATGCGTCAAATACTGTTCTAATTTTTGTAGTTTTCTTTTTCTTCCTTAACAACAGCATGATGTGGTAAGTAAACCGATGGATTGCTCATTTCGTGTCTGGGTACCTCTTCCATGTAATTTGATTCGTAGTCTTTCATAACCGTAGCATAATCGTTTTTTAGTTTTGGGTTTTTCTTGAATCTTTGTTCTAATAGATAAAGTCTCTGCAGAGCTATTGTTCGCGTGTTTCCTTGGGATGATAATAACATTTTAGGTTTCTTGGGTAGTGTCACAATGTATCGTCCGTCATTATTTCTGATGGTTGTGGTTTCGTAGATTTCCTCGCACCTTCGTTCATCTGCTGTAGGTATTACTTTATCGTATGCATCTTGTTCCCACATTCGTTTAAGCATATCGTTTAGGTCAATATTATGGTGCATAACAATTAATTTGTCGACGGGTTTGTCTTCCACGCTCTTTAAATTAAGTTTCGTGCCGTGATTAAGTTCCTCACTAAGCTAGGAAAAACGCCACTTATCTAAAATCACTTATGGAAAAGATGTCATCTGTGCACGAGGACTCTTGCCCTGAAAAAACGATTAACTGAGGTGACTTCCTCAGACATTGTCGAAAAAGTCAAGAAACTTGTTATTGAAGATGTTTGTCTGAAGAAAAAACAGATCGTAAAAGTGACTGCAGTAACATCTAAGAGTATTTCAAACATTTTCCATGACCATCTTGGCATGTCTAAAGTCAGTGCAAGTTGGGTGCCAAGAATGCTCTCACACCGCGTCAGAAACAGCACGAATCAAGTGTTTGCGCGAGTATTTGGACCTGTGTAGTGAAAACAGGGACGAAATTATGAACCAAATTTTAGCTGTAGATGAAACTTGGGTTCATCACTATGAACCTGAGTCAAAGCAAGAGTCCATGCAGTGGCATAAAACGGGGCAGAACCGCGTAAGAAGTTCAAGGTGTCACCATCGGCTGTAAAGACTACGGCTTCAGTTTATTGGGATTTAGAGAGGATTTTATTGATCGATAATAAAGATAAAAGTGTCAGTATCACGGAACATTACGCTATGCTATTAAAAAGTTAAAAGTTGTGTTAAAAGAAAAAATAAGGGGAAAGTGGTTTCGATGTATGCCCCATTTGCACGACAACGCACCCGTTCACAAAAATTAACTTGTGATGGCTTCCTTATACAAGTGCGGCTTCGAAACCTTAAACCAATCTCCCTATAGCCCAGTTTAGGCCATTCTGGATTATTATTCGTTTATTATAATATTTCCGAATATGAAAAAAAAGTCTGGAAAATAAATTTACAGATGACAAAGAGGTAAAGTCGGCAATTTCTGTCTATTTTGTGGGCCTCGACGAAAGTTTATTTTCGAAGGTGTAAATAAATTATTTGAACGGTCTGACAAGTTTATTTGGGTTAAAAGAGAATATTTCAAAAAGGAAAAATGACAGATGTCAATGCCCCTCTTGGCTCCCAGGACCATTGTCTAGTCCGAAGTGTGGTACTGGAACTGTCAGCGGAACTGTCACGCTGAAATCGCGGTTGCATTCTGCGGGCTGCCACAGTGTTTCGTACTACAGGTCGGCCGATTAGGATAGGATGCAGTCTTTCTTTGCATCCAGCGCAAAAAAATCAAAATAAAAGGAATGCATAATAAATACATGAAACAGCCTAGCCACGGGGATCGACGGCACGAACGGCGAAGCAGCAGGCGGGGCGACAATTCGCGCGGCGCGATTTGAGGCTGAGAGCGAAATGTCTTTATCAAAGTTATCTCGATATTGCTTAGAAAGTAATTATTTTTTGATTCAAGACACAATATTTGGAAGAGATTGCGCAGTACATGATTTGAATAGGAATCGGGTTATAGATGGAGAATTCCACAACAAATACGGAATGCATCTAGAAAAAAAATTCGAGTAAATACCAGATTGAATATCGGAATCTGCGATTATATTCTTGTTAATATTCAACCAGAATTGAAGATAAAAGTCAATGCGGATATAATTTTAAGTTATTTTAGTCGGCCCGGCATTTTTCGCGGCGAAAACAACTAAAATATTTTGTTCTCTATACTATTCGCTGCGTCTGCCGCCCCACTCCGTGGCTAGCACCTTACTGATTCACACATTTGTTTCCGTCACCCGCCGCGCCGTTAGTCGCCCGCGCGATTCGCACGGTAAATTTTGCCGGTCACTTCGCCACTCGCCGCTACACATAGCTTGATCCATACATTTCTATACATTTGTTTTAGTCGCTAGACGCCTCGCCGTTTGCGCCGCCCGAATTTTCGCTACGGCGAATGTCCCGTGGCCAGGCTATTAGGGTCGGGTTTACTTTTCGCCGGACGATCCCAAAGTTGTTGCTAATTCTGTCGCTGATGTGGTACTTCAGTTTATGGAACTCCTAATTCCTTCCTCTGTGTTGCCCAATAGAGGCAGATCTCAGCCATGCTTTAGTTTCCCATGTAAAATAGCATCATGCTATAAGCAAGATTACTACGGTTTTCGTCGGGGTCGATCAGCTGGTGATCTTTTGATATACCTGACTCATAGATGGGTGGAGGCAGTAGAGTCCAAGTGGGAGGCATTGGCCGATAGTTTAGACATTTCGAGGGCCTTCGAGCGGGTTTGCCACAAAGCGCTTCTTTCGAAGCTCCCTTCATATGGGCTTCCCGAGAAATTGTGCAATTGGATCACCAGCTTTCTTGCAGATCGGAGCATTAAGGTTGTAGTAGACAGTGCATGCTCAGATTACTGGTACTCCGACACTGGTGTTCCACAAGGCTACGTGCTCTCACCAACGCTGTTTCTTCTGCATATTGTAACGCACCCGCCCCTTCTTATATATTATTTCCCCCATATCTTTCCATATGTATATTATATTATTATATCCCCTTTTATATAAAATTATATCCATATATGGGTCACATGTGACCAGGATAAATATGTTTTGATCTTTTTAAAGGTTTAGTAATAGGCCATTTGTAATACTCATGGCGTGATCATCTTAGTTAGGACCCTTATTTGTGTTTGTTTTGCAAATTAGTTCTTTTAGGTGTCTTTTGGAAAAATTAATATTCACTAGAGCAATTGAAAGCCGTTAGTAGTGCCTTATAAGCTAACACCCGTATTTATAAAGAAGTAATTACTTGTTGCTAAGTAATTTCTTAATTAAGGTATTACTTAGGGTTAGAATTCTTAATTATAAAATCTCATTCTATAGTTGAGTAACACACGTTACTTACTTGAGCAAATACCTGAGTAACAGTCTACGCTTGGTGGTTTTTCTGTGTGGCAACACTTCGTAGCTGCGTTTTGTTTCATGAAAAGTCAAACGTAAGGTCTAGATTACTTTTACGATATCTTGCAATAATATCTTTCATATTACTTTATTTTATATTTATAATAGCATCGCGCTGTATAAAGTAATATATATAGTTAAAAGTTTATTATTTCATTATTTTCATTTAATTTTATCGGTACAAAAAAAAGAATGCTTGGAAAAACAAAAAGTTTGATATGTTAAAACCCTAGTAAATTTAAATGTTCACTTTCTTTTTACACATCGATTATATGCTGACATGTGATTTTTTATTTAAAAAGATTATACATACATTCATGGTTGTCAATTATTACCATTTTGAACTAATTTACTCTGAAATAAAAACCATTTCGACGGCGAGTTGAGTTTTTCTTTGAATATCTTTCCATAAATTACGTCTATTTCGGACATATTTTGAAAATATGTCCGAAGTAGACAGAAAAAACCGTTCTCGAGTTTGGAAAAGGATTTGTTTTTAAATATCATACAAAAATACATTGAGCTATTATGTACTACGTACTAGAGGCGACACTGCATTCAGCTACTATGTTCCACTCAACTGCGGTGCATACACCGCACTTTAATCAGTCACTCGCTAGACGCTTGTAGAGTTGTCACGTGTTGTGTTGATTTTAAAAAAAATCTCTTGATAAAAATATTCCGTCGTTTGTACTTAGATATTGCACAAATAATTCAAGAAATGTCAGTAAAAACCAAGAAATTACTTTCCATCGGTTAATAAGATACTTAATCAATAAAAAGTATTATAGATTAATAATAAAACAAATTATTCCTAAGACGCCATTTCGTGTCATGGAATATAGATTATGAAATTAATATGTTCAGATGCGACATTTTTGTGGGTACTAAAGTATAGGACGATTATATTATTATACACATTTTTTTTGTAGAAACATGTATAAGTTATTATAATTAGGCTTATTTTTCATGTTTATATCTGCTTATTATTCTTTTATTTTATTTTTAGGTTTCCACATCAAAGTCAAAGTGGAATAAATTCGTCCATTATTAATTCTAGCGTGCCCAGCATTTATGAAAGACTCTTATTCTAATTTAAATAAATATATTTGTAATTTAAATGTTATGTTAATAAGTTTTGTTAAACATACATCTAGTATGTTTTTTATATTTGACATACATACCTTTTAAAATATTCAGATAAAAATATCATTAAAATATAATTGTGATATAATATTATGTAATATTATATTAAATAAGCAAATATAATATACAAAATAAATGGCAAAATTTAAATATTGTTCACGATATAATTTTACCTATTTAACAATATAATCTACTATTACCTACGGGTCATTCTACCTATGTTTATTCTATGATAAAAAAAACCAACCGCGCTAACACAGAGTAGCACACATTTTTTGTTTGAGATAGCTGTTCTAGTACGTAATCATATTTTTGCATTGAAGTAATATGTACTTAACATATTACTTCTATGCAAAAATATGATACTATCCTAACCTGCAAACAAACAAATGCTTTTCAAAATCATCATTTGTATTCCTCAAATTTTTTTATTAAATCTGGCAATAGCAATGCCAAAATTCGGCAACTATCTACACTATATTATACACCGTCGATTGAGAAATATGCATGATATCTCCACATAGGTACAATCTGAAAGCTTCCAGTGGCATAAAAACGTAAAGCATAAGCAACTGACACAGCGGAGTTATAGGAAGCCCCCTTTGTGTCTCTAATTGTAAACAGTCAGTAATTCTCGGTAAAATCATATGTATCACAATGCTCTTGGAGAAACAAAATCTCTTTTTAAAACAATCTTCCGAATAATTACGAAATAGATCCACATCACGAAAGTAAACTTTGGGATTTCTATGTTCAGCAAATTCTATCTCCTCTAATATACAATTATTATCAATATTGTCTACAACAGCAAAAACCATTTCAATGCTATCCAAAGTTCCCATTTTTTATCCAGAATAACCTCAAAGTAGTGCTTAAGTAAACGAAATGGTGACTATTACATGGCCGAGTATTCTATATTTTGACAGTTCTAACTTGGAGCAATTACTTAACTATGGAATACAAATCGTTACTTAAGTAATTACTTTTACTTGTTTATAAATACGGGTGTAAGTGAACCCCGTTCACGAAGATAGGGCCCAAGAAAGGTTAAGAACATTAAAACGTCTCTTTTCCATGTGTATCAGGTTTACGTTATGAATTTATTATTAATTATCCCTTCCCGCTTGGGATAGACTCACAATATGTAAATATACAACATGTAACAAAAACCCTGTGGTTCCCGTTAACTGCGTAATCGGAATCAGTATTCAAGCGTATAGAAATATTTTTTTCTCACAAAAAAAAAACACATTTAAAAAATAAATTTTAATTAAAAAAATATATTTGCACATTGTATGTGGCTGGTATTATCTCTGCATTGGCATAGGAGTAAAAGGATTGTCAAAGAACCCGCATTACCAGGTGTGAGTCAAACCAAGACGCAGAGAGCGCCATTGAGAATATCAACCCGCCAAACAACCATCACAGAGACGCATAGTTGCAGAACGCAACAATACGACTATCATCGGGCTTACACCATCCCAAGGTTTCCCATACAATCCCAGCAGACATCACCATCCGCATACCTTCATCGTCCAGAACCAGAAGATGTGTCGAATTAGGCGCTACATAGCCTTACTATTACTATTATATGTCTTTAATATATGGGACTTCAACCAACAAATCTAATACTTGTGCATCATAAAGACCTTTTATAATAATGATTTTGTATCATAGACCTTACTATTTATTTATTTTTATTTATTTAATCTTTATTATACACCGTATAATACTAAGAGATATAAAGGGCGGACTTAATGCCTTATGGCATTCTCTGCCAGTCAACCCGGGATTATTTGAGAAACTGTGATCAGGTGATGCAGGTGTAACCAATCACTTTATAAATAAATAATAAGGATATAAAACAAAATAAAATGCAGATGAATATAATCCATATAGTCAGTAAAATATACATACTTACTTAATATATAATATAGGATAAATAATAAATGTATAAACGGGTACTTCTTTATAAAAAATCTATAAGTAAATAAAATATATTTATGAGAGAAAAATAAAATAACACAATACATATTAAAATACATTATACAAAACTATCATAAGTCCCTAATATAGGACTATATATTGTGCAAGAATACTAGGATTAGTCAGTTACCCAACCACCCCATCTATATGTACCTTTGGGTATGCGTCTCCAGCCCCCTTATATAAGCAATATTTACACAAACACACTCAATAACTTAGGCAATTTTCATTATACGAACACGCCCAATGACTTAGGCAATTTTCACTACACGAACACGCTCAATGACTTAGGCAATTTTTGACCAATTTTCCAATTATTTTATGAATGTTATTTATCTTAATTATTATAATATTTTCTACTTGTATTTCTATTATTTAACACATTTCGAATATTTTAACAAATTTTTTAGTAATTTTATTGATTTTGAAAAAAATTTTAAGCCTTTAATTTATTATAATACTTCATGTCTGAAATGTATTCATTTTGACTTAATACTTATTAATGTATTTTTATTGTTTAATATATTTCTTCTTAGATACATTTTGACGGCTTTGTATAAAAACCAATTATTTGTAATAACAATGGGCCGTAAGCCGTAACAATATCAATGATAGGTTGCATACCGATAACTTTCATTGCTATGCAGATGACAGCAATGATGATGCTCCGACCGTGCCAATATTTCTCGGGAAAACGTCGCGGAGTACCGGAACAAACTTGTATCTGAAGTCAAGTCTTTGCTAAACAAAGTCTTAGATTGGGAGCGACTAAATCTAGCCCAGTTTAATACTCAGATGGCACAAGTTTGCGCGCTAAAAAGAAACGTGCGTCGTGGTCACTTCGAAGAGAAGGCCAAATTGGCCTCTAAGAAGCTTGGCGTGCTCAGCAGAGCGGGACAGTATTTCATGCCGGCACACTGCCTGCAATTTTACAAAGCGCAAGTTTAGCCTCACATGGAATACTGTTCTTATCTCTTGATATTCGAATAGTTGGTTATTTCGGAACCTCCTGGCTGGAACGATAGTGGTAAACAATGTTTATGAATGATATATCGGTGATTGAAACAATTGATGTATGGTTTCAAAGGGAGCGTGACGCGTTGCTCGAACGTGTTCAAAGTATTTATGAACAATCTAAGATTGCGCACTTATCTCAAGATAGTACAGCTAAATTTCTTATCATGCAAAACGTTGGACAATATTCGAGTAGATGTCCATTCCAATTTGGACGAGTATAATCTTTCATTGAGACGCGGGGTCGCCGCGACCTCAAGTGATCTTCAAGTTAAGTTATTTTTTTAGCTATTGAAGCTGGCAACCCGAATTTTTTGCTAGTTTCCTAACTCTTTAGTCTGCACTCAATTCGTTGTCCGCGCCGCGAAGTTGATCGCACGCATTGCATGGAGGGGCTTGGGATCACGGCGACCCCGCGTGACCAATAGTGTAGTTCAAATTTAGGTAAGTAAATATTTATATATGATGATTTTAAACATGTTTTTCACCTTATCATGACAATTTCGAAAATATTTTTCGATGCGCGACTAGGGCATCCCCAATGAAAAAAGTTCCCTTACTGCCCTTAGTATTATTACGCTGCACGGTGATAGGCACTCTACAGACCGGGTCCACTTTGACGCTCCAATTAGGGACTCTTACTTCAATACTCTTATTACACCACCCTTATTAAGGACCCTGTTGACCACATTCAGTGTAGTGTAATAGGTACCCCTAATGGATGGAATAGGAATAACTGAGAATAGGGGAAGAGTAGTTCGAGGAGCTATTAAGTTTAGTTCCTTATATCGAAAAACAAAATACGGTTTTAAGACAGAGCGCTGGGCAAAGACAATTTGTGACTTTAAGGTTTCTACCTGTATGTGCGCGTATTTGTGTGCGCATGCTTTGTGTTTCAAAGAGTATTCATTTGTTTTTTAACAAAATAAATTGTTTTTTAAAATGTATGGTAGCTAAATTATTTATGAATATTTTAACTATATATATATTCTAAATGAACACTACTAAGTAGACTTTACATTATGAAATATTTTTGTAACGCATTAGAAGTAAATACTATACATATTCTAAAATAAACGATGTATGCGAACCAACAGCAATGTAGCCCAACACGATGCGACATAGGCCGGCCTCACTGCAACGTTACGTTCTTTGCTTGTACTAAAAGTATTACCACGACGGACAGAATAACGACAACAATTTACACACGTTGAATGATGTATGCGCAGTTAGCAATATAAAGATATACTGCTTGTACGAGTGGGGAAGTTTAACCGCTTATTATATAGTAATCTATCCTTACTCCGTACTCCGTAGGCATGGTAGCTCAGATGGTTAATGCTCGCTGTAAATATAACAGAACGCGAGTAACCCGGGTTCAATCCCCGCCGGCACCAATGAAATTGTTAATTGCAATTATAAGTGCTGATTTAGCACTTGCTTGCTGTGAAGGAAAACATCGTGAGGAAACCTGCATGTCTGTGGAATAAGAAAAAAAAATATTTTCGAAGACATGTGTAGTTCGCCAACACGCATTGGGGCAGCGCGGCGGACACTTCTTTGCCCTAAAACCCTCTCAGAAATGAGCGGAGGCCTGTTCCCAGCAGTGGGACGTAAATAGGCTGTAACTTTACTTTTACTTTACTACCCTTACTCTCTGTACTTGATTTAGAAAACAATTTACTTTCTTTCAATTTACTTTAGGTCGTTTATAAGTCTTGTCCTATTTTTTAAATATTTTAAGGCATATAAAAAAGAAAAATAAATAACTAAACAAATACGACAAGACGTCACGTCTTGTAAAGTAACGTCACACATAATCAGAAACTATCAAGAAGTACTAGCGTACACATATTACTACTACAATAGGGATGTCACTCTTCTAGTAAATCAAAAGATATGAGTTACTATCATATTTGGCATAGTATAAAGAGACCAAAGATGACCAATTGACATTTCTATTTACACGCATGGATTACACGCAACATCTTTCAATAGATTTTTCTCTTTATGCCTTATTTGAAAATTAAATTAGAAAAAGCGAGACAAGTATAGAATCTCTCTATGCATACGTATATATTTGATTAGTCTAAGATGCGTAGTATCCTCTTAGTAGTCTGTATAGTGTATACTCTATGCTCCATTAGTCTCCATTTAGTTTGTTGTAGTTTGGCTGTTTTGAATGTTTGATAATATATGCGTACTATCATCCAAAGCATTGAGTGTAGAGTTAAGGAGAACCGTCTCTGTATATTAAAAAGTATCCGTAAGAAAGCGTTAAATAAGGGTGGCGCCTCTGTAGCTAGAGGGTAAATTTAAAAGAATTTTTATTGCACAAATTTTCACCATAATTCTTTTTTTTCACTCTCAAAGTGTTTCACGGTAACTTTTTCTGGATTATTTTTACTAAATTATTTAGACAACGTGAGTAGTTGAGGTTTTAAATACAGCAGTTTCATCAACTACTCTAGTCTCCACAAGTATTAAATTCCTCGACTCGGCGCATTTCACTCCGTCGACAACTGCTAAGTTCATATCATACCCTCTAGCTATTCTAGCGCTGTTGTCGAAAGTTTTTGAACTGTTATTTACTGCTTGGATACTTTTTCAACTATTCTCCATGTGAGACGGATCTCATTTTTAATATCCTCTTAGTAGTCTGTGGATAATAGCTTGCTACTTTTATCCCTTTGAGTATTAAACCAACTGGAGAGGCCATGCGCGTTAATTTCTAAACAAAAATTCTGTCAACATCAGGGGGTTAACGAATACGAATCAAAAAAGACCACGCAAAAGGTCATCACCCTTTGCGTGGTCTTTTTTTATTCGTATACGTGACAACGAGGCTTTCCTTGAGTTTGAGTGATTAATTTAACTTCGATTGCCATTAATTTGCGTCGACGAGTTGCTTGTATGGTATTTTAATATCGTACGAAGGAATTTTTGCTTTGTCGGGTGGAATGCTAAACTTTGTGATGCGAGAGGAGATCGCGTTCCTCTTCGATTATAGTTTTGTGCTAAGTGACGTTAGACTTGAGTTCAGATAACGGTGAAAGCCCACTGGAGTGATTGCGTCTTGTGGAGCAGAGCAACGCATGTGGATCTGCTGGCCGATTACATCGGTGACGTCAGGTTACATTACACACCTTCTGACACCACTTACACCTACCATTTACTTGCCCCTGACGGCACCTTGTGGTCGACCCTACCTCCGGAACTCGGTAAGTATGTGGTTGCTTATCCAACCATTACATAATAATTATCCATAGGCCATTCGGGCCCGAACGCTCTGTTGCCCGTCGAGTTGGGTTAATGATGGGCCCTAGCCCAGTCGACTTCTGTCGGGGCAACTGAGGGCCGTAACAACAGGAGAACCATCGCTGTAGAAAATAGTGTCCCAAAAATCTGGACAAAATAAGTGAGGAGCTGCGATTGCTAAGTTGTTTCAATAAACGCGGACTGTTGTGCGCTAGTTTAAAATAATTATAATATCATTGAAAGAAAAAAAAAAAGAAAATAACGAAATTTTTATTATTATTTATGATTATTATTACTTATTAATAAATAAATTATAAATATCTTTTATCATTTTAAATATTATAAATTATTACAAATTTAAATTATTAATTATCATTGATTTATTATTATTATTGTTGTTATATCATTTTACCATTTTTTAATGTTTCTTTTTTCAATAATTAAAAAATTACTTGCCAGATGGTATGTAGCGACGGTAGCGTGGCTATATATTATACAAATTTTCAGGGACAGGCTGGAGGCGGGCTGTGCTTTAGCACTAATTAGCGATCATTCTCCTGTTCTCTAAGTTCTAAACTCCATGGATGAGCATGATTATTGCTTTGCATTCAAACCAACGAAAGATATTATATTAAATCGAATGAATAAATAATATGATTATAACTACAATGTTTAATTTTAATTTAATAAAAATATGACATTTAAATGTGTACTTCTACTTTTCTTAGTTTAATACCATGGTGAATAAATTTGGCAGTATTTAGGCAATTTTCGCCACAGACTTTGGCAGTTCGGTTTGGTTTTTAACAAAGTAAGGCAGGATCTGTATTTTAAAGATGGTCACACTGTGCTACATAGCCAGTTGCAAAGAGTAAAGTAAATATCATAGAATACTATAATACATACATAATAGAACGGGGGAGTGGGCGGAGCCCGGTTAGCCACTAACATGTCACTAACACGTCAATTCACGCGTATAAATGTCAACACGATATGTGTTTAGACGTTACAATCGCTTCCAAATTTCCCATGCAAATTATTTAGAAAATGCCAAATCACACGCTATTTACGAATAAATATGTATTAAAATCAGTCTGTCAACAGCGAATCGGGTTTGTAGTAGTGATAAAACGACGTTATTGGTTGTATGTGTGCTCCCGGCGACGCCTATCGTCGTACAAAATAATGTTGACAGCCATTCTATTGTGTATTATAGTATTCTATGGTAAATATATAAGGAAAGCCAGTAGCCAGCAGTATTGCCAACTTGGCGGGTTTACCGCTGGATTTGACGGGTCAGCGAGGTTGGCAACGAGAAAAAAAATTGTGTTTAACGGCTAACGAATTTTTAACGGCACAGCTATAGGTATTATAAAACGGTAGTATGTATATACTTTGGTAGATTTAATTCTGAAAAATAATCCATATGCGTCAAGAATCGATATCAAATCAATTCATTCTTAATATTTAGGGGGGAATGAAAACTTGAAAATCCATACTTGACGGGTTTTGACGGGATTATAGTGCTCTCTACGTAGACAGAGAAACCTATAGACTAATGATTAGCGTGGCCTTAAGTGATAAAGGGCGATAACGTAGTTTTAGGTTATACAATAATCTTTATGACTTTTTAAACACATTTAGATAAAATTATTAATTGTTCTAAGAACTGAACTGAACAAGATTTACCAATCTTAAGCTCACAAAACACTTTTTCCCACTTAAACCAACTTGTAAACTCCTTATATCGCTGTGTACTGTCAAAGTTGTTTAGCAAAGTGTAGTTTGCTAAACAAAAAAACCGGCACGGAGAAAGGGACAAACAATCACACCGCTCTGTCTCATTTCTATGCAAGACGTATGCAACGTTAGTACTCTTATTAGTTTGTGCGTATGCACATAAATCGCGAAAGAAGTCGTCAATTTGTCTATAGGTTTCTCTGTCTACGGTTCTCTACAACGGGAGCTAGATTTTAATGTTGGCAACACTGGTAGCCAGTACATTATTTATGGGCTGTGCTTAATGTTTATGTGTGTTAAGCTGATAAGCCAAGATAAGGTCTTATCAATTATCAGCTTTCGTAGAGACAAAAGTAAGAATAGTGTCACAGTTAACTAAACTGTGGTAGTATATTTCTTGCTTATCATCATAAATTATTCTATTTAAGCATAATGCCACTGGACTAGTATTTCGAAACATTCGTTTTTTTATTTAACCTGTGAGTTATCACTACAAAGGCTCATTGTTTAAAAGAAAGTTATCAACATAGATACATACTGTGTATATTTATGTATTATCAGCATATCCAAAAAGTATTTTAAATATTTATTCATTTATTCAATGGCAGTGAGTGAGGTTGGAACAAAGATTGGGTTGGAGCTTTGAGCAAAGGGTTGGAGTGAGGGTCAATAAGTACTATTATTCTTTCCATTCCTTTTATAATCTTGATATATTTTTTTAGTAAAATTGGAACTGGATAATCACAAACTTCAAACGAATAAGAATTACTGGCGTAAATATAATAATGTTATGCACTTTCGTTTTAGTTTCATTCAAATGGAGTGGTTAAACTTGAACTAGCTCATAAACACGTAGTGGAAGTTCATTTATTTTTTGTTATAAAAACATTTGTGTTGTTTTGTTATAGATTAGGTGTTTCACGAGCAAATTTTAAGTACGGATTTTATCCCGACATTTTTTTGCTTGTTCTGTATTCCTGTCAGCAGTATATAAATATAACCTTGGGTAAGTAAATCGTTGGATTAGACACATAACAATCAAAAATTATAAACTAAAACTAATTATAAAACTCATTGTGTGGATTTTATAAAACTCATTGTTGGAACATGGATTTGGGTTCAATAGTAATTTAGGAATCACTAAATTACTGAATCCACACCCACAACTAAATGAGAAATTTTACAAAATAAACTACAAAACTTAAGATACTAATAATTTAAGAGAAATTTAATTAATTATCTAAAAATAAACATATATTATACATAGTTGTTGATTTAGTGATTTTAGAAATTTTGCATATTTACTTTTATTTTTAGTTTGATTTAGTTTGAGAATATTTATAACTTTATATTAAACAGCCATACAGTCCAATATTCTTTGTCTTTCAGTTGTGAAAAATCTTTTTAAATTGCTGTATAATGGCACATTCTTCTGAATCTTCGAGAAGCTTTAAAAGTGGACTGATCGACTTTACAGCTGGATCACTAGGTTTTATATTTTTTACAACTAATATTGACACCTCAGACCAACTAAGAAAGATAGATGGGAGCTGTGTGTAGATTTCAAGTGATACAAAACCATGGTCAACTTCTTGACATGATGAGTGCATGCAAACCTCTTTGTTCTTTTCTTTATCAGCCTGTAAAAATTCCTATTCTTTTTTTTTCATAAGAAGTGTAAGGAGTTCTCTGTCTTGCTCACTTAGTTGGTCTGAGAATAATACACTTGTAAATAATATGTAGGTATGTTAAAAATCATAAGTGGTTATTACTTTAAAGTACATAATTAAAATACACACAACACATAAATAAAAAGAATAAAATAACAAAAAGAATATAATGACCTGCTTAAAGCTAAATTTATGGAGCTTTTATTCTATGGATATGCTAATTCCATCTTATTCTTATAAATAATTGAACTCATATTTACAGCCAACATAATATATATTATATGAGCTATATTATCAGACCTACTCACTAAAAATTGTTTGCAATAATCCTATGTCATGAAAACAACATTCTGTTTCTATTATTCAAACACACTCCACAAATTGATACTATCATCAAGTGTTTTACATACTTCACAGTTTTCTTTCTATCTTTCCACATCTGCCTATATAAGCCCAATGCTGAACATGTTTCCTCTCCATTTTCTGTGAGGATTTGTCAGGTAGTGCGGCCTAAGAGAATAAACACCATTTTATCCTGTAGGTGCCATAAGTAGCGATAAAAAGAAATACCATAATAATCAATTCAACCTCTCATTTCCGCCACACTTAAAATAGCCCAACTGGTGATGGATGGCAGCATCTATGGTTGTGTTTGGCACTCAATGTTCCACTTGTTTTGTACGAAGTTTTGGACATTTACATTTACAATAACTTCAAAATAAAATAATGATGTAGATTGTAAGTAATTGTGCTTAATGTTATTTTTTTATGTGATTGTTTATTTTTATTTTCCAATAGGTGGTGTAGCAGTAGTATATGTAGGTCAACCATTAGACACAGTAAAGGTTAAGATGCAAACTTTTCCACAACTATATAAGGGGATGTTTGACTGTTTAAAACAAACGCTAAGAAATGATGGAATAATCAGGGGACTATATGCAGGCACCACCCCAGCCATAATGGCCAATGTTGCTGAGAATTCAGTGCTTTTTGCAGCATATGGCTATTGTCAGAAGTTCATTTGTCAAGTTACTGGTACTGAGGTAAATATTTATTTTTGAAAGACGATAAATATTGATGAAATGAATGAAAGAGAATTCAGTGCTACATAATAGCGGTATAGTAGCTCAGAGGCTTTTTACTAACTTAAATTTCATTGTATGAAAGAACCCTTACTTTAGTGCCACTAAAACTTCTTAACAATAACTCTAAGCACTAAATGTGCCCATATGCAATGGCCATCAATAGAAAGCTTGGCATAGCTAAGTAATTATTAAAAATATTTTGTGATGAAACAATGTCTGCCTACATTTTAACTGCCCTAAGACCGATGAAGCTGTAAGAGCCAAAAGGCTAACAGCACTAACATCACAGAAACTAGACTGTATTGTTAAAGACCATCAACACTTGCCTACACTGTGAAGCCTATTAGTTGAACCTATTTAAATTGTAGTTTTTTTTATAAGGGTGACACAAACAAGTATATAGTCCGCCTGATGGTAAGTGGTTACTGTGGCCCATAGACATCTACATCTATCCTCGATTACGAATTAAAATGCAGATGCATTGTCACCCGTGAGGACTGAGATGGAATGCCTCATTTCCAGTAAAAAGGGTCTCCAGTTTACTCCACTCACCATACAAAACACAGCAGCGTTGCGCTCCTATTTTATGATGGTATTCTGTGAGAGCGTGGTCCTTCCCCTGTGGAGCCCACTTATGCTTCAATTATACTACTTATATAGCTGCAGTATGGCTCTACCATGTATATATAAACTGTTAATTTACATTTATAATGAAACTGATATGTATAATTTGCTAGTTATTACTTTGTATTATGTTTTAGAATATAGAGCAGCTTTCAACAGTGGGTAATGCAACAGCAGGTTTCCTGGCAGCATTCTTTTCATCTTTCACACTTTGTCCAACGGAATTGATTAAGTGCCAACTTCAAGCCATGAGAGAAGTCAATGTGCAGGGCTCACAAACAGCTGTATGATGACTTTTGGGTATTTCGTTGAGAATATTTCATAAATTTTTAAATATACTTATTAATAATTAATATATTGCAGCTGCTGTGATACAATTTTAATAGTATTTTTACTATGTGGGCATTCGAAAATTTTGCAAAACTAAAAGAAAATTTTATGGGTCAACAATTTTATTATAAAGTTTCTACTAAGATCTTACCACCAGCATATGTACAATGTCTAAGAACTAACTTTCAACTGACTTCAGGAAAAGGAGGAGGTTGTCAATTCAGCTGTATTTTTTGTGTTACCTCAGACCGTTATTCGTCACTACTTCTAGGTGAACCGATTTTGATGATTCATTTTTGTTTATTTGAAAGCTGGTGCTTGCCATATAAATTTGATCAAAATCTGACCAGTAGTTTTTGAGTTATCCTTAATAATGCGTATATAATTGACTTTGATTACATTGATGATGTTCTCATTTTATTTATATTGAAGTCGGTTGCATATTTTTTTTAATTTTACCACTTGTCTAAATGCTATTTGTTCGCCAATTTCCAGCGCCTGCTCGAAAGCTGCTAAAGCATCTTTCGACTGTATCCCTTGCAGCTGATTTTTATATTTCAGGGTATAAAAATAGTCACACGGTGGCAACTCCACCGATCTTATCTGCAATGTCTGCTGAATCTCTTCTTACCTAATCTATTCTCTTCAATTAATTATTTACGACTAGCTAGCTACCAAGTTTCCTCTCTTAACAGCCGGCGAAATGCGACCACTTCTTTATTCATCTCTCAACGTGAGTAGCGGTACACGGTTGCTATAGGTTTTTTTTATTTATAAAAGCCATTTGAAATCTATCTAATGGTTCGTCCAGTTTTAAGCGACGCAGATCATTGGTAAAAAGAAAAAGAAGATATTGATATGAGATCTGAATAGGGTTGTGACGCCGGACATAGGATTTTCGGATGCGTGTCCGACTATTTTAGACGGTGACGGTTAAAGACGGTTAGGCTTTTACATTTTCCCAGTCGCGCTGCATTGGCTCGAACGACCCATGGCGTGGCGCAATTTTGATATGAATCGCATAATTTAAAAAAAAATCATACGATTTGATTAGAAAATTACAGAAAACCTGGATTTGCGTACAGCAATTTAATTATTTTTTTAAAACTATGACACAGAATCAAAGTAAAGTCCGGACCTGGCAACCCTTACCATCGAACATTAAATAATTAAAAATTGGACGCACTATCGAGTGTAGAAGTAAGGTGCACCAACTCCCATAGTTGAATAGTTGAAAAAGTGGCCATCTGTAAGCAGTATATAACAGCTCAAAAACTCTCCACAACAGCGCTGGAGTAGCTACTGGGATGAAATGAAATTAGCAGTTGTCGACGGTTTAAGTGTGCTGTTAAACTGCTCCGTAGCTCTAAAATCTAAAATAATTTTATTTAGTAAATATAACCTCGAAAAATTCGTCTATCCCACTAATATATTTGGTGCGTTCTTTAAAATTTACTCCATAGCTATAGTGGCGCCACCCTTATTTAACTGTTTTCTATGGACACTTTTAATACACAGTCTGCACTCCTTACTTCTACACTCTATACTACGCACGCAAACCTATCCATTCAAAATAGGAAAACAACAAAGAAGAGACACTATGATCATAGTGCTTCATCCCACTTTCACATCATTTTTCACAGGAACATAGCCTGTTAATTTTATTACGTTTTCGTTTGCATATTATTTTCTGTTCTAAATTTTGTACGCGATAATAACACGTCGGTTAGACGTAGGTCTCGATCTACTTTTAGCGGCGTAGTAGGTACCTTATCTTCCTTTGCGTTTTTGTTTTAATTAATGACGCAGATTCATTTTTCAATGATACAAAGAAAAGATGTGGAGGGAAATATGAAATTGGAACATTCGTATATTTTTTTTACTTTTAAACAATCGAATTTTCAAAATAAATTCTAACAGGCCAGTGCCTCATACCAAAAACAAAATTGTACCTGTAATTGTATACAAACGCACGAAGTAAAACTTTTATACGACATAGCATTCTTCATTAATTTCGTATTATACATAAGTAGGTTGGATAATAGTATACTCATGCAGCCACTGCGGTGAAACATTAGATGAAAATATGACGTTATTATAATTTAAATTAAATATCGTAATAAATTTCTCCACTACGTCGGTAAAGAGTTTCACTTCAATTGGCAAAACTTTCTGCGTGGCCTGTCGTAGATAAAGACAGATAACTCTTAACAGATTAGCAACAAGTAAAAAACGACAACAAAAACCACCATTAAAATTCTTACCCCTTAAATATCATTTTTCATTTTTCGAAACATATTACAAGCTAATTTTTAATTTAGAAACTATTTCGATTGTGTCTACCAGCATGTTTCAGAGTATGTTGAAAATTGGTTTGTGATCGGATTCAACCACATCATAATTTATTCTATTATCTACTGGATATTGAGGGCAAGATATTGTGAATTGATGCCTTTAATTTTAGATAAAAGTGACGCCACTGCAGCTCTCGCAACAAATATTCAAACAATATGGAATACAAGGCCTATTTAGAGGGCTTGTACCGACAATAATGAGGGAAATGCCGGGATATTTTTTCTTTTTCGGTGGATATGAAGGTAGGTAATTTTTATAAATATCGAATCTACTACAAAACATATAAATAACTAAAAATCTCTAGGACAGGATTTATCTCGAGTTCTTATAATGTATTCCATGAATATAATAATAATATTTTGTTATATATCTTTATATGTCTTTTTTTGCCTTATTTTAAGTAGTAAGTACTTGCCGGAAGCCGTACTTGAAAATGACCGCGCCAGGGTCAACTGGGACCGAGCCATAATCACAGACAGGACTATTCTTGCGAATAAGCCTGATATGGTGCTGATGGACCGGCACAGTCAAGGATATTTTTGGTCGACATTACCATTCCGTATGACGAGAACCCCGTGAAAGCTGAAACAGATAAGAAAACTCGACCTGGCTCACGAGGTCACCGACATATTGGGTGTCTGCCGACCGAAATTGTACCTATAGTCGTTTCTGCGAACGAGCTAATCCTGGTCACGGGTCATTTGAGGTGACTGAGACTCTGTGACGGACCGCTCCGGTCTCAAATGCAGAAGGCGATGCTCCTCGATACCGCCCGCATCTTCCACCGGTTTCATTCCCTTTCACCTTAACCTTCGGCCGTTTGGTCTCACCTGCGAAGGGATTCCATCTGGTTGGGCTTTTATTTATTAATGTATTATCAATTTAAGTATACTCAATATATATATTTAAGTATATTTATCATTTTCTCTTACATATTTATTCAGCCCAAACAGATGAGAATACTCCATAAATACCCCATAATAATAATAATAAATACAGCCTTTTGTCCGGTGTGAATAAGACACACGCATATAACGGCGGCATGCCTGTCCTCATGTATACCTTTGGCATACTCAGGTGGAGTCAGACTGAACTAAACGCCCTGGATAGAAAATTCCACACTACAATGACGTCCCGTGGGATGCATCATCCGAGATCGTCGGTAATGAGGCTGTACTTGCCGCGAAAGCATGGTGGGCGTGGCTTCTTGAGCGCGCTCACCATGCATAATCGCGAAGTGTGCAGCCTCCGTGATTACTTCCTGGCGAGATCGGATGATCCATTCTATAATGACGTCATTTCTAGTGATAAAGGACTTACCCCTCTATCCTTAGACAACGAGCAATGGCAGGACCCAGCAGTACAGAGCATCTCCGACCGGGAGACCGTATGGAAGGAGAAGGAGCTCCACGGGAGGTACTACAGGGCTCTACATGAGCCTCACGTAGATACAGCCGCCTCCCTCAACTGGCTACGTTTCGGTGACCTCTTCGGGGAAACCGAGGGTTTTGTCTGTGCAATACAGGATCAGGTTATTAAGACCAACAACTATCGGAGATACATCCTAAAGGATGGCACTGTCGACGTCTGTCGAGCTTGTCGCCATCCCGGGGAGTCACTTAGGCATGTAATCTCCGGTTGTTCGGCGCTTTCTAACTCTGAGTACTTGCACAGGCACAACCTAGTAGCCAGAATTCTACACCAGGAGCTCGCTCTGAAATACGGTCTCGTGGACCGGAAATTGCCGTATTACAAGAACTTGCTCGAAAATGACCGCGCCAGTCTCTACTGGGACCGGGCCATCATCACGACACAGACAAGCCTGATATTGTGCTGATGGACCGGACACAGTCGAGGATATGTTTGGTCGACATTACCATTCCGTATGACGAGAACCTCGTGAAAGCCGAAACAGATAAACGAACAAAATATCAGGACCTGGCTCACGAGGTGACCGACATGTGGGGTGGTATGCCGGCCAAAATTATTCCTGTAGTCGTCTCTGCGAATGGGCTAATCCCAGTCAGCCTCTCGGGTCATCTGAGGCGACTGGGACTCCGTGACGTACCGCTCCGTGCTCAAATGCAGAAGGCGGTGCTCCCTCGATACCGCCCGCATCGTCCGCCGGTTTCTTTCCCTTTACTCCTAACCCTCGGCCGTTTGATCTCCCCTGCCGAGGGCTTCCATCTGGTTGGGCTTTTATTTATTTATGTATTTTTGTATTTATTTTATTTTAATTATATTTAGTACCCGGTTGACCGAGCTTTGCTCGGTATTTTTCGCTCGGTGGTTTTTAATATTTAGATACAAATTACATACTGATGAAATACGAATAATATTTTTTGATCTTAGCGACATAATAGAAAAAACGGAACTGGTTATTTGAATAAAAAATCATGAGTGCAATTAGTTTAATTTAAATTTTCATGTTTTTTAAAAAAATACTAAAAAACGGGCTCGAAAAAATAGATTTTCTCAAAAAAAGAAAGGAACTTGAAAAAAAAAATTAAAAAAAGTCGGTCGGTCGGCCTGGGCCCGAACCATGGTATTACGATTTTGTGACCGCCCAATATACCAATTAAGCTATTTGTAATCATTAATAGACTGTCAAAATTTACTTTCTTATTCTAACGATATTGTAGCAGTTTTTCATTGCCTAAAACACGGACAAAAAGACATTTTCTAAAAATAAGTCCTAGCTAGATCGATTTATTGCCCCCGAAACTCCCCTGCACACAAAATTTTATGAAAATCGTTGGAGCCGTTTCCGAGATTCCGATTATATATATATATATATATATATATATATATATATATATATATATATATATATATATATATATATATATATATATATATATATATATATATGTCAAGAATTGCTCGTTTAAAGATATAGGATGTATATTTATCTTTTCATTTTAATTTATAATTATATATTTATAGAACCCAACCAGATGAGAAAACTATATAGATACCCCCAATTAATAATAATAAAAGCGCTCAAAATGGAGGTCGGGGCGGTGGTTGTGGAACCAAGAAACCACTCCTCATTAACGGGGTCATTGACAAAGTAGTTCAGCTCAACAGGCGAAACTTCTCCGCCGTCTGGATAGATACAAAAAGCATTCGACTCGGTGCCCCATACATGGCTAAAGAGGGTCCTCCAGCTGTACAAAGCTGACTGTACAGTTAGAGACTTCCTCGAGCAGTGTATGGGGCAGTAGAGTACGATCCTTTGTCATCAGGGTGAGCTGATGACGGCTGCGGAGAATCACATAAGGATACGAAGGGGTATCTTCCAGGGCGATTTTCTGAGTCCAATCTAGTTTTGCTTCTCTCTGAATCCTCTCAGTACCTTACTAGAGGGCTCCGGGAGGGGATTTCAGCTTTGAAATGGAGGGACAAAAGTGACCCACCTTTTCTGTATGGATGATCTCAAGTTGTTCGTCTCCAGTCGCTCCCATTTTATGGAATTGCTGAACATCACTTGTGAATTCAGCAATATTTATTGATTTATGTTAGTATATTCAATATATATTTAAGTATATTTATCATTTCCTTGTACATAGGTATTTATTCAGCCCAACCTGATGAGAATACTCCATAAATACCCCACAATAATATTTTATTTCCATAAAATATGGTGTAAAAAAGACAGCATGCAATTTTTTTTTAACGTACACGTAACATAATTCTTTTTAAGGTAACAATATACTTTCTAAGACACGGTAAACTTTTACAGGGACTAGAGCTTTATTAGCAAAACCAGGCCAATCGAAAGATGACATTGGTTTTCTAAAGACAATGGCTGCTGGAGGCGTTGGGGGCTGCGTATTGTGGACTGTTATTTTCCCCACCGACGTAATTAAATCCCGTGTTCAGATATCGAACAAAAAACAAAAATTTCTTACTGTTGGATGTGAAATAGTGAAAAATGAAGGTAGGTGCGGTTTTACCTATATACAAAAGCGTCGTACTAATAACGATGAATATATATATATATATATATATATATATCATACGTAAAAATTACGCACGATGTACTTACGCATTATTGATTTACATACGAACGCTGACGGCGCTATCAAGGTGTCCTTTTAGACTCCTTTGTGTATAAATACTATAACCTACCTGTGTAGCAATTAACGTCATGTACATGATAGAGCTACACGACAGCTGTATTGTAGTTGTAGCACGAATGAGTTGGCTCAACTGGAGAAGGACCACGCTCTCACAGAATACTGGCTTCAAATAGCAGCTTAATGCTGTTGTTACGTATAGTGACGTTAGTAGAGAACCGTGATAAGGCATTCCATCTTAGTCCTCAGCGGTGACAATACATCTGCATTATGATTCTTAATCTAGGATAGATATACATGTCTATGGATAACAGCATTCACTTACCATTAGGTGGACTGTGTGCTTGCTCACCACCTTTATTCTATAGGAAATTAAACTAATTACGACTTGAATGACTTGTATAGTACGAGACGACAGAGATAATTTGAGCCACGAGACGGGCAGCATAATAAATAAACTGCGGTTGCCAACCCGTTTGCCAAGCGTGGCAATTATGACATCCCACTATGTAATTACAAACAGTAAACTGTCTCATGTCCGCGGCGGTCCTGCTGTTCCTGACTCTGGTGGCAGTCAGGTAAATGTCGGGGCGGGGTGTGCGAAGAATCTCCGTCAGTATGTTATGGGATTATATGAAGTCCGAAGACATTGGGTGGGCACAGTAATCCGATAACTTGCTCTATCACCGAAAAGACGGCCTTCTGTTCCAAGGAAATGTGAAAATGTCAGATGTATCGTCTACAAGTCTCTCGTTTACATTGTGATAGTTGGGAGTGTATCAATGAAGGATGCGTAACTTACCTACACTCAGAATTACCCAAACAGTATTCGTCGAAGACATACAGATTTACACACCAACCTCGGCACATCTCGATGAAGAGGTAGAACAAATGTATGAGGATATCTTAAGAGTCATACATTCCTCTGAAACTCATTACACTGTGTTTCGACTACAACGCAAAACTAGGCACATGGAAAGACGATGAGCAGAGAATGGGAAACTTTGGAATTGGTGTATAGAACCAAGTGGCGAAACAACTGACTGACTTCATGAAGAGGGAAGGTCTATATGATGAAATCCTTTTTCCAGAAGCGGTCTCAGTGACATGGACTTCGATTAGACCCAATGGTTCTACGGAAAAGAGATTGACTTAACTTTGAGTCCTAAACTGAAACTACCTATTTAGTGATGTCTTCGATCGCTCGGATGAAAACCGGCAACGACCGTCGAATAATTAGAGGCACACTGAATCTTAACATCAAACTATATAGAGACCTCGTCTAATAAAGTCAATTTAAATAAAATTTTGTAGTATTTATGACTTTATTTAGAAGGTTATCTGTGAGCGAAAGAACAATAATTACTTATAAGTATTGCTCAATGCTAAAGTAAATATGGAAACTCATCTCTTTGGCTTGAGAATGCCGAAAGGACAAGAACGATCCGGAGGTAGTTCACCCTCTTTGTTTCCACCTTCTTACCTCAGTAGCGAGGAAGTCGCCAATTGGCACTCTTGGCAGGCAAACTGACAAATGCAATAACCTTAATTTGTCAAGACCGCTATTTCTTAAGATTTTGCGGAGTTTCCCCACGAGAGTCTACGTTCATTCAACGAAATAGAGTATGGATTTGCCATACGCCGAGATATCTTTACATCATTTGATACGATTTTAAAGTTTATCGTGACTAAAATGTCAAACACCTCATTACTGCACCTATAATTGGAGGGAGGCAATTATAGGTGCTGCAACGTAGCCAAATTGTCGTGGAATATAAAATAAGTTAAAGTAAACGTGATAAAATCTGTAAAACTATCATTCAAAGTGTACTAGTTATTCACGTAAATATAAAAATCAAGATATTGCCTATACATAGTTAATCTTTAAAACAAACTTTCTTCCAGGTGTTTTGGCTCTTTACAACGGCCTCAAGCCGACTCTGATAAGGACTATACCCGCCACCGCCGCTTTGTTCGTAGTGTACGAATATTCGAAGAAAATTATGCATCAAGCATTTGGAGATTAATTAGACTAAATTAATTGTTAGACACACTTTTTATATATTAGATAAATATAAACTTGCTAGTTGGGCACAATACCACTAACTTTTTCCTTCTTTTAGCATTTTTCATGACGATTTATATTATAATATAAATATTTGAATATAATATAAATATATGAATATAAATAATTGAATATTGTTATTTATATTATTAATTACTTTTGTTTAACTGTTAATAAATGATAAGTTTGTAGACATGTTTTTACATTTCGTTGTGCTCAATCAAGAACTACTTCATTACAACAATGATAAGGTTATCAATATTATCTTTTCCTGGAAAATAATAATTTATCATTAAACTACGTCTTCTGCTATCCCACTAATGATATATTTACATAAATATATTAATGATATAATAACAAATAATCTAATTAATATTTATGTTATGATATTATATAAGTGCATAAATTTCATATTTTGTCGATTGTTAGAAAATAGGTACTCTCAAATCTATTTCAATAAATGAACTGTAAAATATTCATGGAACACATTAGAAGTAAATATACTACATCATATCCGTATATAATCAAAAATAAATGTAGTATGCAAAGTGCAAACCGAGAACAAAACAAGGCAGTCGCGTTGCATCATCATTATTGCTTGTGCTAAGAGAAAGGTGCGATGAACAGAATAACCACAACGATTAGGTCTTGTTAAAATTCCTAAGTACCTGTAGTGACCTGCGCAGTACTTTACACTACTTTTAGAGAACCGGAGACCCTTTTTACTGGAAACGAGGCATTCTATCTTAGTCCTCATGGGTGACAATGCATTAACAATTTAGTAGACGTCTATGGGCCACAGCATTCACTTACCCAGTGGCGAAGCCTCTATAGAAGCCGAAAAGCCGGGCTTGCCTTATCAAACTGAATTAATTAATAATATCACTGTTTCAAACTATCTCAAATTTCCCGCGCACTCTACTGTTCGACACAGGTCGACCGATGACCTCGTATGTAGCGATACTGCTGCTATCATAAAAAATAAGTTTTAATAGAGCGATTAGTTGTCTCCCTCGCTCGCGTGGGCTTTTACCGGGCTTTCGAGAAGACGATCGCTCTCTTTCTAACCTATGGCAAAATATTCTATAATGAAATATAACTACGATTGTATATATAGCAATTAGTATAGAGAGTTAATGCCAGGCTTTAGGAATGAAGTTGTCGAGAGCGGAGGCCCGCGGGAAATACGTTTGCAAGTTCATTTCACATTTCAATGTTTGTTTACTATGTGTGTTTAGCGTAAGCGATTTTAATATTGCGAGTTGAAAATTTATGCCTTTTTAAAGATTTTTTGTGAAAATGGAGGATAATAGTGTTCCTTGTGATGTATTGAAGTGTGTTAAAGTGCTAATCGGAGAGGAAAAGGTAGAATCTTTAAACTTTGTTAAGATAATACACAAGGTCAAGAGTGTATTTCAGACTTGTCATATTATCGCAATTAAAAAACAGTTATTGGTATAATTAAGACGTTCACCAACATTTCACGTGGACGTAATTAAATCTTTCCCTAATAAAGAGAGACGATTCCATTTAGAATGTACTTAAATAATTTTTTTTTGATTTTGTGCATCATTGATTTATATATTACAGTGTTGTATAACTCAATGTAGTACATAGTTGGTTTATACTTTGTTCATCTTTTACTTTTGTTCATGTATTATATTGTATGTACGTACTATTTTCGAGAGTCATTACGAATCGTCTCGCACGCAGACTCGACGACTTCCAGCCTCCCGAACAAGCCGGTTTACGAAAAGGCTTCAGTACCATAGACCACATACATACCCTGCGGCAGATTGTACAGAAGACCGAAGAGTACAATCTGCCACTTTGCCTGGCATATGTGGACCTATGAGAAAGCCTTTGATTCCGTCGAAATTTGGGCGGAGCTACAGTCCCTTCAGCGGTGCCAAGTTGACTGTCGGTATATCGAAGTGCTGAAGTGTTTGTACAGTAGGGCTACGATGGCTATCCGAGTACAGAACCAGAGTTGGAAACCTATCCAACTGCAGAAAGGTGTAAGACAGGGTGACGTTATATCCCCGAAACTCTTCACCGCTGCATTGGAAGACGTTTTCAAGCTACTGGACTGGAAAGGATACGGTATTAACATCAATGGCGAGTACATCACTCACCTTCGATTTGCCGACGATATAGTCCTTATGGCAGAATCGCTGGTGGACCTAAGCACTATGCTCAATGACCTCAATGCAGTGGCGAAGTTTCTATACAAGCCCAAAAGCCCGGCTTGCCTCATTAAGATGAATCAATCAATTATATTAAGTAACAAAATAACTCTTAAACTGTTTCAAACTATTTTTCCCGTGCACTCTGTCAGACCTCGTAGCCTTACGAATACTGCTGTCAGACATATAAGGAGAGTTGAATTGAGCGATTGGTTTTCTCCCTCGCACGCGTAGGCTTTTTACCGGGCTTTCGAGAAGGCGATCGCTCCCTTTCTAACCTGTGGCAAAATGTTCTATAATGAAATATAACTACGATTGTATAAATAGCAATTAGTATGGAGCTAAAAAGCCCGGCTTTTAGTGACCATTAATTTTTTCCTCAGAGCGGGACGCCTTTAAAATTATTATAGTTCTAACACTTTTGACTGCCTTCTTGGTCTAATGGCAGTAAACGCAATTGCTGATCATGTGGTCCCAAGTTCGAAACCCGAGTCGGGTCAAGAATCATTTATTGGGTTTTTTGCGTCACAAAATTCTCAGTAGCAGTAGTATTACTCTTATTGTATATGTTAGTATAGAGAATGAAATTGTCATATAATACAAGTGACTGATAGCGATGACAGCCCTGGCGAATCTGGTTCAGAGTCTGAATAATTGTTTTAATAAATGATAGGTAGTCATTTATTAAAACATCTTGTACCTACTCTATTCATTAAAATGTGTAACAGTGTTTACAAATTTGTTTTATTTTGATATGTCCTCGACCAATTATCTACGCCCATCAAGGATACTCCACCTAATAAAGAACCTGTCTCTTAACTATTACTGTTTTGATTTTATTTAATTACACACTATACTAGAATATTTAAAAACAAACTGTTCCCAAATGATATTAGGGTTACTGGTTCAGTCACTTCACTAGTATTGTCAATTCGTCATGTGTCAAATCGGTAATAACTCAGCGGCCGGACTATAAAAATTGTCACTTCGTAACTTTAAATTCAAAAGTGTAGCTTTTCAGAATAATCACGTAACTTGACAAGCTATGCAAACCTGGTTTGCGCGGTGCATAATGATGGCACGGGTGACAGGGTTTGCGTGATTGTCACGCTTTTGTTTGTCAAAGCGGGACATTTTTACGTATTTTGGGAATAGCGCGACACAAACATTTAAATCGGGAACGTCCCGCCTAAAGTGGGATGTATGGTCACATTAGGTATGAAGTTAGCCGAGAGAGGAGGCGCGCGGCTGACGCCGACGAGCCGACGATATGTTAGCAAGTTCGTGTCACATATCAATGTTTAGTGTTTACATTGTGTTAAAAAGTACCATAGATAAATAAATATGTAGCAAGCTAAAAAGTACTTCTACTTCTTGTGTGTTGAGCTTGAGTGAATGTATTGCGAGTTTAAAATTTATGCTTTTTTAGAGATTTTCAGTGAAAATGGGAGGATAATAGTGTTCATTGTGATGAATATAAGTGTGTTGAAGTGCTAATCGGCGAGGAAAAGGTAAGATGTTTAAAAATGAATCAATAAACATTTCTTCATACTTTAAATATAGGTACATGACTCTTTAGTATTAAAGTTTAATTAAGTTAGGCGTATTTAAAGGTTTAATAACTCAATATTTATATTACCATACGAATTAAAAATATCAATTTGAACACCAGCATAAAATATGAGACACCTAGGTTTAATTTTATAGGAAATAAGTGTTACAATCTTTTTTTAACGAGAAGCCCAAATTTTAATGAAATAAATCAAAAGAATACAGAAGAATGTATTGAGATTTTTAAACAATACTCCCTTTAGTTATTTCCAGTATATAAAATTTTAATAGCGCCATCTACCTAATTCTATAGGTAAAGTCATTTTATCGAACGAAAATTGGTTGATTCTCACGATGGTACCTAAAGATTACGCTAGATGGCACAAATACGCTATCGGCTAATTTATATTACCATAATATGAGTTTAAAAATATCATTTTGTACGGTTTATTATGAATTGAAAATGAATAATTATATAATAAATAGTCATTATTTTATGGAAAATAAAAAATTAGCAAAGCTTTATCTCTCATTATAACTATCTAATTCCTGTCGTAATCTGTTCTTTTATGCATATAACTTAAACAATATTAAATTCAAAGTAATTTCGAGGTTTCACATCTGCCAGGCGTCCCTTTTTTAACTTTGTACATAGTTTGTTTGTACTTTGTTCATGCTTTTCTTTTGTTCATGTATTGTATTGTTTGTAAATATCTCAAGCAAACCCAAACGGCTCTTTTCAAAACCACCGAAGGTGTGCAATTGCATATTATGTCATACAATCTATCTAGCGGTAGTATGCTTTCTGTGTGCTTTGTTAAACACGTCCTTGACAGCTCAAGATTGGTGTATTTTTATTAAACTGCTAAAAACAATAAAACCATATCTTGGGCTTGCCCTAGTTTGGAGCCCTAGCTTCGCCACTGCCTCAATGGTGTCTCCCAACGGATAGGTCTTAAGATGAACATGGATAAAACAAAGATCATGTTTAATGTCCATGTCACACCTATGCCGGTAGTTGTTGGGAGGACTATGCTCGAAGTTGTTGACGAGTACGTTTACCTGGGACAAATAGTCCGACTAGGTATGTCCAACTTCGACCGAGAGGTCAATCGACGGATTCAACTCGGCTGGGCAGCGTTCGGGAAATTACGACACATCTTCTCGTCAGGTATACCTCAATCTCTGAAAACTAGATTGTACAACCAGTGCGTGTTGCCAGTGATGACTTACGGATCTGAGACGTGGTCCTTCACTGCTGGCCGTATGAGGACGCTCAAGGTCGCTCAGCGAGCTATGGAAAGGGCTATGCTCGGAGTTTCTCTGGGTGATAGACTCAGAAATGAGGAAATCGGAATTAAAACCAGAGTGACCGACATAGCTCAACGGATTAGTAAGCTGAAGTGGCAATGGGCCGGCCATATAGCTCGAAGAACCGATAACCGATGGGGAAGAAAGGTTCTCGAGTGGCAGCCTCGTACCGGTAAGCGTAGTGTAGGGCGACCCCCCACTAGATGGAGCGACGACCTGGTAAGATATGCAGGAAGTCGATGGATGCAGGTGGCTCAGGACCGTGCTTTGTGGCATTACTTGGGGGAGGCCTATGTTCAGCAGTGGACTTGTGAAGGGCTGTAATGATGATGATGATGATGATTGTATATAAATATCTTTTTCTTTCGTTCAAACAAACCCAAACGGCTTTCTTCAAAGCCACCGAAGCTATGCAATTACTGATATGTAATACAATCTATCTAGCAGTAGTATGCCTTCTGTGTGCTTTGTTAAACACGTCCTTGACAGCACTGAATATGAAACTGAAGAGTGGAGACAGGTCAAAATTGGTGTATTTTTATAAAACTGCTAAAAACAACAATCTAAATTTTTATCAATTTATATCTTGGGCTTGCCCTAGTTTGGAGCTCTAGCTTCGCCACTGCACTTACCATCAGGTGGACTGTGCGCACGTTTGTCATCCTTATCCTATAAAAAATATGGTGAACGTCTCCATACTGCGATTGCATTAAGCGGTTATTATACATTAGTATTCTGTAAGAACGTGGTACTAACCCTATAGAGCCGACCCACTTGTAAAAGTAAAGTAAAGCCTATATATGTCCCACTGCTGGGCACAGGCCTCCCCTCATTTCTGAGAGGGTTTTAGGGCACGGAAGTGTCCGCCGCGCTCCCCAATGCGTGTTGGCGAACTTCACATGTCTTCGAAATATTTTTTCATATTCCTCAGACATGCAGGTTTCCTCACGATGTTTTCCTTCACCGCCGAGCACGTGGTAAAGCAGCACTTAAAATTGCAATTAACAATTTCATTGGTGCCGGCGGGGATCGAACCCGGGTTACTCGCATTCTGTTATATTTACAGCGAGCGTTAACCATCTGAGCTACCACGGCTCTCGACCCACTTGTGCTACAAACATAATATAGCTGCAGCGTGGCTCTACTCAACTTATCTCTACACAAATTACAATACAATCATTTGTCCAGTACGCAATAAAAAAAACATATGCATAAAAACTAATCTATATCCAATAAAATAAGCAAATGGCACTACAATTTCTTCCAAAATCTCAGTTACATATCATGCCGCTGTTAGTGACCCATTCTCAATGACCCGGGGTTCCGTACGGGCCCCCATACAAGTACGGGAGGTATTATACCATAACTTATCAGTTATCCTCCAATATGTGCCTCTTTTCAAACGATGTTGCACTGAGCGTACCTCTCTCCCGGGCGTCTCCACACCTTAATTCATCCGTCATCTGACTTCAGGCAAAATCTTTTTTTTTTATAGAAGAGGGGGCAAACTAGTATGCGGCTCACCTGATGTTAAGTGACTACCGCCGCCCATGATCAACCGCAATACCAGGGTTATTGTAGGTGCGTTGCCGGCCCTTTAGAAAGGAGTAAGCTCTTTTCTTGAAGGTCCCCAGGTCGTATCGGTCCGTAAAAATCGCCGGTGGTAAACTATTCCACAGAGAAGGTTGTACGCGGAAGAAAACTCCTTTTGAAACGTACAGTGGTGGACCGCCAAGCATCCAGATGGTGTGGATGGTATCGGGACGTTTGCCGCGTAGTGCGTTCACGAAATTGGGCGGCTGGGATTAATCCGAACAATTTCTCAGAGCACTCCTTATGGTATATGCGAAAGAAAATGCAAAGAGATACATCTGTTCGCAGCGCCAGTGAATCGAGCCGATCGGAAAGCAATCGGTCTTCGACGATTCGAGCCACTCTGAGCCGGATGCGGTCAAGTGGAAGGAGCTGATACTGGGGAGCCCCAGCCCAGAGATGG
The DNA here is from genome assembly GCA_907164705.1 of Parnassius apollo. NCBI lineage: Eukaryota > Metazoa > Arthropoda > Insecta > Lepidoptera > Papilionidae > Parnassius > Parnassius apollo. The sequence goes on from CAJQZP010001030.1 coordinate 234,768, forward strand.
GAACAGTATTCCATGTGCGACCGAACCTGCGCCTTGTAAAGTTGCAGGCAGTGTGCCGGCATGAAATACTGCCCCGCTCTGCTGAGCACGCTAAGCTTTTTAGAGGCCAATTTAGCCTTCGCTTCCAAGTGACCACGAAACTCCACGTCCCTCGATATGTCGACGCCGAGGATTCCCATACTGGCTGAGGCAACAAGGGGAGTGCCTAGAAACTGAGGAGATACGACAAAGGGGTTTTTTAAGTGGTTAACGCGCAAACTTGTGTCTTCTGGGGGTTAAACTGGACTAGATTTAGTCGCCCCCAATCCGAGACTCTGTTCAGCAAAGACTCGATTTCAGACACAAGTTTGTCCCGGTACTCGGAGACGTTTTCCGGAGAAATATTGGCACGGACTGTGTAAAGTGCATCACCAGTGCTGTCATTTGCTTCGCAATGACAAAACCCGTAACATTGGGTTTGCAACATATCATTGATATGCAGAAGAAACAGCGTTGGCGATAGCACGCAGCCTTGTGGAACACCAGCATTAATAGGCTTGTAATCGGAGCTTGCACCGTCTACAACGATCTTGATGCTCCGATCTGCAAGAGAGCTGGTGATCCAATCGCACAATTTCTCGCGAAGCCCATAGGAAGGGAGCTTCGAAAGAAGCGCTTTTATGCCAAACCCGATCGAAGGCCTTCGCAATGTCCAAACTAACGGCCAATGCCTCCCCCTTAGATTCTACTGCCTCCGCCCATCTGTGAGTTAGGTAGACCAGAAGATCATCAGCTGACCGACCACGACGAAAACCGTATTGGCGATTACTAAATCTGGACTCATATGTGAATAGAACTTGACTCCAAGCATCGTTATTCCAATTTTCGTGATTGCGAGCAGAATCAACTCGAGCTACGGCATACGGCAAGAAGGGGGCTTTTGGCAGGCAAGTGTGAATTTATTCCGGCCGATTTCAGTCTTTTTTTCGCAACTTTAGTATTTACTGTTGCCACGAACTTCTTGGAGCTTCGTTTTTACGCCAGAAGAAGTTAAGGTCCGGTTACTGAGTACGCTGATAACGATGAAACGATCTTTGGCGGTTTTCTTTTACGTTCCTGTTCTGCGAGTCTCATATGATGACCACAGAGTTTGATACTCGTGCCCAGTTTCCATTAACGTAACGGCACTACAACTTAAATGGCATTAAAGTCACACTATACAATAAACGGCATGAATTTAACAAACCTATTAAATTCAAGTTCAAAAGGGTTTGCCCACAATTTATACATGATTAGTAAGAAATTGGTGACATCAGAAAAAAATTGTGATTCCATACTTTAGGAGATCTGGTACTTTTTGGGAGGATTCTATCTTATTCAAGCTAGCAGCCTTCCCTCACTTATTGCTTATTATTCTTATTTTATAACTTTTTTGCTGCCTCGTTGGTCTAGTGGTTGTAGTAGGGCGACTGCTGATCATGAGGTCCTGGGTTCGAATCCCGGATCGGGCCAAAAATTATTGAGTTTTTCCGTCAAGAAATTTTCAGTAGTTGCCCGGATTCAGGAAGTTGGCGGTGTCTCACCCCCGTGCCTCGGAAAGCACGTAAAGCCGTTGGTCCTGCGCCTAATCTCTCTCCGGTCGTGTCGGTTTACCGTCCCATTGGATTATGAGAGTGAGAGAATAGAGAATGCACCTGTGCTTGCGCATACACTTGGGCACTATAATCCTGTCCTGCGCCGTGGCTAGCCTCCGTTGAGGCAGGCCGCCGTGACCGAAATTCGGTCTGGAGGACATTATTATTTTATAATTTAGTGACTAATTGGTGACTTTCATACTGAGATTGTAACATATCGCTTCAACGGAACGAAATGTTATGAGTCTACCGCTCACCTCAAAGGAATGGGTTCCCACGGTGCGCGGCTTTCAGCCGGAGCCTTGTGATTCTTCTCATATCCTCCCTCCAGCTACCACCCGTACGAGGTCGAAACATATGCTCCACCAACCAATACAATAGTAGATATAGCCTAAATACAGTTATCGGATAATAGTAATAATTTGCCATCAGAAAAGGTTTGTGTCACTGACGTTGTGTATATGTATTTTTCGATCATATTTGTCTCACCCACAAATTTATTAAAAAAACAAAAGAAGTTTGGCATTATAGAATCTATACAAAATTCTCTATTCTATAGTTTAAACTAAAGTCAGTTATTCAATGGATTAATCATTACAAAAATACTTTATTGTATTTTGATAACTACATACCATGCGGATGTCGGTAGCGTGAAAATTAATTCGTAACATTCGTAACATATCGCTTTAACGGAACCGGAGTTATTCAAGTCTTAGGGTGATGTGGCATGAAGATTACATAAAATAACTAACCCTAGAACTCTTATGAACTATGATGTCTTTAGCTACGTGTGACTTATTAATAAAAGAATTTACTTTGAAAAATCAATATGATTTATTATACACATACAATGTTTTGGTGATTTACAGTAGTAGCATTAAATTGCTTATGACAAATTAAAAAAAAAAAGAAATTAATAACGTAGCATTTATTTCCTTCTAAAAGTTACACTGCATATTCCTATCACATATTAGGAGTGGGTTTTATAACATTAGATTGGTGTAAATTAATTGCTGGTTTGTAGACTGAGTTTGCTAGCTATTAAAATTACTTATCTTTTAGTAAAAGTAACGTTTTTTTCCCCAGTAGGTAGGTAGGTATATATATATATATAAATAGATATATATATATATATATATATATATATATATATATATATATATATATATATTAATAAATTAAACATGATAATAACTGACTCGTGGAATAGACCTACTGGGGAAACCACGTTAAAAAACGCTCGAAGTACACTACCTCATAGGTTAATAGGTGACGTGGAAACGTGTGCATATTATGACGTTTACACTTTTTACAACTTTTTGAATCGTAATATCTCCAAATCGGGTGGCTCGTAGGAAAAAAATATTGAAACATTTTTTGTAGATAATTATTTTATGATCTACAACTTTTGTTTGGAGTATTTTTATGATAAAACTTACCGTTTTGCCGAAAATCGCGACTCATTCTTTTTGACCTTTGACCTTGAATAATAAAAATTCCATACACAGAAATGGTGGGGAGAACTTCAAAATTTTATTTATTTTTTATTTTGAACAATTTTACCGATTATCAGCTTTTTATACATTTATGTATAACCGAATGTCTATTGACCGGACTATAACGTCTTTGAATAAAAATAAATTTACTTTATATTATTATAAAAAAAAATAAAGAATGATTTACGTACTCTTTCATCCCATAAATAATAAAGAATCATTTATTATTCTGTGCCACCATGAAAAATTGATTATTGCTGACATTGCTAATATTGTTGCCCTGTCATTAGAATTATTTTTGATTTTATAATTTATTTTGATACGAAAAATGATACGGATTAAGTAATGTCATCCGACGAATACCAAGTTCAGAATATTTACCGTTATTGCAGGAAATCTTACAAAAACAATCGCAGTGGTTCTTTAGAAAATTACACAGCAAGCCCAAGAGACGACGCAGACTCTGAAGCAGCGGATTCTTCTCCCAGAAATGATATAAAGTCAGACGAAATAAAACTTGCGGCTGCTGGATGCAATTGTGACCTCGATCCTGACAATGAAATAGCTAATATACTACATAAGAAATGTCCTGTAATTGCTTTGGCCCAACTGCAGCTACAGAAGATTTTAGATGAAACGGATAGATTGTTAAGCGAGACTACTAGAGATTATAGGTTTGTATAAATTGCGTAACATAACCCAACGCTTGTACCTGCGCGCTTGTCACGTTTAACACAATGAATTCCCTAAGAGGCGACAATACGAAAGACCTATCTGCCAAACCTAGCAATGAGTACCACAAATCCTCTCTACTTTGGGTGAGGCACATGTCAAGCAGTAGACTGTTTACGGGACGATTTTTTAAGTTACCCCCCTACCCTCTCTTCCCTACCGCGGAAGCGTTCCTGGAACAATTACTTACTATTTATAGGCCATCAGTGACGTTGTAAGTGGTGCCCGGGGGCCGTGGCATTTAGGAAATAAAAGTTAGCTTTACCCTATTAAATGATGTTAAAACTCCCAAAAACCTGAAAATGAATATAACGAACACTGTACCTATAGCATCGCTAATTCTGTAGAGATAATCTACACATGCGCACATGCTAAGGATAGGGATAAGTTTGAAATGTGTGTAGATATATTATAATGTTTTATTCCTTTTTAACAGAGGTTAACATTCTTAACCGACGTCAAAAAAAGGAGAAGGTACTCAACTCGATTGTATTTTTTGTGTGTACCTCAGAACTTTTTACTAGTTAAACCGATTTTAATGATGCTTTTTTATTTGAAAGCCGACGCTTCTCATGTGGTCCCACATACATTTGATCAAGTTCCGACCAGTAGTTTTTGATTAAAACTACTTTTACGGATTTTATCGCGTTTAATTCTAAATGATTTTTAATTCCCGACGTTTCGGGTGTTTTCCGGCACTCATGGTCACGGGGGACATTCGATAGCTTTTAATTGATTTATTTATTTAGTTCAACATTTCTGTTTTTATTTTTTAGTACCGAAAATTTATTTCAAATTAGTAAGTAGTATTTATTGATAGATCAATTTCATAATATGTTAATATAAAATAAAAAAATATTGTAAAATATCAGTGCCATAGGCTTCTATTCCGTTCACCAGTTACATCCTATTTTTTTCAACCGGTAAAAAATCATCCAGTATAGAAGGGAATTAAGTATGTATATTAATTCTCACGGTTACGCATTCCTGGCTTAGAGGATAACGACCCGAGTGAAGAATGCTTGTTATGACCTTTTTGCCAGAAATATTTGTCGTACAGTGCGAAGTCATTAAATTTACGTAATTGCCAGTTATATAATTGTTTGCTATTGTGTATGTCGATAGTCTGTGCCAAAATAATGAAAAAATCTACATTCCAATGTACCACAATACACTACTGAGTCGCCATGTTAGAGTTTATTTTTTTGGTTAGCTATACATTGAGCCTTTACATTATTTTCTTATTCTTTTCAGGTCACCTTACGACGTGTTATGCTTTTGCAAAGAAGCTATTTTGAATCTAAACAAATATGAATACGCTCTCATTATTTTAGTATTCTTAGCTTTCCTCTTTGGGGTTCTCTTGGGTGCGGCTTCGTGTAAATCCCAACATGGGAAGTTTAACAGTTTCATATTTACATGCTTAGATAATTTATTAACTCCAGACACTTATCCGATTGATAAATCCTTCCGCTGTATTGCATAGTCTTAATTTTACATTTAATAGCTTAGTTAAAACATTTAATTGATATTAAATTACTATTTAAGTTTATGTAACTTTATGCGATATTAATAAAATATAAATAAACATTTTCATTTTAAAATTTTCCCTTACATACGGACGTAAGGTTGGATTTTATCACAGAAATCTAAATAGGGTAGTAAGGCGCTAGAAATGCCTTCTAATGTCTTTTAATATCGGGACGCGTGTCGCCGGTTCGCAGCTATAATTCTGTTGTAAACTGTAGTAGCTCTCGATTAGTGGCCATTACAGCCACGACTGGGGGTCGCAATATTATTGTCTTTTCTGTTTACATGCCTACGAACTGTGTGGACAACCTACCAATTTTTACAGATATATTAAGTGAGATCAATGCTATCATAGCGAGTAGGGGTATAGAAAATGTTTTTATGCTTGGGGATTTTAATGCGCACCCTCATGAATTATTTTTTAATGAACTGAATAACTTTTGTTATCAGTCGTGGGTTTGTGCGGATATAGAAGCATTAGGAGTGGACGGTGATAGGACGGTAGGAGATGGCTAGATCACTGTTTAGTATCTAAATCAGCCTGGAATTCAATTAAGAGTGTAGGTGTTTTCGAAGATGTTTACATTTCTGATGACTTACCAATATATTTAGAATGTGACTTAGAGGTGGTCATGCCTAAACGGACAGTTAGAAGTCATGACAAAAACTTGGTCTTATGGGGTCAAAGAACAAATGTAGAAACGCAATGTTACCAAAACCTATGTAATAGCAAATTGCGGGTCATTGACTTTCCTCATGAGTTCACAAACTGCGCGAATGGCTTCTGTGGCTTGTCCGAACATAGGGTCGTATTAGATAATTTGTAAATTAATTTTAAATAATATACTAACAATCTGTTCATGATTGTTAGTATATTATCTGAGGCGGCTAAGGAATCCAGAGTGACTTGTAAGGGGGGACCAAGGCGGGGTAAGCGCGTATGTGGGTGGAACAGCTATGTAAAAGACGCTCACTTTGAGGCCAGATGTAGTTTTAAGGCCTGGGTACTCAGTGGTCGTCCCTTATCTGGTCCTATTTATGATGAAATGAGTGAAAAGCGAAAAGTGAACTCAAATTTTGTCAAAATAATGGTGAGAAAATCAAAATGGATAGATTAGCTCAACAAAGAGCAAGTAGAGATTTTAAAAATTTCTGGAAGTCGACCAGTAAGTTGGGACACTAAGCCCAGTTTTGCTACGATCGTGGGAGGAATTAGTGTACCCAGTGATATCGCTAATATGTTCATGGAACATTTTAAAGTACAATCTCCACTTGGGCCCTCAACATAGGTGGTTAGTGCTGAGACCGCTTGTGAGGGAGAGGAACCTCGTGCATATTTCTGCTAAACTGATACGTAGTATCATAAAAGGTATGAGCCGAGGTAAGTCTCCAGGATACGACGGGCTCAGCATTGAGCACCTGAAGCACGCTGGATTTCACCTGCCGCGAGTCCTGTCCATGTTCTATACAATGTGCATTAGTCACTCTTACTTACCTACAAATCTGATGATGACAATAGTAGTTCCCATTGTGAAGAACAAGACGGGAGACATCTCTGACAAGGGTAACTATCGTCCTATTTCTTTAGGGACTATCATAGCAAAGGTGTTGGACGGTGTGCTTGATACCATCTTAAGTGACCATATTCAACTGCCTGACACATAGTTCGGGTTTAGACCAGGACTATCAACCGAAAGTGCTATCTTAGTCTGAAGCAAACCGTCCGATATTACGTAGATCGTGGTACCCCGGTATATGCTTGTTTCCTTGATCTTTCCAGGGCATTTTATCTCGTCTCATATGACGTGCTCTGGAGGAAGGTAGAGGATAGGGGTATATCGTCAGAGATATGTGGTCTGCTCAAATATTGGTAAGTAAACAAATAAATCATGTGAAATGGGACGATACTCTTAGTGTACCATATAGGTTGGAATGCGGGGTAAGGCAGGGGGGGGTCTAACGTCTCCCAGATTATTCAACCTATATATAGATGCTCTCATAGGCGAGCTCAGCAGCAAGCGTGTCGGATGCAGTGTTGGTGGGTGTTTCGGACGGCAGGGACGCGTCCAGTGCCCGCACAGTCGCCTTGGGACAATCTCCCACTTGATGACGTGCGTTCCTTGCTTAGTGCTGGTAACACACGTCCTACGCACCCCTGAATGCGTATGTACAGTACGACCCCTTTGGGACCTAGAGAGAGGTAGACGAGTAGCCGGGAGGAGGCAATTAAAACACTTTTTTCCTAGGTAGCTTCTTGTTCCTTAGGTTTCGGTTTCCTTTTTCCTTGTTGTTGCCTCTTCAACGGCTGTACTGCGACTGCGATTTGAGCTGAGCTGTTGTCGTCTGCATGGGCTTTCTGCCCAGCAGGTATCGGGCCTCGGGGTATGCCCCCTTTACCCGGACATTCCTCACGGCACACTACAGTGTGCCGGTCCTGGGCGCCTTTGATGTTAAAAGGCGTTGTAGAAAACGACTTTTCGTCGAAGTCGTGTAATTTTTTCCAAAAAAGGGTGGTTATCTCAATAATTGTTTAACACAATTATTTTGTCTAAGTTGGCCTTTCTGCGGCATTGTGGTATTTACTCGACTCCCTAATCTATATAGGGAGGAGTTCTCTTGGATAGGGTCGCCCGTCCGGGGGCCGTGAGTGCAACGGCGCGAAGCCGTTGAGGTGTTCATGTGGCCCGTTGTCGGCGCGGTCGAACATACCGCGCTTACCGGACCACAATTTCTTGTAGGCTCTCAATCTTAAGGTTGGCCGCTATGACGTCATTCCGGACGTAGCGACCCGCACCGACTATGGTTCGTAATGACAAGTTCTGCTGTACCTGTAGTTGCCGTTTCTGTTGATCGCTCAGGAGCGCATACCAGGCCGGAGCAGCGTATGTTAGCAAGGATCTTATATACATTTTATAGATGGTCAACTTCGACTTTGTCGGTAACTTGGATGCCAGGACAGGACGGAGCATCGCCGGCACACATCGAGGTTTGCGGACAATAAAGTCGACGTGCGCAGTCATGCGCAACATTCTGTCAATCTGACATCCAAGGTAGGTCATGGCCTTCTCATATGCGATCTCCGGGTCTCTGAGGGTTGGCGGTGGTGGTAGGTTTCTATAGCGGCGAGTGAGCAGAGAGGTCGTCTTGCTAACATTGACGGCCATCCTCCACTCATCCAACCATGGTGGCAGCAGGTCCAGCAGACGTTGCATCCTGGCAGTGGCAATATGGGCTCTTCTGGACGAGGTGAAGTAGGCGCTGTCATCCGCATAAAGCGCCAGCTCGACGTCGTCCTCCCATTTATACAATTGTTTGCTATTGTGTATGTCGATAGTCTGTGCCAAAATAATGAAAAAATCTACATTCCAATGTACCACAATACACTACTGAGTCGCCATGTTAGAGTTTATTTTTTTGGTTAGCTATACATTGAGCCTTTACATTATTTTCTTATTCTTTTCAGGTCACCTTACGACGTGTTATGCTTTTGCAAAGAAGCTATTTTGAATCTAAACAAATATGAATACGCTCTCATTATTTTAGTATTCTTAGCTTTCCTCTTTGGGGTTCTCTTGGGTACGGCTTCGTGTAAATCCCAACATGGGAAGTTTAACAGTTTCATATTTACATGCTTAGATAATTTATTAACTCCAGACACTTATCCGATTGATAAATCCTTCCGCTGTATTGCATAGTCTTAATTTTACATTTAATAGCCTACTTAAAACCTTTAATTTTTATTAAATTACTATTTAAGTTTATGTAACTTTATGCGATATTAATAAAATATAAATAAACATTTTCATTTTAAAAATTTCCCTTACGTAAGGTTGGATTTTATCACAGAAATCTAAATAGGGTAGTAAGGCGCTAGAAATGCCTTCTAATGTCTTTTAATATCGGGACGCGTGTCGCCGGTTCGCAGCTATAATTCTGTTGTAAACTGTAGTAGCTCTCGATTAGTGGCCATTACAGCCACGACTGGGGGTCGCAATATTATTGTCTTTTCATTTTACATGCCTACGAACTGTGTGGACAACCTACCAATTTTTACAGATATATTAAGTGAGATCAATGCTATCATAGCGAGTAGGGGTATAGAAAATGTTTTTATGCTTGGGGATTTTAATGCGCACCCTCATGAATTATTTTTTAATGAACTGAATAACTTTTGTTATCAGTCGTGGGTTTGTGCGGATATAGAAGCATTAGGAGTGGACGGTGATAGGACGGTAGGAGATGGCTAGATCACTGTTTAGTATCTAAATCAGCCTGGAATGCAATTAAGAGTGTAGATGTTTTCGAAGATGTTTACATTTCTGATGACTTACCAATATATTTAGAATGTGACTTAGAGGTGGTCATGCCTAAACGGACAGTTAGAAGTCATGACAAAAACTTGGTCTTATGGGGTGAAAGAACAAATGTAGAAACGCAATGTTACCAAAACCTATGTAATAGCAAATTGCGGGTCATTGACTTTCCTCATGAGTTCACAAACTGCGCGAATGGCTTCTGTGGCTTGTCCGAACATAGGGTCGTATTAGATAATTTGTAAATTAATTTTAAATAATATACTAACAATCTGTTCATGATTGTTAGTATATTATCTGAGGCGGCTAAGGAATCCAGAGTGACTTGTAAGGGGGGACCAAGGCGGGGTAAGCGCGTATGTGGGTGGAACAGCTATGTAAAAGACGCTCACTTTGAGGCCAGATGTAGTTTTAAGGCCTGGGTACTCAGTGGTCGTCCCTTATCTGGTCCTATTTATGATGAAATGAGTGAAAAGCGAAAAGTGAACTCAAATTTTGTCAAAATAATGGTGAGAAAATCAAAATGGATAGATTAGCTCAACAAAGAGCAAGTAGAGATTTTAAAAATTTCTGGAAGTCGACCAGTAAGTTGGGACACTAAGCCTAGTTTTGCTACGATCGTGGGAGGAATTAGTGTACCCAGTGATATCGCTAATATGTTCATGGAACATTTTAAAGTACAATCTCCACTTGGGCCCTCAACATAGGTGGTTAGTGCTGAAACCGCTTGTGAGGGAGAGGAACCTCGTGCATATTTCTGCTAAACTGATACGTAGTATCATAAAAGGTATGAGCCGAGGTAAGTCTCCAGGATACGACGGGCTCAGCATTGAGCACCTGAAGCACGCTGGATTTCACCTGCCGCGAGTCCTGTCCATGTTCTATACAATGTGCATTAGTCACTCTTACTTACCTACAAATCTGATGATGACAATAGTAGTTCCCATTGTGAAGAACAAGACGGGAGACATCTCTGACAAGGGTAACTATCGTCCTATTTCCTTAGGGACTATCATAGCAAAGGTGTTGGACGGTGTGCTTGATACCATCTTAAGTGACCATATTCAACTGCCTGACACATAGTTCGGGTTTAGACCAGGACTATCAACCGAAAGTGCTATCTTAGTCTGAAGCAAACCGTCCGATATTACGTAGATCGTGGTACCCCGGTATATGCTTGTTTCCTTGATCTTTCCAGGGCATTTTATCTCGTCTCATATGACATGCTCTGGAGGAAGGTAGAGGATAGGGGTATATCGTCAGAGATATGTGGTCTGCTCAAATATTGGTACAGTAAACAAATAAATCATGTGAAATGGGACGATACTCTTAGTGTACCATATAGGTTGGAATGCGGGGTAAGGCAGGGGGGGGTCTAACGTCTCCCAGATTATTCAACCTATATATAGATGCTCTCATAGGCGAGCTCAGCAGCAAGCGTGTCGGATGCAGTGTTGGTGGGTGTTTCGGACGGCAGGGACGCGTCCAGTGCCCGCACAGTCGCCCTGGGACAATCTCCCACTTGATGACGTACGTTCCTTGCTTAGTGCTGGTAACACACGTCCTACGCACCCCCTGAATGCGTATGTACAGTACGACCCCTTTGGGACCTAGAGAGAGGTAGACGAGTAGCCGGGAGGAGGCAATTAAAACACTTTTTTCCTAGGTAGCTTCTTGTTCCTTAGGTTTCGGTTTCCTTTTTCCTTGTTGTTGCCTCTTCAACGGCTGTACTGCGACTGCGACTTGAGCTGAGCTGTTGTCGTCTGCATGGGCTTTCTGCCCAGTAGGTATCGGGCCTCGGGGTATGCCCCCTTTACCCGGACATTCCTCACGGCACACTACAGTGTTACGGTCCTGGGCGCCTTTGATGTTAAAAGGCGTTGTAGAAAACGACTTTTCGTCGAAGTCGGGTAATTTTTTCCAAAAAAAGGGTGGTTATCTCAATAATTGTTTAACACAATTATTTTGTCTAAGTTGGCCTTTCTGCGGCATTGTGGTATTTACTCGACTCCCTAATCTATATAGGGAGGAGTTCTCTTGGATAGGGTCGCCCGTCCGGGGGCCGTGAGTGCAACGGCGCGAAGCCGTTGAGGTGTTCATGTGGCCCGTTGTCGGCGCGGTCGAACATACCGCGCTTACCGGACCACAATTTCTTGTAGGCTCTCAATCTTAAGGTTGGCCGTTATGACGTCATTCCGGACGTAGCGACCCGCACCGACTATGGTTCGTAATGACAAGTTCTGCTGTACCTGTAGTTGCCGCTTCTGTTGATCGCTCAGGAGCGCATACCAGGCCGGAGCAGCGTATGTTAGCAAGGGTCTTATATACATTTTATAGATGGTCAACTTCGACTTTGTCGGTAACTTGGATGCCAGGACAGGACGGAGCATCGCCGGCACACATCGAGGTTTGCGGACAATAAAGTCGACGTGCGCAGTCATGCGCAACATTCTGTCAATCTGACATCCAAGGTAGGTCATGGCCTTCTCATATGCGATCTCCGGGTCTCTGAGGGTTGGCGGTGGTGGTAGGTTTCTATAGCGGCGAGTGAGCAGAGAGGTCGTCTTGCTAACATTGACGGCCATCCTCCACTCATCCAACCATGGTGGCAGCAGGTCCAGCAGACGTTGCATACTGGCAGTGGCAATATGGGCTCTTCTGGACGAGGTGAAGTAGGCGCTGTCATCCGCATAAAGCGCCAGCTCGACGTCGTCCTCCCATTCGTGCAGATGCCCTGCCGGGTAGGGATGTCATGGGTGTAAGCCGCGTAAAGGACTGGAGACAGACAGCTGCCCTGTGGCACACCAGCTGTTATGGGTTTTATTGCAGACTCGGCGTCCTCTACACAGACGTAGAACTTCCTGTCTACGAGGAAAGACGCCACTAGCCGCAATATAGCAGGAGGGACACTGATCTGGTCGTCTAACTTATAGAGTAATCCTGGGTGCCACACCCTGTGAAACGCCTTCTCGATATCGAGAAAGACGCCCAACGATGTGCGGCCGCGGTTGTGCTCGGCCGCAAGCACGTGCAGTACTCTGGTCAACTGTGTTGCTGTTGAGTGGTCCCTCCTGAATCCATGCTGCTCCGCCCGAAGTTGGATGCACGGGCGGAGACGTCTGACGCTTGATGTTCATCAGCCTTTCAAATGCGCCGCTCCCAGGCCTGTCCTCTGTGGGCCTGTATTGCAACCGACAGTTCATCCGTTAAGGTGTTCAGCTTCGTTTTTATTCTGGGGCAGCGAGTGCGCGCCCAGAGCTTCCTCAGCGCTCTTTTATGTCTCAGCTGCACGCATATCTTTAGCGGCAGCTCTTCCTTTCTACCCGAGAGAGGTACGATCGTAGAAGCCGCGTTGAGGGCCTTCTGGATGCTCGTGGTTATTCTGGTTGCAGCGGCCTCTACGTCGTCCGCTGAGTGGATCGGTGCGTGGACTGGAGGTCTCTCCTGCAGGTGTTGGTGGTAGAACCTCCAGTCGATCTTGGTCTTAACGGCTCTAGGCGGCGAAGTCACTGCCTTGGTGCCAAGGGTAATCAGAATCGGGAGGTGCTGTGTATTTAGATCGTACAGCACCTCTACCACTACCGAGTAGTTGACGTTCCTAGTGAACACGATGTCTAATACATCCGGACGCTTCCTAGGGTCAGTAGAGATATGCGTCGGTTCCTCAGGACCTAGAACCTCATAGTTCTAGCTTTCTGCATCATCATAGAGTTCACGACCCGGCGGGTTGATCACTTTTGATCCCCACGACCCGGCGTGGCGTTTGGCGTTTAGGTCCCCGGCGATGATGGTGGGTGTCGTACCTTCAATAACCGTCCGGATGTCTGAGGAGTAGAATGGAGTCCCTGGCGGACGGTATGCTGCAAAAATCCTTAGTTCCTCGCCCGCCGCCTCCATATGCCGATTGAACGCATCGTCTAAAAGTCTGGTAGGTCCAGTTCTTGGTGGACGATGTCTCTCCTCACCAGAATCGCTGTCCCTCTGTAAGCGATCCGTTGAGGGTTGACCTCATCTCTTCTGTAGATCGTGTAGTTTGGCAGCTTAAGATGCGTTGATGGTCTTATTTTGGTCTCACCCAGCAAGATCACCTGGATTTCCTGCTGCTGGGCGACCGTGCGGAGTTCATGGATCCTTTGTTGAATCCCGTCCAGGTTCCAGTAAAGTAGACGCAGGTTACTGTCCTCCGTAGTGCCTAGCCAGTAGTTGCCAGCGCCTTCATAACGGCGGTTACAGGATCTGTCCCGGCCTTTATGTCTGTGGATAGCATCAGCTGTCTCGAGGCCGGACTTTAGTGGTCTACGTTGTTGTGAAGGCGCTGTTCTCGGGGCATTTATGGTGGTCTCTCTATATGTAGAGCGCGCTCTCTGTGTAGAGCGCGCTCTCTGTGTAGAGCACGCTCTATGTGTAGAGCGGACTCTACTTTCTGGTAAAGCCCTTTCTGGCACTCTACTCGTCATAGTTTTCGGTGGTGGTCTCTCAGTAACCTGCGCCTGTGAGGCTATCGGTCCTGCTGTTGTAGGGGTAGAGGTAACCACAGCCTGAGGAGGGGGCTGTTCAGTCTTCCTGCTCCTGTTCCTCCGCCTCTTCCTTTAGGAAGGTTGCCTCTCCGTGGCATTATTGGCAGGAAGTTGGAGAGTCGCCCCGGTGGTTGCCCTTTGCTCTACGGGTTCCACCGTTTCCATTGGTATTGTAGGAGGGGTGGGAGAGCTGGTTGCCTACCCTTCCCTCTGGTGATTGTGGCCTACCCATCCTCCTGGATGGTAACAGCCTTTGGGCGACTCTGGTGAATCCTCTTGGGGTTCTCCGGGAGTAGCCCAAGTAGAACGATCCCCTGTTTCCTGGCAATCATCCTCAGGACTGGGCAGCGGCGATCTGGCCGTGTGGTTTTTTGCTCAGTTTGCGCACTTTGGCTCTTCCTCTCTACCCCTTGGGCAAAGGCTAGCAAATGCTCCCCAGCACAGCGAACGCATTTCACTGGCCCAGTTTGCGGAGGCGTGGCCGAAAGCCTGGCAACGGTGGAATTGTGCCGGTCTTGTCTTCCTCTGCCAGACTTCGATAACGACTCCTCTCATATAGAGGAGCTCGTCGATCCGGTAAAGGTCTTGTAGCCGCTCCAGGCTCAGATGGTCCAGCTGTGTATAGTAGAGGCAGCCCGGTCTGCCTCTACGTGGTGGTATGGCCTTTACGTAAGTGATGGGGAACCCTTTTTCCCGGATAGCCTCCTCAATCATTTTGGTATCCGTGCCCACTGGCAGGCCCCAGTTGCCCACTTTAGTGGGCTTCTCTTCAGCCGGTGTATAGCAATACCACGACATGGTTGGTACTTTCTCGGAGAGTTCGACCATATATCTTCTATATTGTTCGAAACTCACCCGGACTCTGGGGTGCGAACCTTACACCCTTCCCGAACGGACGGGCATTAGGAGGGTGGCCCAACTTTCTATTGAGCTCCTCGAAATGCCTTGTCCAGTCCGGGAGGCATTCAGCAACAATCGGTGGATAGCTCGCTTTCTCCTTCTCTTTTTCGGTTTTTTGTGGCTCTTCCGCTGCTTGCGGTCGTGGTATTGCGGGGGCCGCAGCCATTTGGGCATAGCTTGTTGACGGCCGCTGTCCGTTATCTTGCGACAACCCGGACGGGTTGATAATCTGTACCGGGGATGATCTTCCGGCGGATGCAGCTAGGGTTGCATAAGTTGTAGAGCCCCAGCTGTAGGACTCCTCACCTACTTGTTCATATTGGACCGAGTCGTGGCTACGTCGGTCCGGTCTCCGGTCCGGAGATGGATGATGGCGATTTAGGAGGTGAGGTATGGACCTTCTTCCTACTCGCAGGTTGGGGCTCCTCATCATCCGATGATGATGGTGATGATGATTCCGATAAAGTTGGGTCATGAGAACCGATGCGCTGCCTCTTCTCGTGGAGGGAGGCGTCGGTCTCGGGTGGAGTGTGCCTTCGTGGCGTTTTCTTTGCCCGCTGTTGAAGGGGCAACGGTTCACGCCCGGTCGTACACTCAGGTACGATGGGCGAGAGCGCGGCCCTCGGTGCGGGCTCTTTACCCGGCGACGAAGGCTTTCTGGTCGGGATTTAGGAGTAAGAGGCCACTACTCTAGTCCGTTCCGGGTTGAAAATATCCTTACCTGACATGTTGGTGACCTACCTAACTGAGTCAGTGGTAATCTACTAGACCCTATCTAAATAACCAGCCGATCGGTAGCAACTGGTGTTGCGCGACGCGGATGGTAGTGATGACAAATTATAGGCTTCGACACTATGGGCACTGCCTATCCCTTTTATACCAAAAGGGTTGGAGGAAGTGCGGTGGTGGCACTTTAAACACGCGACTAGGCACAGTAAGCACGGAGCGCTTTTAAGTGCCTAAGAATCTACCAAGGGGCCGGTGCCGGTGACCTCGACACCTCACGGAATCAGCGGACTCAACGGTCGGCGGAGTATGTCGTACCGGCGGTTGTATGTGGCCACTGCTAACCACAAACAACGCACACCTAGGAGATCCTTCTTGCGACTTGAGCCAAAATTGGCTCGACTTTTATACCCGCCGGTGTTACCGTTCAGACGCTTACGCGGTTTTGCCTGTGTCGCGTGTTGTTTTTATTTCTAGCCGAAACCTTAGGAGCCCCTATTTATTATAGCTTTCACATAGCCCTTACAATTTATACATCGTTAGATTTCTCGCTAGTACTGTTCTATAATATAAAATAATAATATAAGCTATTAATTACTTAAAATATAAAAATTCTAGAACAAAAACCCTACAAAATTGTCAATTTACTATACATTTTATCTTATATTTATTGAAACAGATGTCCGATCTACTTAGTTATTTTTGTTTATATTATTATTTTACATTACATTCAAACCTTTAATTTAACACTAGTTTCCAAGCGCTAAACAAAGTAAATTAAATATTTCGCTTAAAAGCTTCCTTATAAAATTATTATTAAAAGCTAACCTTTATAAATTATATTCTAATATGAGTTATTACACGCTAATTACACTAATTTGGAAATTATAATAGTCTTATGAACAAAACACAGTTCGTCACTGGTTAATTATATGCCTTGTCGCCGACAGTGGGGTTAGTATTAACAACATCAGCTATGCAGATGACATGGCGCTACTGGGACCGTCGGTGAGAGCAGTAAGAGAGTTACTGAAGGTGTGAAGCCTATATTGAGTC
Organism: Parnassius apollo; assembly: GCA_907164705.1. Classification (NCBI taxonomy): domain Eukaryota; kingdom Metazoa; phylum Arthropoda; class Insecta; order Lepidoptera; family Papilionidae; genus Parnassius; species Parnassius apollo. The sequence continues at coordinate 251,651 of CAJQZP010001030.1, forward strand.
GCATGGTTTGGCATATAATGTCAAAAAATGTGAGTACATTGTCTTTAAGGTCAGGGGCAAACCTAGGACTGATGAACCTGACCTATTCTTGAATGGGTAAAAAATTAAAAAAAGTGACGTCCTTCAAATATCTAGGTCATTTCCTTGCCGAAGACCTGAAAGACAATGTAGATATTGAGAGGGGAACGCAGGGCTCTAGCGGTCAGGAGTAACATACTGGCCCGTAGATTTGCTCGATGTACGGACCTAGTTAAAATTACCCTATTTATGGCATATTTATGGCATATTTAAGGCATATTGCCAGAGTCTGTACACGAGCAATCTATGGGTCAATTACACTAAAAGGTCGCTGGATATCCTGCGTGTTCGATACAATAACGCTTTCAGAATGTTGTTGGGACTGCCTCGCTACTGTGGTGCGTCGGAGATGTTTGCGCAAGCTCGCACGGACGGCTTTTATGCGATAATACGTAAGAAAACTGCTTCGCTGCTAAGAAGAGTGAGAGACAGTCACAACAGCATTTTAAAAACAGAGAACCATGGGTGCGTTTGGCAGAAAAAAGCGCTAGCAAGCGCATGTAAGCAAAATGGCGATCGTAAGCGGTAAGCGCTGTCAAATCGTAAGTACCCATTTTCCTCCAGGACACGATGTTAGTTTTAACCGGGGAATCTAACCTAATTTAAATATATGTTTGTAAAGTATTCATATTAAAAACTTACCAATCATGAATTTTTAATAACATGTATATGTTTATTCATGTCATTATATTACTTAAAACTAATATTGCACAAAACAACTTATAAACTCTACTTCAAAACAAACAAATTAAATAAGCAAAATGGCGGATTGTGTCAGCGCTACTGAAGTAGCAATCGTGTCCTGGCCGAAAACTATTTTAGCGCTTGTAAGCGCTTGCTAGCGCTTTTTTCTGCCAAACGCACCCTATAATTCTCCGATTTTGAAAAAGTTTATCCATACTTTAATGTTTACTAACGCCAGTTTATAAGTCATTTGTTACTAACACTACTATGGATTAATTTCGGTCCGAAATAAAGATTATTATTATTATAGAGGGACAATTTATGGGGATGCCTATAGTTAAGCAGTTGACTTTTCATAGTCTGTCACGGTAACGTTGTTTTCATTAGTACCTGAGTAGATCGAACCCAGATTGCTCGTGTACGTAGCAATTTATGGCAAGCGCTTAGCCCTTGAGTAGATAAGTTAGATTTTTAGTTATAGATATCAAAATACAGTCAAAACCGTCAGGGGGAGGTCGGAACAGTCTAGCATGAATGCTATTTTTCAACCAACTTTAAAAAATGGAGAGGGTTCTCAATTCGTTGGAATATATTTTTTATGTATATTCAGCGACAATTATTTAATTAATGTCCGATTTCAGTTACCTATACTTTTTTATTAGAAAGATGTTATCTCAGTGGTGGTCCCATATAAATGTTCAAGATCTGATGAATCCATGAGACAATTAGGTAAAATACTTCAATTCTCAAAGGCATCTGTACTGCATATGGATTACTACCTACTTAGTACTCTTATTAGTTTGTGATTACTACTTTAACTTTGGCATATGGAATAATAATTTACCACGTCAACCGATTTCGATTACATATATTCCTTTTAGTTCTTTGAAGTTGTTTTAGGCTTTTCGTAATGTTTTAATGACGAATCTTCGAACTTAAAGATATTGATGCAATATTTTTTAAAGCGTGTTTAAAATGTGATGTTAGGTAAATGAACTAGAAACTTCGAAAGAAAATGAAGGAGGTATTGAGATCAGTGTAGATTACATAACATAAGCAATGAAAAGTAGGTAAAACTAAAGCTAGGTATGAAAGAGTATCATTAAGAACGCTTAGTGGTATAGAAGTGGTTGCAACACTCCTGTACATACAATTTATTTTTTTATATATATAGGACTAGCTTGCCAGGCAGAAGTTGTTCTGCCCTTTTCGACGACCCTTTGTCATGTCCAATTACAAAATCTTAAATTAGGAAAAAAATTGTGGGTCACTCATGGGCAAAAAACTATCCTATCCCTCAAGTTGGACCAAACTGCACACGGTGTGCAAATTTGATTAAAATCGATTAAGTAGTGTAGGAGTCCATGGCGGACAAACAACGGGACACGTAATTTATATATTAACGGATTGGGTAAATTACCGTCCACAATCTATTTTTCCCGTGGGCGCTACGGGAGGTGTTGGTTTAAAACGATAAAAAGCCGTCACAATAATAAACAACAATGTAATTCTAGGTAAAAATCACTTAAATAATCACTAACATAATCACAACGTAACTCTACGTACAAACTATACGGAACGCGGGACAATTTCTAGACAACTTCACTCTCCGACGGCCCACCATAGATAAATAAATATGTAGCAAGCGGCCCACGATAATGTGTGTGCAGCTCCGGTCAACCGCTACTAAAGTTGTTCCAAACGGCTATAAATCAATAGCACGCTACAGACTATAAACTATAAATTTCTAGCGCGCTATTAAATACGCTATGTTATAGCGCGCTATTTATAAGAAAACGTGTAGGAGGCCGGTAAGCGCGTTAAGTTTTACAGCACGTTATATCTCTTAGCACGTTACATTACATGTCATTCATTGGATAGATCGCGTGCTATATAAGAACATTATTTCGTAATAAGTCGCATTTTAGACTAAAATAAAATAAAGCGGTAAAGAAAAACCAATGCACGCGTTTTCATACTTTTCAGGCTTACTAATTTCTATAATCCTAAAAATATTTTAAGTTATGTACTATCTAAAATAGAATTAATTTTATTAATTTTATTTAATTTTAAAAAAATAATTAATTTTATTTAGATTCTAAATAAAATTAATTATTTTTTTAATTTAATTGATGTAAACATTATTTTAACCTTAATATAAATTAAAAATCAAATAAAGGTGTATTTAAAAGTTTATATATTGTATTTATAAAAATCAATTATTAACATACACTTTTGTATCTATATTTTATTTACATTTAAAAACATCAGTTAGGCTTATTTTATGACAACTGTGTCTTTTGATCATTTATAAATATACAGTATACACTAACTAAACAACGTCTAACATCAAATTAGGTCGCGCGCGATGAATAGCGCGCTAGGAGATCAAATTTTCGTCACACGTCCTCTCCCCAACAGCGCTGCTGCTAGAACTAATTGCCACTAGATATTATTAGCTTGATAGCGCCAAAGCGCCATGGCGACTTTTCGCTCTTTTCTAGCTCAACATTTAAAAAAAATATTTTAATCTTCATTAATTATTTCAACAGTTCTTATTACTTGCAGAGAAATCGGTAATTAACTTCTAAGTCGAATCATTAAAATCTAGATTCACCTTTTTACGTTTTTTTTTAAACAGCTTTAACAAGCATTTTAAAATCAAAGGAAGCGATTAAAAACTAACAATAATAATAAACCAGAGCCATGTACCATCATCATTTGCGTCAATGCATCACTAATTTCATGATCAATATCGCAATTAACACAACCAAAACAAATAAGCCTCGGGAACATCATGAGTAAACCCCTCTAACGCCACGGCCCTCCTGGCCGAACAACAATCACAGTTGCTCTCTCATACGTGCATCCACTCACGGATCACCGTGTGCATCACCCGCTGACTACACACTACAGTTTTTTTTTTAAAACCACGACCTCCGCCAGAGTAAACGCGTATCGCGCACCCACGGACTACTTGAGTTAACTCAAGAGACACCGATTTCTAACGGGCTACGACTATGTAATAGCTACTGGTACGGTCGACATGAGTACGGCCGATAGAGTATTTACTCAAATTCCCAAATCACTTAGGCTTCTTGATTAATATCAAAACTATCGCGTATTCCACGTTCCACAATGTCTGGTACATGACCTACTGGCATCTTTCTTAACCTATCGTGAGCGTATGGTTTTAGTTGAAAGATTGCAACTCCATATTTAATTTCAGTAATCGCCAGGTGGCCAGTACTTTCAATAGAGATACGAAATTACGTGGTGGCTATTAGCTAATATTATGTAAAGAACGTAAAGATATTGTGAGCCTCTCTATTAAGCGAACTGTAGAAATGGCACATACATATAGTATTTACCGACCTCCATGTTCAGGGTAAGATACCTTTGATAAAATATGGAATTAAAAAAGATATCTCTGGCAACGTATTGTTGCGCGGCTTAGTTGACATCTGGCAATAGCGCCTTCTAGTGTAGTGTAAACATACGTTTAGAATTTAAGGCTTTTAATGTGTAACAATCACCATCCAAAATCCTTACCTACTATCCTAAACGGACGTTTGAACTTCGGATTTAACTTAGTTTGATTCTGCTCTTCATTTATAATAACACAAAATCATTAATAATTAATTTAAAAACTTGAGCCTTATTTCGGCCAAATCGACTATTATTATAGTTTCTTTTCAATACTCTGTGTCATGCTCATATAAATTAACGTCATACTAACGTAAAATCCCTGATCTAAAATCTCACGGCCAATTAAAATATCATTTTTAAGACAACTATCCGGTACAATACGAAATAATATCTCTAAACGTAAATCGTTAATCATAACTTCAGATAAAACTTGTAGGGTACTTTGCACATTAACGTGACTGATTTCGGTCAAATTTACAATATTATTTATACGCTTGCCACTAAACTTTGATGCAACACAATCTTTGATGAGAGAACATTCGGCACCCGAATCATAATAAAATGGGTTTGACGCATCAGTACACTAGATTGCTGACATAGCAAACGTCAACACGTCGCTATGGCACAGATTGTTCTATACACTGAAGACACACTCAACTCATCTAAATGCCCTCCAGTGAGCGGTTCCGCTGCATTCGCGCCAGTGAGCTGTCTCCGCTTCAAAACTGTAGACATAGGCACCAACTTTTCATACCTCTCAGTGGCTGTTGACATATGCACAAAGCTAGCGTCAATTAGTACCCGAAACCTTTTTCATATTGGATTTTACTTAGAGTAGTTTTAATGTAAAATTTTAAGTCCACGACGGTCAAAGCAAGAGACATAGAAACAACTACGTTAGATGCACAAGCGTGCACTCAGGTACATCCAACACATGTCTCGTAAAGTAGGTATCCAAAGTAATTTAAGATTAGAATATGTAAAAGGTTCCAGGTGTATGAAACCATTAAATGATCTGATTTGAAAAATAAAAATTAAAAGAAATGAATATAAATGTATCGCAAACTATATAATTCCGGACTTCTAAAGTTCACCACACATTGTTATAAGAAACGGCAACTCTGCGACATGGCATTCACAAACCATTACACATATCAAAAAGGAAGCTGTATGCAGAGGCGTAGGCTAGGCTGTGCGCCAGCAGCAGACGTTAATGCGCCCAGTGCGGCCGCTGCGCAGTGCTGCCCACAAGTAGAACGCCAGCGCCACGTAACACAGTGACGCAAAACACACGCTATAGGTAACTGCCACTAGGCAAGCACACGTTGCTATTAAAATAAATTGGAGTTCATGAAGAAACGCTGCACACGTATCTGGCGTCCATTCTCTCCACCACAGAACCATGTGTTTAGCAGCCGCTTGAGTTGTCTCGCCGTAATATCCGCCAAGAAACAGCAGGCTGCAGCGGTGTAGCTTCAATCTTACCATGGTTTGGCTGCACTTGACCATATACAATTAGCCGTCGACCATTTGATGTAAACTTTAACACTTATCAAAAGTAAAGTAAAGTTACAGCCTATATACGTCCCACTGCTGGGCACAGGCCTCCCCTCATTTCTGAGAGGGTTTTAGGGCAAGGAAGTGTCCGCCGCGCTGTCCAAATGCGTTGACGAACTTCACATGTCTTCGAAATATTTTTTTTCTTATTCCTCAGACATGCAGGTTTCCTCACGATGTTTTCATTCACCGCCGAGCACTTGGTAAATCAGCACTTAAAATTGCAATTAGCAATTTCATTGGTGCCGGCGGGGATCGAACCCGGGTTACTCGCGTTCTGTTATATTTACAGCGAGCGTTAACCACTGAGCTACCACGGCTCTTACACACTACATCTTACACTTATCAATCCGACATAGTAATCTATTTTTCCCGTGGGCGCTACGGGAGGTGTTGGTTTAAAACGATAAAAAGCCGTCACAATAATAAACAACAATGTAATTCTAGGTAAAAATCACTTAAATAATCACTAACATAATCACAACGTAACTCTATGTACAAACTATACGGAACGCGGGACAGTTTCTAGACAACTTCACTCTCCGACAGCCCCATAGATAAATAAATATGTAGCAAGCTAGACAGCCCACGATAATGTGTGTGCAGCTCCGGTCGACCGCTAAGTCGTAGACTCTGTCCAGTGCCACCGGATGGCGCTTGCGTTCTGAATTCTGATTGTTTAAAATAATCATTCCGGAAGTACAGACCCGATTGCGACATATATATTAAGATATGGTGACAAACGAGCACATTTCACTTGATGTTAAGTGATTTTGTTGTGATGACATCTATTCTCGATTACGAATTAAAATGCAGATGCGTTGTCATCCCTGAGGACTGAGATGGAATGCCTCGTTTCCAGTTAAAAGGGTCTCCTATATTCCTTTTAAGACAGTGATGTGCCGCCAACCATCTGAATGCTTGCTTATCCATCATATATTGGAATTGTACTACCACCAGCGCTTTTTCCAGACCGATACGACTTAGACCTTTAAGAAGAGCCTTCTCTTTTTCAAGAAGCGGGCAATGCGATTCCCCTATTTTTTTAACAGCATTGGATGACAAACGAGCATATAGTCCACCCGATGGTAAGTGTATGTTGCGGCTTCATAGACATCCACATTTATCCTCAACTAATTAACTAACTAACTGACTAAGATGGAATGCCTCGATTCCAGTAAAAAGGGTCTCCGGTTTTCTACCCTCACCATACGAAACATAGCAGCGTTACGCTATTTTATGCTGGTATTCTGTGAGAGCGTGGTCCTGCCTCGGACGAGCCGACCTATTCGTGCTTCAACTATAATATAGCTGCAGCGTGGCTCTACCACGTAAAAGACCCCTGGTGTTGCATTTGTTCATGGGCTGCGGTAGTCACCATCAGGTGAGCCGCATGCTCGTTTACCCCATTCTAAATTTAAAAAAAATTCCAATTTACCCTATCTATGACTGTTTGAAACTAACCATAAATAATGAAATATAACAAAGATGTAATGGTGGCCACACACGGACAGCTAAAGTCATCAGTCGAACTGATATCAGTTTAAACGGATTTAAGCCGAAGAAAGTTCCACACACACGGTCTATTCAACTGATGATTCCAACTGATCAATTCAAACTAGGACTGTGATATTTTTTAAAATGTCGTATTTTTGATATATCGATAATCATAAATATATCATGTGGTGGGATGATGAGGTACGGGTGGAAGTTGAATCAAAGAAGAAAGCATGGTTAGATTTACTAGCAACCGAAGCTGGTAATTCTTCTGGTATGAATGATGAGATTGAAAGAAAAAAGACAGAATTTAGACGTCTAAATAAGAAATTAAAAGAATTTGTTGAAAGGAAAAAGAAAGAAAGAACTGATAAGAATGATAGAAGGATATCTGATAATTTCCAGGCTAACATAAAAATGTTCTGGAAACTCGTAGGAACTGCCAGGGGAAATACAAAACAGCCTATAATGAATGCTATAAGAGACGAGAATTGATGTATTCTGAATGATGAAGCTTCGAATTTAAACAGATGGAAGGAATACTTTGAAAGCGTGTTTATGAGTGAAGAGTCGTCTGAATTAAATGAACTAGAAATTCCGAAAGAAGTGGAAAGGGGTATGGAGATAAGTGTAGAGGAAATAATGAAAGCAATGAAAAGCATGAAAGCAGGTAAGGCAGCTGGATATGATAGAGTATCACTCGAGATGCTAAGAGCTGGAGAGGGAGTGGTGGGAGGCCTGCTGTACACCTTGTTTAATTTATGTTGGGAATTAAAACGTGTACCGGATGACTGGTGTAAAGCAGTTATAGTACCAATATATAAAGGAAAAGGGTCACAGCAGGACTGCAAAAACTACCGTGGTATCAGCTTGCTTAGTATTGTGGGTAAACTGTATGCTAAGGTGTTAATTGAAAGAGTTATGAAAGAAACTGATGGAAAAATTTGGGATGTGCAAGCGGGTTTTAGAAAGGGAATGGGGTGTACAGATCTTTTCCATGCGCATGATTGCAGAGAAGTTTTTGGCCAAAAACCAGAAAGTTTTCTGTGCGTTCATGGACTTGGAAAAGGCTTATGACAGAGTGGACAGGAATGTGTTATGGCAAACACTGAACTCATATGGGTTGAGCGCTGGTTTGATACAGGCATTGAGGTCTCTTTATAGGGACTCTAGTGCTTGTGTCAGGATCAATGGGGTCTACTCGGACTGGTTTGGCATCCAAAAAGGTGTCAGACAGGGCTGTGTAGCTTCCCCTTAGCTGTTCAACCTATTTATGGACAGGTGTTTGCAAACTTTGAAAGATGAAGAATGTGGGTTAAGAATGGGCGAGTTAACCGTCAAATGCCTTTTGTATGCCGATGATCAAGTCATATTTGCGTCATCGGCGGCTGAGTTGCAAATGATGGTTACATTAATGAACTGGGAATTAAAAGAAAGGGGAATGAAAGTGAACGCAAGTAAGACGAAATTGATGGTTTTTGAAAGAGAAGAAAGTAAAACGGTATGTGAAATAAGAATAGAAGGAGAGTTAATTGAGTAAGTGGATGAGTTTGTGTATTTGGGATGTGTATTTAGCAGGGATGGTAGATATGATAGGGATATAGAACGACGAGTAAATGCAGGGAATAGAGTGAATGGGGTACTACACTCTATTATGAAGAACCAGAATGTGTCAAAAAAGGCACGTATGGTAATTCATAATGCTGTGTTAGTCCCTACTTTAATGTATGGTAGTGAAAGCTGGGTGTGGTAGAAGAAGCACGAAAGTAGAATAAATGCTGTAGAAATGCGGTCTTTAAGGAGTATGCTAGGGTTGAATCTGAATGACAGGGTGAGAAATTGCGTGATAAGAGATAAATGTGGTATGCAAGATGATGTTGTGACCAGGATTAAGAAAGGAATGCTTCAGTGGTTTGGTCATGTAGAAAGAATGAATGAGGAAAGAGTGACAAAGCAAATTTATATGGCAGATGTGAACGGCCGAGTCGGGAAGGGACGCCCTAGAAAAAAGTTTATCGACCAAATTGGCGATATTTTGAAAAAGGGGCCACGTTAGAAGTACCCTTAACCGACGAGCATGTATGCGTAGATATATGGATGTAAAGGAGGCGAAAGAGGTATGTCAGGATCGTGCCAAATGGAAGTCCGTACTCTCTGCCTACTCCTCTGGGTGACAGGCGTGAGTGTTTATGTATTATGTATAAATATATCAATGTTGGAGTTTTATATATCGTAAGTTAATATACACTAGGTCAATATCGGAGTTTTATAAATCGAAAAAAAATATAGATATAGCGACTTTATTTAAAAAAAACAACCATAAGTCAGTTTAGTTTAGTTCATTTATTATATTTATTACGCAAATTAAATTATAAATGTACGAAAATGTTTTTTTATATGGGATAGGGTGACAAACTAGCACACAGTATGATGGTAAATGTTTGCTGCGGCCCATAGATATCTACATCTATCCTCGATTAGAAATCGTGTTGTCACCCGTGAGGACTAAGATGTAATGCCTCGTTTCCAGTAAAAAGGGTCTGCGGATCTCTCCACTCACCATACGAAACACAGCAGCATTAAGCTATTATTTTACGCTGGTATTCTGCGAGAGCGTGGTCCTTCCCCGGTCGAGCCGACCTATTCGTGCCACAACTATACTATAAATATAACTTCGTATTAATTATATTTTAATTTAAATAAGACGATTATGTGTACCGCTATTTTTCCGTAAGTTTTCAAAAATACTCGTTGTTTTATATATTCTGCTATTAAATATGTTTAGAAGCACAGGTGCTACAGATACAGCTGAAGAAATCAAATATTTAACAGCTATTTAGATAGAACGGGAGTAATCTGCGACCCCCTACCCAGCAAACAGTCGATGACGACAGTAACTCAAGTTCATAAGACGCCTAACCGATCAAAATAACTTGAGGTTTATATTAACATCGAAGCACTTGTTTCGTAGTTGTCTTAAACTTTTACACGCACAGACACTTAAATCACAAAATTGCATCACTTTTACGAATCAAAATCCACATAACAGATAAAACAGAAGCAAAATCCGTCGACGGTCAAGTTCCGCCAAAACATCTCTCCTATCTAGTTACCTATCGTCCTATCTAGTGGCGTCACTGAGACCCTATACCCACCTTCGTATTGCACCATCAGAAAGGTGAGATCATAATAGTCACCTAGGTATTTATGTGCCCTTTCAAATGAGTTCAAACACGATCGTCCTATCTAGTGGCGTCACTAAGATCCTATATCCACCTTCGTATTGTACCATCAGAAAGGTGAGATCATAATAGTCACCTAGGTCTTTATGTGCCCTTTCAAATGAAATCAAACACGATCGTCCTATCTAGTGGCGTCACTGAGACCCTCTACCCACCTTCGTACTGCACCATCAAAAAGGTAAGATCATAATAGTCACCTAGGTCTTTATGTGCCCTCTCAAATGAAATCAAACACGATCGTCCTATCTAGTGGCTTCACTGAGACCCTATACCCACCTTCGTACTGCACCATCAAAAAGGTAAGATCATAATAGTCACCTAGGTCTTTATGTGCCCTTTCAAATGAGCTCAAACACGATTGTCTTATCTAGTGGTGTCACTGAGATCCTATACCCACCTTCGGAGTCCACCATCAGCTAGGTGATATCATCATAGTCATCTAGGTCTTCATGAACCTTTTTGAAAATGAGTTGAAAAAAACAGGATGGTTCTACGTAGCATCACTAAGATCCTTTACCCATCTTCTGAGTCAATCATAAGGAAGGTGACATCATCATATTCACCTTAGTCTTCATCCTCCGTCAAACGAAATTCTCTAAATGTATAAAATAATAAAAAATCTAAATATGTAGCATAGAAATAATGTATGTAGCTACTAAGAATGCAAGTCTGTACTTACCAGTAATTAAAACGAAACCAGCGGATTACGGCGCGCCCGGAAAACTCCGTGGAGTGTCATCAGTTAAAACTTTCAACTGACTTCGTACTCACGATCAGTTTTTGGATTTATGTCAGTTCGACTGAGCAGTTTCAATTGACTCGTTAGTCTTGACTTGACAGAAAGTCGATGGATACAATTGGGTCAGGACTGTGCTTTTGTGGCATTTCTTTGGGAGGCCTATGTTCAGCAGTGGACTTGTGGAGGGCTTTAATGATGATGAATAGTGTAATCAAAGATATAATTAAAACATGGCAGAATTTCAAACTATCTATCATCCTTAATCCAATCCAAATACTAATTCCAATAATGCCAAGAAACTATTGGATAGAGATAAAGATCTCTGTGCACTTTATTTTCAGTTACTTACATCGGATAACTTAATACAAAGAGGTTGGTATAATTATTGCTATGCCGATACCCTTATAGTTACGTCCTATTATATAAAGTCAACAGCTGGATATAGGTCTCCCAAACAACGGTTAAAAACTTATTTTAAACTGTATTTATAAATATGGTATACTTTTGAAAGAATACTACGTCATCCTCTTACAAAAAATAGACTCGTTAACCATTGTAAAATTTATTTCTAAAAGAAGGAAAGAATATAACCCTCCTTTTTTGAAGTTCCCTAATCGGATACAAAGTACTGTAAAGTAAGTAAACATATGTTGCCCTGTAAAGTTACAGCCTACCACTGCTGGGCACAGGCCTCCCCTCATTTCTGAGAGGGTTTTAGGGCAAGTAAGTGTCCGCCGCGCTGCCCCAATGCGTGTTGGCGTGATCTCTTACACCTCAGACATGTAGGTTTTTTTAAATTCTTTTATACTACTGCTGTTAATGCAGTACTTTTCTTTCTTTTAACTTTTATATCTTTTTTCCTTTTTTTTTTTAAATTGCTTTTTTTACAATTAGGTTCCTTATAAGTTTTGCTTACTGCTATTATAGTTTTATACATTTCTACCTCTCTTTTTAATCTACTAATCTTCGTGTAGCTTTTTGCTAATACATTACTAATAATTATTATTTTTTAATTGAAATTTCATTATTCATTACTATATCTACTTACTAATACATTTTTAAAAACACAATTTTAAAATATAAAATGATTTAATGTTCTTCCGAAGGTGGTTAGTTACAGAATGAATTAAATTTAATGTTATTAAAATAAGTCTAAACTATTATCATATCGTCACGGGATATGTGTGGGAGTTGTTTGTCTTACAATACACAGAAATCTAACTTGGCTTCTTAAGAAAATGATAATGTGGTTGTTTGGAATATTGAGCCAGGGACGGATTGAGGCGATATAACTCCTACCTCCACAAGTTCCGGATTAAAGGAGTTAAGGGATTATCCTCAGGATTATCCCGAATTTTCCACATTTTACAGATTTTAATCAATTTATATTTAAAAATAATACTTAAAATAATATTATAACTAAGATTATAATGTTCACTAAGCTAACACTTTTAATAGTAATTTCACTTTTTTCATTTTCACTTAACTCACTATTACTAATTTCTCCCATACTTCTCTGCAGTAATAAGTTCAGGAACTGTACGTTTGCTATATTCATTCCATCGAGGTTCATAGCCTTCTTCAGGGTACTTGACGAGTCGAATAATATCTTTGGTAAATTTATCATGGTTGTGAAAGTTATTTCTTTACCTTGAGTCTGATGTCTTTTCAGTTCGTATCCTTTGATTTTAACCTTGCAGTTATCATCCATAGTCAAGAGATAGGTTCCTAGTAGAATCTCCTGGCTTACTTCACTGTCGCAGAATTTAGTTATGGCTGTTTCGGTATTTGAGTAAACTATCCAGCGGTTTGGATGTATGAGGTAGATCTTCACATTTTCAAGAGTGACAGGGATCGGGCGACAACTTGAGATATTTGTGTTAAACTGCATGATTTCTATGACAGTTGTCATCGGTGAAGGGTTGTATGTCGTTCTCGTAACACAGAAATCGACGTTCGTCGACCTCGCGGCATGACCGAGAGAGTGGTGTTGCTTTCAACCCTTTCACAAGTAGGTAAGGATTTTTAGGTAGGATGAGAGTCGTCTGGCCATTATATAATACAGGTAAGCTAATTAATTTATAATAGTTAAAAATTTCGTTTCTAATTAGTGGAATACTCATAATGAATTTTATCTGATTTTGTTTTGTTTTATATAGGCTTTTATCTTGATACATCTTTCTAATTTTACAATATTTTCTTAAGTAAGGGGCCGTCCATTAATCACGAGATGTGTTTTTAGCATTTTTAACACCCCCCTCCTCCCTCTTGGTGATACGTGGTGAGGTTTAAGACTAACCCCCCCCCCCTCATCCAAAATCACGTGTATTTTTTAGTACCTACCTATAAAGTATAATCTAGTTTTATTCTGAAATTAAGGACCACGATAAGAAATGTCTAGACAGAACGGTTGAAGGTTGCTTTTGACTGGCATAAAAATAATATTAAAGAAATGGTGTAATCATGCGAAAAACATATTATATTCTACTAGTACATGAACATATTTAATATTGTACTAGTGCATGAACATAATATTTAATGTACATTGTCCTCGGACCACGGATTGGCAAGACTTTCTTCAACACAAACGACCGGATAAGCATCTTGCAAGTTAGTTGTTGGTACTGTGCTTTGTTGAAGATCAGCGTCATTTTCATCAAGCCACTCGGCGTCATCATTTTCGCGCACTACACTGAGAATCTCTCTCGATCTACCGATCGATCGTCGCGTAAAAATGCATGTAGGACGAACATTATGCATCTGTAGACTATTGTTGCTCAGATTAGGTTCATGCTTGTGACATGAATTTACATGTACAGGTGAGTCAAGGTAACACACATTAAACGCTGCTTTTCGGTTAAGAAATCACGCAGTTGACGAAAAAATAAATACACGTGATAATCTTACTACACCGCCCTCCCCCCTTGTGATGTTACGTGATTTTTGTCCACCCCCCCCCCCTTTCAAGCCTCACGTGAATAATGGACGGCCCCTAACAGGAAACACTATTTATCAGTTTGTTCTATTTCTTTCAACAATATTATAAGTTCTTCCGTATCAATAATTGATTGATGCAGTACATTAATTTTACTAAAAGCAATGGCTGTTTCGATTTCATTTAAATGGGAATATAAATTATGAGAGTTATCAAGAAAGATATTATAAAGGTGAATAATTTTGGTAATAGTTTGTCTAAAATTGGATTTGTTTAAAGCTTGATTAATATTTTGAATACTATCTTCTATTCGTATAAAATTGCTTTTAGTAGAATTTGCCACATTTGTAAAGGAGCCCACCATTTCGGCAACTATTGTCATTTTATTTTTTAAATTAATTGCTTAAATTTGTCGATTTGTTTCAAAGTATTGTCAGTTTGATATTGAACGGTTATAAAATCTGAATCAAATGACTTAATATCGAAACAATTTTGAACATGCTTTTTAAGCAACCCGTATCTATGCATACTTGACTCTAATTCCTCGTAAATTAAATTTAAATCTAATATCTTAATAACTATTCAATTATCATAACTAACAAATGCTTGACCTTTTTCCACAGGTAAAAATCCAGGGTTCTTGTCAATGCGAAGCAGATGAAGGGCCTGGATTCCCATTATTCGGATCACCAGTGGAAATAATCTGTGAAGGACGTTTAATGTCTTTAATAGGGACGTTTGTGATACGTTTATTAGTTTCAACGGGAACTACATTTCTTTTTATAGCACCGGTGACATGAGCCTTTTTGTAACGCGGTTTATCCTTACCCCGTCTTGTATTAACACCTTTTATGAACACAGTATCACCTACATCTATATCAAACTGAAATTCACCTGCGTGTTTCTGTCTTACTGTAATTTTTTTCTCAATTAACTTATTGTAATATGTTAATATAAATATTTGGTCATTTTGGCGTGTTCTCTTACTAACTGTTGTGTTGATTTTGTATAATGTAAGCATTTCCTTTAAAAGTACATTGTTAAATTCCACACCGGGATCTGAACTAATTTTGGATGGAATTCCGTAAAATGAAAAATACTTTATTAAAGCTCTTATTACTTCCGGGGTAGATCTACTATTAATTTCGATTGCTTGACCCAATTTGCTGAACGCGTCTACCAAGGTTAGAAAATATTTACCTTCTATTAAAAAGGTATGAAAATTTCTTGGAATGGTTTAGACTGGGTTTGAGTCAGTTGAAGTTGAGGTTTTAGGGGTTTACGGTCGTATTTCATTTTCTTACAAACCTCACATGAGTTTATGATACTCGCTACTGTTTGTTCCATATTATTCCAATAAAACGTTCGCCTCAAATGTACTAATGTTTCCCTAATTCCCCTATGGCAATTTTTACCTAAATGATATTTAAGGACTACTTCGGGTTGCTCGTTTTCATCTTCTATATAGACTATTCTCTTAGTACATTCATAAAATTTTACAGTATCCTTTTTGAATAATTACGTTGTGACTTTGGAAAACTGCTTACGGTGTATATCTTCAAAATAAAAAAAAATATTTAATTTTGGGTCTTATACAGGTTGGTCCAAAAGGTGACGTCCGAAAATTTTTTTGGGATGCTGACCTTTCGAGCTACATGAAAATACCCCATGTATGTTCCGCGATTTTTCTTAGTTTACAAGATATGATTTTTTATGTATTATTTTGAAAAATGTCGACTTAGCGATTCAAAAATTTTTTTCCTTGAAAATTCTGCTCTCTTTTCTACTTTTTTTATTCTTAGCGTAGTCTTCATGAGTTGGACTCTTTGACATAAAAAATAAGCTGCCTACCATTAATACAAATTGCAAAAATTTTAATCAAAAACAAATTATACAGATATGATTGAATCAAAGTTTAATTTTGAAATTTAAACTAAAAATTAAATAATGAGTTCCATGACTTTAAAGTAATTTTAAAAACTTCGCAAGACCCTAAGCTTTAGTTATAATACAAAAAAAGTAGTGGTCAATGGTTCTTTTTTTTAGTCCTAGTCGGCCTTTAATTGCACAGAGCCAAAAAGTTCAAAAATAATCGTTTTATTATGCACCTATTGTTTATTACTAAGGATAATTAGATTTTCATGGTATGTCACAATCTTTCATAATAAATAAAACAATTTGGTTTTTGAATACTTATTTTATTTTACAACCAATTCTCAAAGTACCCCCCCCCCCCTCCACTTCAATACACAGTCTACAACGCCTTAGAAAATTTTGTTTCCGTCTTCTAAAAGCATTGGAATTTTGTCTGATTTTTGTTTCCGCCTCCGTTAATTTATCTCGCAGTTCTGCTTCGGTGTTTGTTTCGCTTGCGTACACCATCTCTTTGTAATATCCCCAGAGAAAGAAATCTATGGGGTTCAAATCTGGTGAACGTGCAGGCCAATGAATTGATCCGCCACGCCCAATCCATCTATTGGGGAATCTTTGATTAAGGTGCTCCCGTACCTCTCTTGCATAGTGGCAAGGAGCACCATCATTTTGGTAAATCATATCCCTTCTTGTCAATAAGTTTACATCGCCTAATAAGCCGTTTAAATTGTTTTGTAAAAAGTCTAAATATTGGGCTCCGTTTAACCTAGCAGGCAATTCAAAAGGTCCTATAAGTTCCCCGTTCAAAATTCCTGACCACAAGTTTACACTATAGTGTGTTTGAAAATTTGAAGGCCTTGCCTTGTGTGGGTTTTCAACAGCCCAACTATGGTAATTGTGGATATTGAAGACTCCTGTTCTTTCAAATCTAGACTCGTCTGTCCACAGAATTTTATCAATAAAACCTGGATCCTCCGCAGTTCTTTCCAGCATTGTTCGACAAAAAGTCACCCGTCTTGAATAATCTGCAGGATGCAATTTTTGGACGCGTTGAATATGATAAGCGTGGTATCCCTCTGAAAAAAAAAAACGAAATTGTACTTCCAGGAATCACTGTTTTTATTCCATGAAATGTGGTTTTTTGCCCGACATAAGTAATTAAAATTAATTAATCGCTCGTCGCTATTCAAAAGTGCGCTTTAATACCGTGTCAAAGTAAAAGTTTTAAAGACAAAATGAACTTACCTGACTTAAGTATCCTTATAACTGAGGTTCGTGGTACACCAGTTGTTCTCGTAATAGCTCTGGTGCCAGTAAAAGGATATCTTTGCACTTGTTTCACGACTTCATCTCTGACATCTGGATCCACTCTGGGTACTCCTTCGTGGGAACTGCGTCCCGGAATTCGTCCGTCCATAAATGCATTATGTGTATTTATGAACACTCTGTGTTTGGGATAAAGTTCCCGTTCTTCTCCTCGCCGTTCTAGTTTCTCTCGGTAAAGCCTTGCCGCTAAATGGCCATTGCCTTGGGCAACGCCGTAAAAATAATGCATTTCTGCATATTCCTTCAAAGAATAACTCATTTTGCAACACAAAAATCCAAATCACAAGGTAATCAATCAAAGTCCGAAACACAAGCACAGTCAAATCAGTTATAAGGCGAAACAGAATCCAGTTAGCAAGCAGTTGTGGTAAATTAGGAAGTATCGAAAACAAAAACTGGAGTAGTAGTTACGCGAGCGATAGCTGTGAACAACTGAGGCACTCTATGACTGAAGCTACGCCTGTCGCCTTATGCGCGCGAGCTATGGCCAGAGGGAGAGAGCGCGCTACACACGACACAGTATTTCTCACTCCTGCTTCCTTTGTTCGACACGTGGTATTTTTTGTGATCTTCAACCGTCTACCTGCCTATTACTATTATTATTCATTATCTCATTAACATTGAGGGGAAATTCGTTGTTTTTTGTGACCCATCTGTGCTACTTACTGAAGTGGTACTATCCCTAACCCGAAGATTTACATTTCATTTTATTTTATTTCATTTGATTAGATTCTATGGCGAACCTAATTATTTTTAGAAATAAGGTGTTTAAATAATAATGTTGAAAATTTTCGCCTCTGTGCAATTAGAGGCTGATTACGGCTAAACAAGGCCCATTGACCACCACTTTTTTAGACCAACTCATGAAGACTACGCTAAGAATAAAAAAAGTAGAAAAGAGAGCAGAATTTTCAAGAAAAAAAATTTTTGAATCGCTAAGTCGACATTTTTCAAAATAATACAAAAAAATCATATCTCGTAAACTAAGAAAAATCGCGGAACATACATGGGGTATTTTCATGTAGCCCGAAAAGTCAGCATTCCAAAAAAAATTTTTAGGACGTCACCTTTTGGACCACCCAGTATATTCTTTCAGGAATTTTTTAATTAATTCCAAATTATTTAAAGGTAAGTAAACTTCTAATATATTTTGTTTATCCCTGGACTAGTTTTTAACTGAACATTCGTTTCTGTTCCACGTATGAACGAATATTTGGTTTGCTTTCGTATCAATCGCTTCCTGAAGGATTAAGATTCCCGCCGTGTCTACATCTTTAGCCGAATGTATTGTATTGTTACTACTATGTCCTTCGGAGACGGTGATGGAGCTACTAGTTGGAGACGGTATCGAATATAGGGATTATCTACCGTGTAAGGAGGGAATACTCAAAGTATCCGAATCCGATGATACTGTTACTGTGTCTATTGCCTGATTTGAATGACCTAGCTGTACAATTTTAGAGACTACATTACTCAATTGATGTTGAAGTTTTCTTTCGTTTTTATCTATATTAACTTGCATAGAGATATCGTCGTTATCATTTAAGACGTTTATCCTAATTCTAGATAAAGCATCAGCTTTACAGTTCTGTTTCCCGTTCTTATATACTATTTCGTGATCAAATTCCGAAAGACGTAACTTCCATCTAGTGAGTTTACTATTTGGTTCATTGATGGAATTTAACCAGGCTAAAGGTCGGTGGTCGGTGTAGATCGTAAATTTCTTTCCATATAAGTAAGTTTGTTTGTTTTGTTGTTAAAGGCGGAAATGTTTGACTGCCCAAACGATTGCCAAAAGTTCTTTCTCTATCGTGCTGTATTTCGTTTCAGCATCGTTCAATGTACGACTTGCAAAGGCTATAGGCTTATAAATACCGATGGGTCCCTGAGATAGAACTGCACCGAGGGCAAAGTTCGACGCATTTGTAGTGAGCACAAACGGTCGTGAGAAATCAGGGTACTGTAAGAGTGGGGCATTTGTTAAAAGCTCCTTACATCTTTCAAATGCGTTTATATATTCTTTTGTAATTTCAATTTTGTTTTTCTTTTTCAGGCAAGTGGTTGTGTAAGTTTAGCAAAATCTTTAATACATTTTCTGTAATATCCTACTAATTCGAGAAAATTTTTATTTCGATGGCTGTACGCGGTAAGGGATATTTCAGTACCGATTTGATTTTTTTGTCATTAGGTTTTAAGCCTTCTTTTGTGATAGTATTGCCAAGAATAGAACTTCTTTTCTCAAAAACTCGCATTTATCTAAGGTGACTTTTAAGTTGGTTTCTCTGAGACGAACAAAGATTTTTCTTAATTTTTCGATATGTTCCTGAAGACTAGCCGAATACACAATTATGTCATCGAGGTATACTAAGAAGTGGATACCTTGGAGGCCTCGTAAAATATTATCCATTGCTCTCTGGAACGTTGTGGGGGCTGTCTTTAATCTTAGTAAGCTTACTACTTATAGCATGAAATCTGTATAAATTCTGAATCGGAGTATTATCGCCTCATCGCCATCGCCTTAATAATAAAACATATTCACATTTTGAAATAAATAAATTGAGTAATTTTTCATCTCCGTCGTATCTAGGAATTAAATCTAAAATGTGTGCTGGAATAACAGTTACTGACTTTTTATTTAAACTATTTTACTTAATCTAACACAAATTATTAACAAATATATTTATTAGCCTATTTTTGTGCCAACAAAATCAGATAAATGCAAATAATTTGGCCCGACGATTTTAGTTCGGAAAATGCGGAAAAGAATGGGGTAATGTAAACAGGAAGTGAAAAGGTTTACTCACAGTATGCTCAGACCCATGTCCTCCAGTTGATTCTGCCCACTTCGATACTGCCGATGTGTCCTGTGCGCGTAATCGATTGATTTGAAAACGATTGAGCGCGCGTCGCGGGAGTTATTTGTTTGGTTCGAGGATATCCGATCCTGACTGCTATACCGACGCATGAACCGATTTTGGGGTCCGAAAAGGCGTTAATACGACAGCGGAATATATACGGATATCCTACCGGCTGCACCACTTAAATTGCAACGGACCTCGACAGTCTTTTTAAAAACACAATTTTAAAATATAAAATGATTTAATTTCTTCCGAAGGTGGTTAGTTACAGAAAGAATTAAATTTAATATTATTAAAATAAGTAAACTATTATCATATCTTCACGGGATATGTATGGGAGCTGTTTGTCTTACAATACACAGAAATCTAACTTGGCTTCTTATGAAAATGATTATGTGGTTGTTTGGAATATTGAGCCAGGGACGGATTGAGGCGATATATATAACACGTAACATAATTAACGCACTTTGAGAAAGTAGTTTGTTCAGAACGTTTACTGAATCAATTCCTATCATTTTTAATATAGGTAATTTTTTTATCCCAAAAATAATTAAAACTACGTAAATTACAGTCACACTAAATCTGTACAGTCAAAACAAACTGAAATGGACCGTAACTTAAGGCAATAAGACTTTTAAGAGTGCAGTTTCATTTGTTTAGTTACTAATTCTGTCATTCAATAAAAATAAAGAAATATGAACTTTATTTCAAGCACGTTAAAGTCTTTGCGTTCGTGGATTTGTACTGTGACCACAACATTCTTCCGGAATTAGTATAACTAATTTGATAAAAAATCAGTGCACAAAAATGTTTAACTAAAAATTCAGTATGTATTATGATTATAACATAATATACTAATTGGGGTGTCTGAGGGTGTGCGTTAATTACGTTACATATTGTATATATATATATATTCCTAATCTACCCTGTATATATTGCTATTATACTTTACTTCCATTTTCTTCATTTATTACTAGAATTGCAGAAAATGCCAATTGCATGAATCTAGATCGGCGATTGTCATCTTCCATCATTATTGCTATATTCTCTTTTGTGATCGACATATCCACGCTGGACTCACATTCGTATCTAATTTTGTTAAATTTTGGGCATTGTGTAATAATGTGGTCTATTGTTTGATCACTTTCATCATCGTAAGTGCAATGTGGATTTGTCGATAGCTTAAACCTATACAAATAGGATTTATTTCTGCCATGTCCAGTAAACAATTGTGTTTCAATGTTAGTAATTTTCATATGTTTTAATATTTTATAAGCTATCTGTACATTTTGGAAGAATATTTTCGTGGTCTCGCTGCCTGTAGATTCCATGTTCTTCTTCAGACATGCAGGTTTCCTCACAATGTTTTCCTTCACCGCCGAGCACGTGGTAAATCAGCACTTAAAATTGCAATTAACAATCTCATTGGTGCTGGCTGGGATCGAACCCGGGTTACTCATGTTCTGTTATATTTACAGTTAGCGTTAACCATGTGAGCTACCACGGCTCTGGCTCCTATAATTACAGACAATGTATAGGGGGAAGTGTGGCTGATTGATGTGAAAAATTTCACTTTTAAGTACTTGAATAACTAAATATTAAATATACATTTTTTATGTTTTCTGCAATCATACATCTACCAATACTGTAAAAGTATTCAAAAGAAACTTTTAAATTATTGTATAAAAAAGTTATAAAGCTTACGTAAAAATAGGAATTTGTATTATCATGCTTCACTTATGGGCACTTATATACACTACTTCCACACACTACTAGCACACAGTCCATCCAATGGTAAGGGGATACTGTGGCCCATAGACATCTACGTGTATCCTCAAATGATAATCAAAATGCAGATGTGTTGTCACCTCTGAGGACTCTGATGGATTTCCTTGATTTGTACCAGAAAAAAGGGTCTCTGGATCCTTACACTCACCACACGAAACAGCAGTAGTAAGCTGCTATTTTACATGTATTCTGTGAGTGTGGTCCTTCCCCAGTCAAGCAGACCCATTTTTGCTACAATCATAATATAGGTGCATAGTGGCTCTACCGCATATAAGACATTTGCTATGTTTATACGGAGATTATTAACATCTTAACTGTGGTAGCTCAGATGGTTAGCACTCGCTGTAAATTTCACAGTACACAAGCAAACCAGGTTCGATCCGCTCCGGCACCAATGACATTATTTATTGCAATTGTAAGTGCTGATTTACCACATGCTCAGCAGTGAAAGAAAGCATCATGAGGAAACCTGCATGTCAAAGAAATAATAAAAAAAATATATATTGAAGACGTTAAGTTCGCCAACACGACAATTTCTTGCCCTATATAACCCTCTCAGAAATGAGCCTGTGCCAAGTGGGATGTATATAGACTGTAACTTTATTAACATCTTTATGTGAAATGTCATTGGGGATAATCATACTTGGTCATATGAGTGCTCATTCAGCTCACATTCACAGAATACCAGCGTGTAATAGCTTAATGCTGCTGTTTCATGTAGTTGATGTAGAAAGCCAAAGACTCCTTTTTACTGGAAACCATTCAGTACTCAAGGTGACCAACGCATCCATGTGCCACAACATTCACTTACCATCAGGTTGATTGTTAGCTCGTTTGTCACACCTATATTTAAAAAAAATCAATTATGTAACTAGAAAAAAATTTAAGATTTGATGAACATTAATGAATTGATAAAACATTTAGTATAAACTTTTAATTAAGAAACTGTGTCTTTACATGGCAATTAACTGAATTATTGCATTATATTTGTGAGGCATATAATAATTAAATATCAGAGTGAAAATTATTAAAACATGATTTAATATCCACAAGAATTTTTGAAAATGTTTGTGTTGGATGAGAAAATAATAATTATTGACGTTATTGATGGGACAAAAATAATTTCAGCAATTACTTTGTGGTTTAGTTTTTATTTAAATGGGTCAGATGAAAAACAATAACCTAGATTTTATTTAGAATGACGAGTTTAAATAAATTATTTACGGTTTACTTTTCTTCACACCATTCATTTTCCTTACGAACTTGCTCTTCTTCAGCAGCTGTGAAATCATTTTTAATGTTAAAAGTTTTTCGGATTTCTTCAGGGGTTTTGCCTTTAATCATATTCGCTACTGTTTTACAGGTGACATCCAATAAGCCCTTAATGTCGAGATAGTTAGCTGCTAAAATTAATTCAAATAAAGTGCCTTGATCTACTTTAAGAAAATCAGCATCCCAAGATGAAATATCATCTGTTCGTTTTTCTTTGTTTTCATCATCTTCAGGTAGGGGCGGATCATCTTTGTGATAAGTAGCCCACTGAATGACTTTTTTTAAAATAGCAGAATTTACGTTTGGTAATGGTACAACTTCTTCTTCGTCATCATCCATGCCCAAATCTTCTAACATAGTTTTTATCGTTACCGAACATTTAGCAATTTCCACATCAACATCAAAAATCTCATTATCAGATGACTGAAGCTTAATTTGCGGCATCTAAAACAGAAATAACAATAAACAAAAAAATTGAGGGGACGCCATTTTTTCCCAAAATAAGAATAGAACGATTGACAATAAAATAAAACATAGGCGTTTTAGAAAAATGGTTCCGATATAAAATAACAAGTAATTTACCAGTAGTTTATTATTAGAAGTATATAATATTATAAATCAAAACCTTTGTATCAAATTCAATAAACTACGTACGCACCTTCCCAATTCACAATAACAATTACCGCAAATTACCGATACACAGACTACTAAGAGGATACTACGCATGTACCGATATCGACTGTTACCGACTAGGGGCTAGGGGTGTTCGATGATCGTCGATGTTAAGAATTAAAACATCGTTAGATCGATGTTGCCACATGCTACTAACGCTTTGTCATTGTGGTGTAGTGTCGTTGTGAGTGATCACCGGTTATCTCAGTAATATAGTCAAGTTAATTGTTTCTTTTCTTTGGCTGTGTATACCCATATAATTTTGAAACAGTATGTAAGTATTTACACATAAATTTTTTGGGGTGCATAGTTGTCTTTAAGCCATCAAATTACTGAGCGTGCATGCATAGACAATTTCACTGCATCGTGTATTAATTTGTGGTATATATGACTGTGCATTTTATAAAGAGTTGTGGATACCGTCTGCTTGGGCTGTCTGATAAAAAATAGTTAACAAAGGTGAGAAAGTCATGACCCCTTTAAAAACCCCGAGAATTCCAAATTCAATTTTGTAAATTCATTTAGTTGGTACATTTGAGTTTTGATAACAGTCATTCATTTGTTTTTCCTCATTATTTTTTCTTCGGCGTCACTTATTACCGCACAATGAAAAACATGAAGTATCGGTATATTTACGAGTACGAGTTCTAACGTGGCACCAGTGCTGCAGAAACAGCACGAAGGATTAATGATGTGTACGGCGCTGATGTCGCAAAAGCAAGCACGGTACGTCTTTGATTTCAACGTTTTTGTTCTGGAAATTTCAACCTTCAGAACCAACCCCGTGGACGGCCGGAAGCCAAAAAGGAAAATGAAAAATTAAAGGCTTTTGTGGAAGCGGATCCATCACAAAGAACTTCAGAGATAGCTGCAGGCTTCGGCGTAAGTGATAAAGCTGTATTAATCCACTTGAAGCAAATCGAGAATGTAAAAAACTTGAACTTGAAACGTCGACTGCTGTGTTACTTTGCTCAACCGACACAAAAATGAAGGGATTTTAAATCGAATCATTACTTGTGATTAAAAGTGGATACTGTACGATAATTGGAAGCGCTCGTTGCAATGGCTGAACCCTGGAA
This sequence comes from Parnassius apollo, assembly GCA_907164705.1. NCBI lineage: Eukaryota > Metazoa > Arthropoda > Insecta > Lepidoptera > Papilionidae > Parnassius > Parnassius apollo. The sequence continues at coordinate 276,679 of CAJQZP010001030.1, forward strand.
ACCCAGCCAAATTCTGCCCTAAACGAAAATTGACTCAGAAAAATTTACTTGTGAGTGTTTGGTGGACTAGCGCCGGTATCGTTCACTACAGCTTTCTAAAATCTGGCCTAACGATTACGGCAGATATCTATTGTTAGCAACTATAAACCATGAAAGAAGAACTAGCTGCTAAACCACCGCGATTAGTCAATCGCTCTAGGCTACTGCTGCTTCACGACAGCGCAAGACTATTATACACTGTACAACAAACAACCACTAAATTAGATGAGATACAGTTGGAATTTCTGCGACATCCCCGTATTCCCTGGACCTTGCTCCAACAGATTGCAATTTTTTTCGGAATTTGGACAACTTCCTACAAGGGAAAAAATTCAATTCTGATGCGGCAGTCCAAACCGCCATCAAAGAGTTTATTGATTCTCACCCCCATGGTATTTTTAGTAAAGAGATCAATGAACTACCTATGATATGGCAAAAGTGCATAGATAACAACGTGTGCATACTTTAATTAATTAAATATATTTTGCAAAAAAAAGTATATTCCTCCCGTAAGGACCTATTATAAAGTTTGTTAATGCTTTCTCTATAATCTATTACATTTTTTTTATTTTTTATTAATAATATTTTTTAATTCATGTGGTTGATATGAAAAGTACCCCTAAATCATAAATCAGGTCCAATTGTAAATTTTTTCATACGAGATGTGTTCATATCACAGCTCTTAATGATCAAAATAATAACACTAAAATGTCGTAAAATTAAAAAGCATTGTTTGCATTGCATGTTCCTACAATATTTTCTATTATCAATATCTAATTTTATTTCTGGTATTTCTAAACTTAAGAAAAACTAAATTGTTATATTTTTTAGGGCTAACACTGCTGCGATGCCTCCGAAAAGTAGATTTTGTGAATTTTTCGAAAAAATTAGCAATGGTGAAGAAAAAAGTCGCACATGCTTAAGAGGTTTCAAAACTTGTGGTAACACTACAAACTTAAAATTGCACATCGAAAAGATGCATGAGTCATTACTGGAGAAACAGAAAGGTATGGATAGTATAGAAAATATTGTGGTAGCGAAGAAATCCCGCAAAGCAAAAACCCACAGTGCAAGCTTTCTGTAGTTCTGCTGGATTGACTTCCTCTAGCACTGCTTTAGATCCTGAAATATATTCGCATGAAATTGATTCTAGTACTATAAATGTAAGTGACAATAGTATTAATACACAATCTAGTTTTAAAAAATCGTACCAGCGAAAGGAATTAGGTTAACAAATGCCATTTTGTACATGATTTGCAAGGATTCACAGCCTTTCCAAATAGTGTAAAATGAAGGATTTCTAAACCTGATGAAGATAGCTGTATAAAGTTCCTCTGTATAAAGTTCCTTCCAGACATACTTTACAGAGAATGTTAGACGACCGATATGAAGTTACACAGAGCATTTTCAAGGATAAAATTAAAGGTTTAAATAGTATAACACTCACAATCGATATCTGCACTGATACTATGCAAATCAGGAGTTTTATTGGTGTTACAATACACTTTTATGACGAGGACAACATGCTATTGGCTACTTTAGGAGTCTACGAATTATCAGAATCGCACACTACTGAACATATCGCAAGGATGCTGATGCAGACATGTGACGAATGATTCATAGACACTAAAAAGTATTAGCAGTAGTAACTGATGGAGGAGCAAATGTAGTTAAAGCTGTTGATCTTGCATTTGGAAGAAAATGCCACGTAATTTGTTTTGCTCATTTGATTAATTTAGTAGCGCAAAAGTGAATTGAGAAAACCGACAAGTTACCACATTTGATCGCATCCTGTAGAAGAATTGTTACCTGGTTCAAACACTGTGTGGCAGCTAATGGTGAATTACAGAAAAAATCTGATTTAAAACTTATATAACACGTCGCGACTCGGTGGAATTCGATATTTTATACGATCGAGTGATTTTTAAAGCTGCGTCCAGCTATAAACCAAATTGTGAATATCCATACCAGTGCTCCTCCAATGATAACTGCAAAAGAAATAGAAGAATTCACAGCGATCTGTGAAATTCTGCGCCCTATAGAAATCGCGACTCGGGAAGTATGTGGAGAAAGTTTTGTGACAAGTAGTAAAAGAATTCCCGTAACGCGAATGTTCAATTTAATAATCAACAGCTTACAGCCTAAAAGTGCCACCGGAGAATATCTCAAAAATAACATATTGGTTGAAATAAAATGACATTTGTTACCTTCTGAACATGTGACAATACTTCAACCATTACCATTTCAACTCTGTTGGATCCCCCGTTTTAAAAATATACATTTCCAAAATCCGGTGGCATGTTCGAAAACAATTAGAAATGTAAAGGAATTAATAACCACTGCAGAGCTACAGGTTACAGAAGATGAGAATCGTGACGAAGTTGAATTGGAAGAGTTTAATCTGTGGAGCGACCACTATAAACTCGTACAAAAAAAATAGCATACCTTCGCAGAGTGAGCTGCACATGCATTCTTCCAACTCTTTTAATTACCTTTTTTTACTTAATTGTTTATTAATTTCTTTTTATTACATTTATAATAAACGATAAATAACATGACTATATTTGATTAATTTTTTTTGCGCCCGAAGCAAATATGGGCAACCCTCCGGAAAGCGGGGGAGGAAGGTAGGGAATGCTCATAGCATACCACGCAGCCGGCTGCGTGGTTATGTGGAGACTTTTACCCACTAAACCCCACCTTTTAGGGACTGGCTTAACGGTCTAACTAGAGATCTCTAAGCCGTATACGGACGCGACCCTCCTTGGCAGAAAGGAGGGCGCAAATTGATTCATCTAATTCTAACCTATTAAATACATGTGCAAAAACATCGATAATGCCCAACATCGATATTTTGAGTGGGATAAATATCGAACATCTATGTTGAGCTATCGAGGTCATCATCGATGTTTCTTCAACATGACAACACTAGCGTCGGTAATAGGGATGCTATTATCGCCGTTAGTTTTGCCAAATCTAGACCGGTCCGTGTAGCCAAAAATTTTCCGCGCCTTTTTTTTAATTTTAAGCCTAAATTCGCCTATTTTTTTCTGTACTAAAAAGAAAATATCCCGGTTTCGCTTTGTGAGTTAGATGGGTTCTAAAAGTTTTTTTACACAACTTTTGTTGATTTTGTTAATACTTTTGTAGAGTCGCTGATATTGTTTTCGATTTTTATTTATCGTAAAGTGTTGTTAGTTACTTCGTTTTTATTGACTAATTCTTTGTTTGTTATTTTTATTTTACTATTTACTCTAAATTCTGTTAACAATGGAGTATAAAAATAAGTAAGTTCGCTGGAAAGTACTTCATAGTCTTCTTCTTCTACCTAGCGTTTATCCCGGTTGCTCATTCCGCCCAACGCGGGAGAAACCAGGGTCCGCTTTCCTACACTTCCTCCTCCACTTTGCCCGTTCCTCGGTGTCCCTCGTAACTAGCCCATTGGCGCGCATATCATCCTGCACGACATCAAGCCAGCGTTTCTTGGGCCGTCCTCTGCTCCTGGTACCAGGTAGGTTCATGTCCAGGCATTTGTTTCCCACGTAGCTTGCCGGTCGTCGTAAGACGTGGCCGTACCAGCGGAGGCGACTTTCCTACAGCTTGTTAGCAATGTCGAGGATATGGAGGCTGCCGCGGATGTATGTATTCCATACATGGTCTTTCCGCGTGACGCCACACATCCACCGCAGTATGTTCATCTCCGTGACATGCAACAACTGCCGGTGTCGCTCCAGCACCGGCCACGCCTCACTGCCGTACGTAAGGACAGGCCTTATGATGGTCTTATAGACCTGTCCCTTCAGCTTGACCGGCATTTTGGGGTCACAAATGACAACCGTCACCTCGCGCCATTTCGCCCAGGCCGCTGATATACGGGCCTTGATGTCGCGATCGATGTCCCCGGACGCATCAAGCACAGATCCGAGGTACCTGAAGTTGTCCGTGCGCTCGACGGTGTCGTCGCCTATACGGAGAGACGTCAGATCTGTATTGTTGCAGACCATATACTCCGTCTTCGCCACGTTTAACTTCAGCCCGCCGTTCTCAAGCGCCTCCCTCCATGCGTGCACGCGTCTGGTGAGCCGTCCTTTGTCCCCATCAACCAGTGCGATAACATCAGCGTACATAAGCAGCCAGGGCTGCGGTAGTTTCTGTACGCTGGCTGATAGTTCGTCTAATATCACACTGAAGAGATAGGGGCTTAAGACGGAGCCCTGATGCACGTCTACGGTTATGGGGAAGGGGGTGGTATCACCAACAGCGGTCTTGACTATTGAATCGGAGTTGCGGTACATGTCACGTACGATTTCCTAGTAGGTCTCTGGTACCAACTTCGACCGCAACGCCCACCAGATCATCTCCCTAGGAACACAGTCAAAGGCCTTCGGCAGGTCTAGGAATAAACAATGCAGAGGCATATTCTTTTCCCTGTGCTTCTCCATGAGGATCCCTAGGGCGAATATAGGATCCATGGTACCGCGTCCTGGTTGGAAACCGTACTGGGAGTCCGATACTCTACACTCCTGTCGGATCCTGGTGTCAATAATGCGCTCGAAGAGCTTCATGGTGTGTAACGTCACCTTTATACCGCGGTAATTACCGCAATCCTGAACGGACCCTTTACCCTTGTGGACCGGCGTTATTATACTAAGTCGCCACTGATTGGGCATTATTCGGTCACTCAGGATTCTATTATAAAGGTTAGTAAGAATGCACACACCACGAGCCCCCAGCGCTTTCCATGCTTCAATTGGCACTTCGTCCGGTCCGACAGCTTTCCGATTCTCCATGTGACAAAGAGATGCGAGGACCTCGTCAGGCGTAATGGGTGGCACGAGTCCATGGTTCGGGAGTAGTTCGGGAGGGTGCACTTCCCGGTACTGAGTATTCAGCAAAACGTGTAAATAAGAGCGCCATCTCTCCTTCACCGCACGATCATCGTACAGGAGCTCGCCATTAGGGCCGTTGACGCTGCAGCAGCGAGTAATATCTTGCGCTGCTTTGGCGCAAGATATTACTCGCTGCTGCAGCGATAACAATATACCCTATATTGCCAAAGTTGTCACGCTTGACAAATACATATATTGGCAATCACAGTTTTTTTTTAATTTAGTTGCTATCAGAAAGTTGCTGCCGCCGATCCCCTAGTTGAATTACCCTGTCCCATAATAGTGGATATATTCTTACATCACCAGGAAGGTCACAATAAAGATGAATAGTATTTATTTCGACGTCACACTGCTTGCCGTACGCACCTTATCGACAACACTGATTGTCGTGCATGAGTGAGCGGGATTGAAGTAGCCCGTGCGACTTCGATGTATCGTAGGAACTAGGCTTGCCAACTCCAAAAAAGGCATTTCCGGGATTACGCAGCTGGACATCCGGGACTTGGGTATATTACGTAGGACACAACACACCGCATACAAATTGGTTAGAAAAAAAAAACACTATATATTTTTTTAATAATTTGATATAAAAACAATACAAATGTTTAACAAACATCTTAAATTTTTCAATTTAATTCATATTTTTGTTTTAAAACTGTACTTTCTTTGCGATTTTAACAAGCTTTTGTTCTGCAATACGTAGTTATAAAATTAACTGCATTTGTGAACAGTACACCGATCGCTCACCATCCTTACGGTGCCTCTACACGTTGGCCAACACACTGACGAATGTAGTGGCCAATAGCATTGGCCAACGTGTAGAGCGGGTGTTTGGGCTTCATTGGTATGTATTGGAACGATGGCCCACAAGTTGGCGCGAGATCCGTCTGGTGTCGGTTTTTTTACAAAAGATCAAAGGATTGTTGGCAGTTTGGCTGCCGCGTCCACACGTTGGGCGCGCGTTTAGTTTCACAGACACACATCGAGACCCGGAACAATTATTTGTAGGACATACAAATACTTGTTCCGTGAGGGATTCAAACCCGCGGCCCCCGGCGCAGCCAATCATTGCTAAGCCACTGCGCCACGGAGCCATCGTCGAAAATAAAATAAATTCATCCGCACATTGGTCTGAACCGAAGGAAACTGAACGACCTTCCAACATGTGGATGCCGTCACAAACTGTCGGCCAATATCTTCGCCACTGTGTTGGCCAACGTGTAGAGTCGCCGTTACGCGAAATACGCAATGCGTAGGTATTAAGAAATTTTAATAATGTGTAACAAATTAGTGTAGTAGTAGTGGAGTTGGTACGAGATAGATATGTACTAATATTATATAATCACTGATTTCTGGGACAAAAGCCGTCCCGCAAGGGGTCACGGCGGGACGGCCCAAAATTGACCCAGAAGCCGTCCCGGAAAATTCGGGACGGTTGGCAAGCCTAGTAGGAACGGAAATTAGTACCTGTTACGGGGCTATTCAACGAGATCGACTTTTAGTGGAGTCTAAAGTATTATGTATTCTACCAGGCATTAGAATGATAGTTTCTAGATACGCTCATGTAAATTTCAAGCTTGTTCATCGCCTTAATAAAAAAAGAAACATTAAATGAAAAACCACAGAGCCCACAAAATATACATATATTTCTGTTTATGTAATACATCCCTACTATATATATGTTTATTTATACATTCTACATAAATAATATGTAGGTGTAGAATATAATGCAAGTTTAGCACTTGTGTAATCTCTTAAAACGACTATTATCCCACTTTTTGGCACTAATTACAAACGATACGTCTTCTACTTACACGTAAGCACATAATATATTAACGAAGAACAATACGTTTTTAGAACACAGGACTATTTTATTCATCACTTGCTAAGAAGGTACATAAAAAGTACTTAACAATTTATTTGTGAAAGTAACCAAATTATTTAAAAATAGACTTTTTAATGACGATACGGACACAAACTTAATGTCAAACTCAGTTTTAGTGACCCTTCGCCTGAGTCATTTGATCTGTGTCTAGTGTCGTTTTGATATTCTATACGTAAGCTAAACAGGCTAATATATTTGCATACAATATATAAATATTTGATTACATATGGCTATTAAAGATTACTTTTGAATGTAACAATTTTATATATTATATACCTTTCAACTCAATGCACACCTTAACCATAGAATAAACAATAGTACTACGTACCATAACTAAGATAACAGATCATAAAAGATGTGGTTATTAAAAATCACTGGCTAAGCTTCCAATAAAATAGGTATAAGCACAGAAAATAAAAACAAATATTATTCATAAATTAACTAATGTAAATATTTTGTTTCTATACTTTAATAACAGCCTCAAAACATTAAGTGACTTACACATATGGTATATTTAAAATAAAATTAAAATCAGATTATAAACTACAGACCACCTAATTGTAATTTACCTGCATCAATGATGACTTATTAATTTTACTTTATTTAAGTAAACGTAAAATCTGATTCCAGCAGAGTGAACAAGTAGAATTCTGTAAATTAAAGTTTTCTAATATAATTATAGTCTTCCAGCTTTCTAGGCAATATTTTATTTAATATTATAATTCGCATTGGGTTCAGTGTTCTTCCGGTAAGTAAATTTTAGTAATTTCATGAATGGGGCGAGGTGCTGGGTATACTGATACTGGCATAGTATGTTAATTCTTTGCTAAAACTTCATGGGTATATTCTCAAAAAAATGTTTTTATCGATTCTAACGTTATCGAAATAAATTTCACTATGCTAATTTTTGTAAATATTTCTTTATTTATTATAACATTTATTGGGTCACAGTGAATCGTCTCATTTAGATCACTTCAATGCACGATATCGCAATGAAATTATTTAAAATACCGCAATCAAATGATTTTCCATTGGCAAAAATAATAAAAGCTGTAACATCGATAGCGAAAATACCAAAAACTACTACGGAAACGTAAATATGTTCTAACCAAAAACTCAGTTGCACTTTTACCTATTGAATGTCAAATTTGATTATGCTACTAAATGCAGCAAAAACTGGCGTTTGCAGACTTGTCTATCTATTTATTTGTAATCGATATAAGTATATATCTTTCCCAACTGCTGCAAAAAAGAAAAAAAAACTCTTTTTGGTTGAGCGACTGCGGGGAGCGGAGGCGACCTGAGGAGGTGGGAGGCGTGAAGACGCTCAAGAAAGTGCGAAGAAAGTGCGCCTTGCCGCTGTGGTATGCACAGGTAGTATGCCACGTTGGATCGGATGCATGACGTGGTTTCTTCTTTTTTTTTGGGGCGATTTAAAAAATGAGGTTTTCTAAATTGGCACTATCTAGAAGGGAGTAGTTTTTGTTTGCACAAGATATAATGCAAATTAAAATAGGAGTTCATGATTTAAATTAAGACAGGCATCAGTTAGGTGAATATCGGTAGACTGTATGACAAAATACGTTAATACCCACAAAAGTTTTGAGGAATATAATATTATGATTATAATTTTCATGCTCACTAGACCATATTGCAGACCGAGAAATTATTTCGCTAATAAATGTATCTCCGTATTTATGTTTTGCATCGCGGGAAAATCAACACTATTTGATTTAGACGCTGGACACGCGAACACGTATCACGTGCTTCGTCCTCCGTGGTCGCGGTCGCGCGGTCGGAGCGCACCCCCTCCTCAGCAAAGAGTAAAAAAGACCAAACAATCAAAGTATTGGCTTTAAAAAGTGTTTAAGTTTAAAATAATAAATTAACATACAAAATTGTGACTGCCATGAGAAATATTACATTATTTTCATATTACATTATTAACTTGGGTATTTTTTCACAAGTCTCGTGCCCGGCTACTATACAATTAGTTTTGTCACGCGATGATGTGAAGAGCACGTATGCGAACCATAATAGTACAAAATATCCTAGGGGTCCATAATATCTAGGGGGTAGGGGGTAGGGGGGGGTAGGGGGTAGGAATCCTAGGGGCCTCTGAAGAACAGCTTGAACAATCGGAAAGGGGTCGTGGCTAATTACTCATAGTATGTAGGTAGTAAATTTAAAAAAAAATTGGGTGACTTCCAGAAAACTACAATTTTTGGCTTAGCCACGAAAGTGATAATCAAATATGATAAATGACGCTAAATCTTCAGCTTTAGTTCTTACCAGATTGAATTAACTCTAGGTGGTGAACGCAGAGCTTTTCGTAAAAGTTATGCAGCTATGCACCATTCCAAAACCCAAATAAACAGCAGCAAAAAATATTCCAAGCTATTAGGTAATCCTCTAATAGATTTAGGTACAATTAATATGTAACTGTCTCGAATATAATGTACAAATTACCATTTTTTTTCATATAAAATATCAAAATAATTAATTCAATTTTTGTGATAATGATCCACTGTTACCCAAATCTAAAGTCACTTTGTTCCATGTCAATATTATCCCTCAAAAGTTTTGTTAAGTAATTGTAAACAAAAAATATATTCAATTTTATGACATTACTGATTTAAAAATCCCCTAAAGCGAATAAATTTAACTATTGTGCCCCAATTTTGTGTAACAAATCCATGATATGGTTGCTAAGGTTAATAAAATATTAATCTTTATAAATCCACTACAAATCAGTGATAAAATATTGTGTAAGGTATTATAAAACTAACAAAATAAAGCTTATTTGATACCTAATTTAGATCATATACGAATACAAATATTACTTAAAAATTAAAACTTTATAAAAATAAAAATAACATCTGTTATGACGGATGATACTACTATGTATCATGCGTCACATATTCATAACATACATTTTAATTAAGAAAAATGTTTCATTTGGCCAAGATCATGAAATTTTACTTAGATGAGTATGGTTTTATCATTAATTCATATTGTCGAGCCTCTCTTTAAGTCGAAAATATATCTTTAGACTGGGTCGGAGTATGGTGAATAACATCACTAAAAGGACTAAAACCATGCTAAAATATCTTAATATTTCACCAAATGTCCACCAGTGGGAGAAATTACCAAGTAATATAGTGATAACACCCAAAGTTAACGTCAACAAACCCACACTCGCATGTAAAAGTTTTGTATAAATTGGCGCAATGTAGTTCTTTAGCTTTAAACTATACAAAGCCCCAATACCTCCCAAAGATGTTAACGACATAAAAATCAGCGAAGCCAGTCCAAATTTGGCATGTAAAGTGACAAAGTGAGGTTTATTATTGATTATTTTATTAGAAAGTATAACTATAAATCCAATTGTTATAATGGTGACAGCCAGTAACTGTAGAACCCAATGACGTGCACTGCGGAGTCGAATAGGCATCCATTCCGTAGCCAAGTCTCCTGGAGTAATTGCATTTATAGCAGATGTCATAATCATCAGCCACTGAAAGCATACATTCAACAACATTATAAAAATTAAATGAGATGTTATTGTTATTAGTAATGTTCATCGTTATACAACGTATACTACAATTATACGAAACATTTAAGATTTTTGAAAAGAAAACGTTGAGAGTGGATTTCCGAAATTAGTCCATTATAGTGCTGCCATTGCGTAAGTACAAATAAAACGCGAAAATAATAGGAAAGTTCCGTCGCGACATCACTTGAAAATAGTTTTACAATACATTTGTAAACAACAGTTCAGGCAGCTCCGAATCCGTTTATCGACGTTTTCTTCTGTTTAATTTCTTTTTTAACACTATTTGATCTTAATCAGATCAAATAGTGTTAAAGAAACAAGAAGGAAAAAAGAAGTTAAGGAAAGTCCCAAGTAAAATTATTCTCAAATAAAGAAACGCGAAAAAACTTCTGTAGCAATAAAACGTTTTCAACCTACACTATCGTCCACATTTGGAAGCACATCAGTTTTCATACAAAGAAAACATCGCCGATAATATGTGGTAAAAGTTAATAATAAAATTAAGCTTTACGACCTGTTACAATCATTTACACAAAAACAAACGATTATCATAACCCATTCATCAAGTTTTTTTCATAGAATTAGCAGTTTAATGCTGCTGTGTTTCGTATGGTGAATGTAGAAAACCAGAGACCCTTTTTACTGGAAACGAGGCATTCCATCTTAGTCCTCAGGGGTGACAAGGCATCTGCATTTTGATTGATTTGATCAGGTGGACTGTGAGCTCGTTTACCACCTTTATTCTATAAAAAAAGAATTCATCAAGTTTTAAGAAATTCCTTAATTTTGACGAAACACATATTTTTCTTTTATGCAATGGTGTGGTTTTATTGGGATTTTATTGTGGTTATTGTGGGACCCATTATAGTCGCACTTGAGCATTGGCATGCGAAGGTTGTGATATTAACATTCTCTGTTTGCGAAAGATTTTGACTACTGCTTTAACCGTACGTTTTAAAATGGCAAAACGCAAGTAAATCACACTTGAACAGCGAAGCGCTCTTTGTACTCTACGTGAGGAAGAATACAGTGAACGTCAAGTCGCAGAAAGACACGCAATTTCTTGTACCTAAACTTGTCGAGTCCACTACACGCTTACTAGAAACTAGGAATAACAAAGATAGAAAAAACCTTGTACTCCCAAAATCCCCATTATTGTCATCAATATATATATTTATATAATCAGAATCTCGGAAACGGCTCCAACGATTTTATAAAATTTAGTGTCCAGGGAGTTTCGGGGGCAATAAGTCGATCGGGCGTGATATCGGAGTTCCGTGGTTCGCGTCCTGTGTCTGGTCCGGCTTTTTTCCTTTTTTTTTCAAGATCTCTTCTTTTGTGAGAAAATCTTTTATTTCAAGCCCTTTTTTTAGTATTTTTTAAAAATACGAAAGATATATATATATATATATATATATATATATATATATATAATATGTAACGTAATTAACGCACACCCTCAGATACCCCAGTTAGTATATTATGTTATAATCATAATACATACACTGAATTTTTAGTTAAACATTTTTATGCACTGATTATTTATCAAATTAGTTATACTAATTCCGGAAGAACGTTGTGGTCACAGTACAAATCCACGAACGCAAAGACTTTAACGTGCTTGAAATAAAGTTCATTTTTTTATTGAATGACAGAATTAGTAATAATACAAATAAAACTGCACTCTTAAAAGTCTTATTGCCTTAAGTTACGGACCATTTCAGTTTGTTTTGACTGTACAGATTTAGTGTGACTGTAATTTACCTAGTTTTAATTATATTTGGGATAAAAAATTACCTAAGTATATTAAAAATGATAGAAATCGATTCAGTAAACGATTCTGAACAAACTACTTTCTCAAAGTGCGTTAGTTATGTTACGTGTTATATATATATATATATATATATATATATATATATATATATATATATATATATATATATATATATATATATATATATATATATATATATATATATATATATATACGAGGGTGCGTTTTTAAGTTCGCGGAATGGGTAGGTAGGTAATAAGTGGGGACGCCGCTGAATTACGTGCTAATTGAGCAACTCATTATTAGTATAAATACCGGGTTTTATTGTAATTAGATCATTAGTCTTTGAGTTATTGTCAACCAAACAAGTCGATCGGGAAGAATACTGGAAGAGATGTCATCCGTTTACAGAGACTCTTGCCTTTTGTTTACAAGTGGCATACCCTTTTTAAACAAGGAAGAGTCAAAGAAGACGACCCACGGCCAGGAAGGCCGATAGAGGTGACCACTTCGGGAATTATTTAAAAAGTCGAAAAATTAATAGTAAAAGATGCCCGTCTAAAGAAAGAACAGCTCGTAGAAATGGTTGGAGTATCAAATACAACCACTTTCAAAATTCTTCATGACCATCTTGGCATCACTAAAGTCAGCGCAATCTGGGTGCCTAGAATGCTTAGAACGCCGCCTCAAAAGCAACAGCGCGCGGAGTGTTCTCGTGCATTTTTGGCTCGAATTGTTACTGGTGACGAAACTTGGGTTCACCACTATAAACCTTTGAGTTGAGTCCAAACAGGACTCTATGCAGTGGCACAAAAAAAAGGCACACCACCACTCAAGAAATTTAAGGTGGCACAATCGACTGGGAAAATCATGGTGACAGTTTTTTGGGACTCAGAAGGAATCCTATTGATTAATTATAAAGATAAAGGTGTCTCCATAACTGGAAATTACTACGCTTCAATCCTAGAACAATTGAAGGAAGCAATAAAGGAGAAAAGGAGGAGCAAATTGACCAAAGGAATCCTTCTTCTACACGACAACGCGCCTGTTCACAGGTGCCATGTTGCGATGGCTACCCTGCAGAAGGTGGGTGGGCTTTGAAATGTTGCCACACCTACTATATAGTCCTGACCTGGCTCCTAGTGATTACTATCTATATCCAGACTTAATTTATATATAATTCCCGACGTTTCGGGTGCTTCGGACTAAAAATCAATATTCAAAAACTGAAGGTAGCCGGGCTAACAATGACATTGGGACGTCAAACATCTCAGTCCCCCCCCCCTGACCATGGTTGCTGTAAAGCACCCGAAACGTCGGGAATTATATATAAATAAGTAAAAGTAGTGAAATAACGCGATAAAATCCGTAAATTTAGTTTTATTCAATGTGTGGTGTTCGCGTAAATTTAAGAAATCATTTCGTGAGAAAAGCTTTTAAAGTGATGAAGAAGTGAAGGAAGCAGTTTCAGGGTATTTTTTAGACAAAGACAAATATTTTTTGAGGGTATACATAAGTTAATTGAAAGATCGGAAATGTGTTAGGGTAGCAGGTGAATATATTGAAAAGGAAAACTAAATTTGAATTTTTATTTCCTCTCCCTACCACTTTCTGCGAACTTTAAAATGTCCCCTCGTATATATACATTTCAATAACACAATAACACAAGCGCATAAAAACTAGACAATAGATCAATGGAAAAATGTCCTCTAGACGGATGAATCAAAGTTTCACATATTCAGGTCCAGAAACATGTACAGTACTATTAAACATAGAGGTAATGTCATAGTTCGGAAGGGTTTTGACAACAGTAAACACGGAGATCTTGTGGATAACCGGAAAACTAAACAAAGAATTATTTAATTTAAAAAATTCCGCCATACCCATTGGACTTAATGTCATTGGTCCTTAATTCACTTTTCAAGGGGATAATGATCCTAATAATTCGTCAAAACTGTGTCAGAACTTTTTAAACAAGAAAAAAGAATACTAGATTTTAAAAATCATGCAATTGCCATCTCAATTACCTGTCCTTTATCCCATTAAACTTTGTATGGAATGAATTTGACAGAAAGGTGAAAATTCGATTTCCAACTGGCTCAGAACATTTGTGGCAACTATTGAAGAGTATCGAATGGAACAAGTTAGATTAAGATCATTTTAAGAAATTGATTAATAGAATGCCTAAAATATGCTAGACATTTCGATGAAGCTAAAAATTAAAATAATTTTCATATTTTATATTAAATTCTTACAATGTTTAATTTAGTTTTAATTAAATTTTCAATTTAAAATGAATTAAAATAAATTGACGATTTGTTGACTTATTCGATTTTACCTGACTGCTTCCAAACTTTTGAGTATTTAAAATCAAAACGATCGTCGAGAACATAATTATTTTCGCGCCAATAATATACTCACGGATAAATTTAGACTTCTGTTGTACGAGGGTGGATTGAAAAGTACTCGGCCTAACACAGATCCATTCAATTCTAAAAATCAAATCTACCCACATTATTTAGTTCAGTTCAGACTAGTTCATTGTGTGAAGTTCGAAACGTGTGCGATAATTAGTTGTGATTTTATAAATTTATTAACAAAGTAATCGGACATAATTTCCGCGAATGGAGCAAATCGAGCAGCGTGCCGTCATTAAGTACCTCCATAAGAAGGGGCTATCATCAAAAGCCATCCATGATGACATGGTCAGTACATTAGGCGATTGTGCTCTGTCATATTCATCCGTTAAAAAATGGATAGCAGAATTTAAGCGTGGTAGAGAGAGTGTGAAAGATGAACCCGCTCTGGAAGGCCTTCGACGTCAACTACTGAAGAAAATATTAAAAAAGTACTTGATTTAATAATGGGAGACCGCAGATTAAAAATTAGAGAGATAGCCGAGATTATGGGCATCTCTTATGAACGAACTCAAAACATCATTGTCAACGAGTTGGGTTTCCACAAGGTGTCTGCGAGGTGGGTTCCGCGACTGCTTTCAGTTGAACAAAAAAGGACGCGATTGACTATTTCACGCGACTGTTTGGAGTTATTTGAAGCCGATGCAGATGATTTTTTGAATCGTTTTGTTACTATGGACGAAACATGGGTTCATTACTGTACACCGGAAACAAAACAACAATCAAAACAGTGGAGAAGACCTGGTTCACCACCCCCTAAAAAAGGCTAAGTCGATTTTGTCGGCAAATAAGGTGATGGCTTCAGTATTCTGGGACTCGAAAGGTGTGATTATGATTGATTATCTTGAAAGGGGTCAGACTATAAACTCTGATTACTACTGCACCTTACTACGTCGTTTACGAGAGGAAATAAAAGAAAAACGTCGAGGAATGCTCAGAAGAAAAGTCCTGTTTCATCAAGATAACGCCCGTGTTCACACGTCAGTACAGTCAATGGCTGAAATTCACAACTGTGGCTTTGAACTGTTACCGCATCCTCCGTATTCACCTGATCTGGGACCATCAGACTTCTTTCTGTTCCCTAACCCAAAAAAGCACTTGGGAGGTCAAAGATTTTCGACAAACGACGAGGTCAAAGCAGCTGTAGACGCATATTTTGACTCTAAGGAAGAATCATTTTTTTTCAACGGTCTAAATGATTGGAGGTGGCAAAAGTGTATTGAACTTGATGGTGATTATGTAGAAAAATAAAAATATAACTGATTTAGTATGTGTTTATTTTCTTGGTTAGGCCGAGTACTTTTCAATCCCCCCCTCGTAATTATTGTGCGTACTGGCCACAAACATAAAATAAACGTAAAAAACAAACATAAAGTTTATGCTGTTAAAAAAAATTTAGAATGCTTCTTTTTCGAATTTCATTTGTTTTTATGTAATTACTAGCTGTTCCCTACGACTTCGTCCGCGTGGAATTCATTACGATTGAACTTCACGTTTTCATTTTTTGCGGGGAACTGTAATTTTTTTTCCAAAAATAAAAGTAGCCTAAGTTACCTAAGTAACTTACTAAGTCCTTATAATAATCAGCTATCTGCCAATGAAAGCCGCTTCGGAGATCAGCCGGAACAGACAGACAATTTTTTTTTTATTGTTTAAGTACCGTATATACAAGGTGGCCCATAAGTCGTTAGAAATGTAAATTTAGAATAAAATACGAAAGGCGCGCATGAGTGGCGCGCGCGGTGCGGGGGGAGTACCGACGGTTTCTGGGAATTCAGTCGCCATGGAGCGTTTCACCGGTGCAGACCGTGCATTTTGTGTGCGCGAGTTTTATCGAAACAATGATTCGGATACCATTGCGCGGCGTAAATTTCGAGAATATCAGAATTTACGCAACTTTAAAGACATTCCAAGTGTTCAAACGATTAAGAACTGGGTTATTAAGTTCGAAGAGAGTGGTTCGACGTTGGATAAACTACGGTCAGGTCGACCAAGGACATCACGGACGGAAGAAAACATCGATGTAGTGAAACACTCAATTCGTGAAAATCCTACCCAGTCTACTCGTAAGCGTTCCAGTGCATTAAACTTACCCAGAACATCGTTACAGCGAATTTTAAAGAAAGATTTACATCTTCACCCGTACAAGATTCAGATAGTACAGGAATTAAAAGATACTGACACTATCCACAGACTAAATTTCGCAAATGAAATGTTGAACCGCTTTACTTCGTTTAATAACGTGTTATTCTCTGATGAGGCTCACTTTCACATCAACGGCCATGTCAATAAGCAAAATTGTCGCTACTGGAGTTGCGAAAATCCAAATCGCAAACATCAAAAGCTCTTACATAGCCCTAAAGTGACAGTTTGGGCGGCTATGTCAGCGCATGGCATTATAGGCCCTTACTTTTTTGAGGACGGCAGAGGCCGCACGCTTACTGTTACTTCACAACGGTATGTAGCTATGATCCAGGACTTTTTTACACCAGAGTTGCAGAATTTTCCAGGCTTCAATACGCGGACCTGGTTTCAACAAGATGGAGCAACTGCCCATACCTCTAACGTCGCTATGCCGGTCGTCCGTCAACTTTTCCCTAATAAAGTGATCTCTCGAAGAGGAGATATTCCTTGGCCACCACGTAATCCAGATCTGACCCCAATGGACTTTTTCTTATGGGGTTATCTTAAGACTAAAGTGTACGAAACCAACCCGCGGACAATTGACGTCCTGAAAGAAAATATCCAAAGAGAAATGGCAAACATTACAGAGCTTACTTGCCGCGCAGTGATGGATAATTTTAAACGTCGCTTACAGGAGTGCCGCGATCGTAACGGATTACATTTAGATGATGTAATTTTCAAAAAATAATTCCCATTTTATAAGAATTATGACAAAATAAAAACCTTTTTCATAATGTCATTAGTTTTTTTTAATTATTTTTTTACATTTCAAGGTACTTATGGGCCACCCGGTACTTTCATAAGAATTTAGTAAAAAGCTGTCATTTTGACATTACAAACAGACACTTCAATTTTATTTATTTGTATAGGTAGATATTGCGTTCTTACATACTGCAAAACCTTGTGCCAAATTTTGAATATGAGTGCCTGTCAGAGCTTTGTCTTTGTGCAATTTATATTTGTAAATTGCCTCCATGATACAGGAGAAAATCCTAGTGTGGGGGAACTTTTTTACAAAAATAACTTATCTGACTATAGTGCAACCTACTACATAAGTACATAAAAATTATGGACCAATTGAGTACTGACGTATCTTGATCGTTTAGCTTTAGCTAAATTGTGAGTACGTGAGTATTTTCTACCTACCTAAACATGTAACCGATATGTTACTAGTACACGCTCCAGTATAAGCTGGTCTCAAATTGTAAATGCATTACGTACAATGAGAGGTCAGCTTATACTGGAAAAATTCTTCTTATAGTGGAAGGATCTGCCCATTGTTGGTTTAGTAGTAAGCTTGAGTTTTATAGTTTTCGTCGTGTATGTATGTAATGTGACAGCCGTTTACGTATGTAATTATGTTGGTAGCAGGTCTATGCAAGTACCTACATATACATACCTATATAAGAAATTTTGCAAACCGATTCTAAGCCACTGCATAAATTCTACTGCTACAAAAAACTAGTCAAGCGCGAATCACCATTGTATAAAAGCTCTGTAGGCATTGGCTTGGTGTAGTGTTGCCAGGCGCCCGGATAAAACCGGACACAGTCAGTTTGATTGCGTATCTGGCCAAATTAGACGGTGTCCGGCCTGTCCGGTTTTTATCAAGTTTTTTATATTTGACCATTTTTTTACATTTTTCATGTACTTAAATACATACTATTGCAATTATTGAAATTAATATTGTAATAAATATTGAATGACTAATAATAAAGAACACTGATTCATTCAATTTTAATTTAAGATTTTATGGTAAATGATATAAGCATTGTTTTACTTTAAAAATATATTATCGTGTTATGCTAAGACCATTGAGATATAAAACACTAGAGGAGCAAACCACATTACCGCGCGTCGAAAAAAGTGTAACCACTATCCAAACGCGACGACGTAGCTTTGAAACTAATAACAATTTTAAATAAACATATATCTATCTCACTTACATAAGTTGCGAAAACAATATCGTCGCTGAGATTAGATAAAGATAGACGCACAAACAAGCAATGGCGGGTTGGTGTGGCTTACTTCATGAAGTTCTACCTAAAATACGCAATAATAATGAGTTGTTTTAAGCTGCAGTTAATTGTTTTTGTATTAAAAAGTATATTTTATTTTAAAATCTTTATTGCGTCCCCTGAGAAAAAAGGATACAAGGCTTATTAGATAAATAGAAGTAAACATAATTATGAAATAAAACATATTTTTATAAGTATTTTTATTGTACTAATAAATCAAACAATATAAAATAGGTAATAATAAAAAATAGTTAATATAAAATTATTAATATAAAATAAGTAGGTAATAAAATATATTTAATAGATAATTCATGAATAAACTAAAATAAGTATAATTAATTATTTTGTATGAAAGTAAAACGTAGTTTTTATTATAATTTCCAAAATATTTAAAATCAGAGGTAACAAATTAACTTACTCCATTAATTATATAGTCTCCCATTAATGTAGGATAATCACAAATGCGGAAAAGTGGCAACATTGAACCTAAATGGCAATATTCGATAATTTTAATTATTTGAGGTTTTTTTACGTTTATATGAAAACAAGAACTAAAAATTATGTGTTGAAAGTGATTCCGCTTGATTAATTATGTTTTTGTAACCTTGAATAGCATTCTTTTACTACGCATTTACCCATTTTTTGTCGCGGCTCAACTCTGTCGGCGACACATTGAACACTGAACTGACGTTAGCTGGGCATATGGCTGTGGCCGTATGTGCAGTGGCAACGCTTTGGCGCGGTTATTACTGATCTAGTGTAATATATAAATCAATGACTAAGACTAAATAATTAAGGGTGTCCGGCCTTTTTATGGCCTATATTTTAATAATCATAGAATACATTTTCGTTACATGCCTTTCACGTAAGGAAAAAAAATCGGCATAATTCAATTAACGACAGAAAAAGTTTCGAAACAATCCCTAATATCTCCGAAGTTCTACAACATTTTGACGTGAAATTGTACCAAAAAAATCAACATTTGCTTAAACTATACTATTATTTTTACTTTTTAAATCATTACTATTATTTTTTTAATTAATTAAATAAAAGTACCATATATTACACTGCGCCGGCCCCCAAAAGGTGGTGTTTAGTGGGTAAGTCTTCACCACAGAGTACTTTTTTATATAGTCTCCACATAACTACGCAGCCAGCTGCGTGGTATGCTATGAGCATTAGCCACCTCCCTCCCCCATTACCGGAGGGTTGCCCTTATTTGCTTCGGACGCAAAAAAAAATCTCCGATCATTATAGCACGAGCGCTTGTCGAGGTAGGATTTTCGCCAGTTGATTTCGCGCGTTGCGTCGTTTCGATACTATGTTAGTGTGCAACGATTGCCGCATAGGCGCTGCTACGTGCTAGACCTAGAGCATCGTTAACTTCGATCGTTGGAAGTATTTACTTTCGTACAGTATGTTTCAATTACTGTAAAGTCCGCACATATTATTATACCAGATAGTTAACTCATTATTATTATTTTGATTGTAGCTGAGCTTTCTTACCAGTCGGAAAAATAAATACAAGTATCAATGCGTCACTAAACATAAAAAAAGAAATATCCTATCTCTGGAGAAATAAAGAGAATAAAAAAGACGACCAATTTTGTATTTTGAATATGTAACCCAAGTTACAAGACTTTTTATGAAAAGTGTGTACTGCCAGAAATCATCGACTCGAGATAAGCTCGGTCAATACCATAATGGCAAATATTTTTATAATAAGCTAAATAAAGTAATTGACTATAAGTACAGGTTAAAAAAATATTAGTTACATTTGGTTGTTTTATTTATTAAAACAGGTTGCAACTGTACTATTCATTTATTTATACCACTATGCTACTGTTAGTAGATATAATCGATTATTAACTAACATTGTTTAACAATTGATTATTGCGTAACAATTAAAATATTTATGTGTACTTATTTCAATACTAAGGTTCATATATAATGAAAAATATATCAAAATAGATTATAATAAATTTATAAGATATCATAAAATTGACAAAACAAAAACTTTCCATCCACTGAACTCCATCCTAAGAAAACTTGTATAATAGAAGATCAAGATCGTTTAGTCCCTATACTCACAATATCATAGTGCGACTCAGTGCAACATCATTGGAAAAGAGGCATATGGTACAGGGTCAGTTAGGGCATGGGGACATATTTTTATGGGGGCACGCAATGAATTCCATGTCACTGAAACCCCATAGAGCATATATGGGATATATGATTGATCGAATCTATTCTAAAACTGAATCAGCACGCCCCGACTCCACATAGTCTTGTGTACCCTAACCCTAGAGTGTTTTTGTAAAGCCGTAGACGAAGAGGGAGAGCAGCCCCTTCGCCCTTGCGTAGTAAATTGCAGTCATCCGTAGTGGACTTTAGGACGGTAGACTTTATGCCGAGTGATTTAGAGAATTCAAAAATTCTTGTGTTCTAGCTATAATTTAATGTTGAAAGGGCTTATAAATTAAAGAAACTAAAGGCAACCAAATCAGTTTTTGTTGAAATAGTGTTTAACTATCAACAACTTGTCTGTACTACACATTGAAGTATATAATACGATATTTTTTTTAATGGCTTTATGTAGTAAGCGCACATGTAGCTGTTAATAGTAATTTTTAACAACTTTAAATCCCTAAATGCAGAGACAACTTTTTTTGACCAAAAAGATTTCTTTATGATCATAAGTGTTGACAAGACCTGATCGGTACACTCCTATGTCCAAATCCTAAATTTGTCATAATCTTCTTTTATAACTCTTTCAATCAACAGCCTAGACTTCTCATAATGCTAAGCAGGCCGATCTTTAGCACTTTGAAACAGTCTTCCGGTATTTACTTAAATTCCCAGCATAAATTAAAGAAAGTGCTGGCCTGCTACCCCTATCTGTTCAGTCCTCAGGATTTCTAGTGATAATCTAGCCTTATCCAGGCACCTTATCTACTTTCATGCTTTTCGTTGCTTTCATTATTTCATCAATACTTATATCACTAGCTCCTTACTTTTCTTTTGGAGTTTCTGATTTATTTAATTCTGATGTCTCCTTACATTTTCAATTTTTTAAAGTGCTAAACTTTGAAAGAATGAAAATGTCCACCTTTTTAATTCGAAACTGTTTCATTCAAAATACAGCCTGTATGTTTACCTACTTTACATGACTTATAAAATAAAAATATGTTGCAAACTATTAGAATTCATGTTAAAACACCACTTTTATATGGTAACATACTCAGTAATGCTCACCGGGATATAAGTAATTAAAAACAATTTATTTTTTAATTATTTTACTCCCCACAGTAAGATTATTAGTTATCCTTCAAATATAAATTGTGCAAGGACAAACATCCAGATCCAGAACAATTATTTGTAAATTTATTTATGTGTTCCATATAGTATTTGAACCCACTGCCCCCAGTGCAGCAACTTATTGCTAAGCCACTGTACCACAGAGCCATTATTAAAATAAATTATCATTTTAAAACTTCAGAGTTCTGTGCCTCACTGGGGTTGTTGATATTAACCTCTATTTTTATAATATCAATTATCAATAGACAAATTAATATAATTAATTTAATAATTTTTAAACTAAATTTTAAAAACAGACCCATATGAAATTAATAAAATAATAAATAATCTAAAATCTGACAGTGCACCAGGTCATGACGGCATGTCCACTAGGTTTGTCAAATTGGCAAAAAAGTACCTTGTATATCCAATTGCACATCTTTGTAATCTTAGCTTAGAACAGGGAATATTTCCCGATTTATTTAAAACGGCTATTGTGTCTCCAATTTTTAAAATGGGGGACAAACAAGATGTCTCGAACTATAGACCGATTTCTATGCTGTCTACCATGTCAAAAATTGTGGAAGGGTTGATCAACCGTAGGTTGATTATTTATTTAGAGAAAAACAAACTATTAACTGATTATCAGTATGGGTTTCGCAAAGGAAGGTCAACGGATGACACCTTATTGAAGTTGATATCTTTAATTAACTATTATGTTGATAGAGAAGAGAAGGTCATTGGTGTTTTTCTTGACCTAAAGAAAGCTTTTGACACAGTATCAATTCCGATACTATTGTCTAAACTAGAGGGCTTGGGCATCCGCGGTCATGTATACCAATGGTTCCATAGTTACTTGGCAGGTAGACAGCAATACGTTAGAGTAAATAAAGACTTAAGTGATGCCTCAACCTGTGGATTCGGTATTCCACAGGGCAGTACATTAGGCCCGACTCTCTTCTTGGCGTATATTAATTAATAGTCTTCCAAACGCATTAACATCTAATACGGAAGTGCTAATATTTGCTGATGACACTGTCTTACTATTTCATGGGCAGAGTTGGAAACAAGTACAAACTTTTGCAGAAACCTGTTTTAAGAATGTCTCAGCTTGGTTAGAGAATAACTTACTCACACTAAATATTTCAAAGACCAAATACCTCTGCTTCTCGAGGTCTGCAACTTCAGGTCCAGCTCAAGACTTTACAATCACACTACATTCTTTACCATGTAATGGAAAGCTTGTTTTTTCGCGTTTCGGAGGAAGTGAGAGATACAAGTGTCGTGCCTTTTTTGCTTAAAATTTATTGTTTTATTAAGTGTTGTTGATTCACTATAGTAAATTTTTCTGTCTTGGTGGAGGTTTTAATATCTGTAAATTAGTAAGTGTTTGTAGTTGTGCCGTTTTTATGTAATTGTTTGTTGTAGTAATATAATGGAGGACGAACCTCCCGATCCCGGAAGGGTTCGCAATGATTCCTTTTCCTTACCCATTAACATTGATAATGTAGAACTAATTAACCGTTAACGTGCCCAAGTAAGTAACGAGTCTGTCCATCCACAAAAATTAGTTATTACTGATCCAAATCAACATTTTCCTTCAATACAATCCTCATATACCCATCCTGATTTTATTAATAAAAAAGTTAAGTACTCTCAAGATGATGCCGCTCCTTTTCTAGTTCACGTAAGTAAAATCTCAAATGATCAGCTGTCTGGAGTAACTCTTAAACCAATTAAATTCGGTCACTTTCTGTATCATAACAATATTAAAAATATAGTCCATGATGGAGTCAAAAAAGTTGGACGAAATGGAATATCAGTGGAGTTTAAATCAGCTGCAGATGCAAACAACCTTATCGATCACCCAGCTCTCCAAATTTCTAAATATGAAGCAACCATCCCCTCATATAGTATCACTCGTATGGGGCTAGTTAGACAAGTTCCCATAGAGTGGACACTAGAAGAATTAATAGCAGCTATAGAAATTCCCTCTGGATACGGTTCTATAATTAAAGCACGGCGACTTAATAGACGATCAGTGAGTGACAGCAATAGCGTTTCATGGGTTCCAACTCAGACGGTTGTTCTAACTTTTTCTGGACAAAAACTTCCTCCCCATATTTACTGTTTTTACACCTCAATGCCAGTGGAAAAATATGTTTTGCCACTAATTCAGTGTCATAAATGTTGTAGATTTGGCCATGTTACTTCCCAGTGCCGATCATCCCCTCGCTGCTTTGTATGTGCACAGAATCATGAAGGTTTATCTTGTACTCGACAAACTCCTACTTGCCTATTCTGCTCTGGTCCCCACACCGCAAAAGACCCTACATGTCCTGAACATCTAAGGCAAAAATCTATTAAACTGGTTATGTCACAAGAAAATATTTCATATTTAGAAGCTTCAGCTAGATTCCCTCAGACAAAAAGATCCTTTGCTGATACAACAAGAATCCAGCCTCGTAATTGTTCTCAACAGACCCCTTATACTATAACTGACAGTCTTTCAACCCCTTCGGCTCAGCTCTCACAAACTGCATCATATAAAAAAACAATTTTTATCCCTCAACGTACCCGCAGCCCACCATTAAATTCTGGATATGATAAGGCAGCCCATCAAGCAATTGTTGAGAATCCTAATTCTTCCCTTCCTAATGGGTGTGCTCTACTGGGAAATGACAACAACTCCTCTAGTAATGATAATTTCTGCGAACTTATGTTATCAATTCTAATTAACATGATCTCCCGTTTTAGTGACACGGAACTTCCTCTCAGCTTACACCAAAAACTTACTCAGCTTTCCTCCTTAGCCCGTAACATTCGCAGTCCCGCCAATTCTTCAATGGAATTGTCGGAGTATTAGAAATAAAAAAAATGAACTCATTTACCTCATTAACAAATTTCATCCCTTCATTCTTGCCATCCAGGAGACATGGCTTAGGCCTGAATCTCATTTTAGGGTTTCAGGCTACGCATGCCTCCGGGATGATAGGAGTGATGGTCGTGCTGGCACCTCTATTTTAATTTCAAGAACAGTTACATTTTCACAAATTCCTCTCCCTTCTCATAGTCCAGCAGTAAATGCTGTTGCTATTAAGGCCCTTGATGTCTCTATTCTCTCTGTTTACATTCCTAATCCTGATGTAAATGTTTTAACAGAACTTGCTACACTTATCTCTTCTCTGTCACCTCCTATGGTTATTTTGGGAGATTTTAATATGCATCATACTGTTTGGGGCTCCCATCTGTGTGATTCACTGGCTCCCTTATTTTTAGATCTTACTGATAATTTTAATCTCTGTATTCTAAATGACGGGTCTCCTACCCGTCGAGTATCCCCATTACAAAATGTTAGAAGTGCCGTTGACCTAACTCTCTGCTCTCCAGATATTGCTTCCCTTCTTTTGTGGCAAATATTACCTTCTAGCTATGGCAGTGACCATTTTCCTATATTCATCACTCCTCCTACTTCACCTTGAATAAATTTTACATTTTGCCCAAGACTAAAGTATAATCTATCCAAAGCTAATTGGCAATTATATTCTAAAGTTTTGGAACAAGAGGTTTCAACTCTTCCCCCAATTAACAATGATAATATTGCTACTGTATATATAGAGTTCAGAAATGCAATTATTTCTGCTGCTAATAAGTCAATCCCCTTAAAAAAAACCTTTCAAAAATAATTATCCTTCCCCTCCTTGGTGGCGACCAAGATTGTTCAGCAGCTTGTAGGAGAAGAAAAGAGGCTGAATTAATATACTCCCGTTCTATGACTGCAGAGAATTATATCTCCTATAAAAAAATTGCTGCAGAAACCTTAAAATTACTGTCAGACAAAAAGCGAACTGGTTGGTTTAAATTCTGTGAGTCACTGTCACCTAGGACTCCCCCATCTTTGGTCTGGAGAAATGTTAAAAAATATCGCTGTGCAGTTTCTAGTGAAAATATAATTTCTAATGATCCTTCCCTGTGGATAGATGAATTCTCTAATAAACTTGCACCACAAACAGTCCCATCTTATGATGAATGCCTAGTTTTTAATTCTGCTTTTTTAAAAACAAATGATAAATTTGATTCCCCCTTTTCTTCTCAGGAATTGTTTACTGTACTCAATGACCTTAAAGACTCCTCACCAGGTATTGATGGGATTCCTTATTCGTTTATAATTAATAGTAGTGAGAACACTAAAACTGTCTTACTATCCATTTTAAATTTTATTTATATTACTGGTGATCCTCCTGCTGAATGGAAAACCCAAATTATTTTGCCCATTCTCAAACCAGGTAAGTCTAGCAATGACCCTTCCAGTTACCGACCTATTGCCCTTTCTTGTACTTTGGCAAAAATCTTGGAACATTTAATAAAAAATCGCTTGGAGTGGTTTTTGGAAAGGAATAATCTCTTACCTAAAAGCCAATTCGGTTTCCGAAAAGGTTTAAGTACCATGGATAGCCTAAGTACCTTGGTCACAGATATTCATATTGCCTTTTCAAAACATGAATTTCCCATAGGAGTTTTCTTGGATATTTCTTCTGCATATGATAATGTGCTTCTTCCTGTGCTCAGGCAGAAAATGCTTAATCTGAGCATTCCAGTGAGGATAGTCAATTACGTCTCTAACTTTCTCTCTTCTAGATCAATATCTATAAATGTTAAAAATCTCCTGCTTCCCCCAAAAACTATATGGAAAGGACTTCCACAAGGCTCAGTTCTTAGTCCTCTCCTTTATTCTATATATACTCACGATTTAGAACTTTCAGTAAATTCTTTTTGTAATGTTCTTCAATATGCAGACGATTTAGCTCTATACATCTCCTCAAACAACTTCACAGTGGCATGTTCCCATCTAAACTCATCCATGGATTATTTACAAGAATGGTTAACTAATCATGGCCTCTCTTTATCTGTGGCCAAGAGTAGTGTGGTGATCTTTTCCCGCCAAAGGCGAGTTCCCGATATATCTGTTGTATATGATAAGCAACCTATTCCAGTTAGAGGCAATGTTAAATTTTTGGGAGTTATCCTTGATTCGAAATTGGCCTTCGGTCCATACATTGAATATATAACACAAAAATGCGTAAAAAAACATAAATATTCTTCGGTCTTTGTCAGGTGTTTGGTGGGGGTCCCATCCTTTTTCTCAGAAATTACTGTACAATGCTTTAATACGAAGCCACCTTGACTATGGATGTTTTCTGTTGGAGCCTTGCAATAAATCATCCCTTAAAGTAATGGACAAAATTCAATCGAAATGCCTTCGCATTATTACAGGGGCAATGAAATCCTCACCAATAAATGTTCTTCAGGTTGAGTGCGTAGATCCTCCTTTAAGATTAAGAAGGCAATACCTTTCAGACAGATTCTTATTTAAGATCTGCCAACTTTCAGATCATCCCCTAATCCCTAAATTGCACCTTCTTTCAGAGTATATCTCATCTGACCGATACTGGACCCATAAGGACTCTCCCTGCTTGTTTAAAAGTTTTGTAATTTTTCTTCAGCTTCCTTACCCAATCTTTCAATGTAAAATAAATCCACTCTTTGATGTTCCTTACGAGGCTATTGTTTACCAACCCGACATTCATCTAGATCTAGGTATAGAAAAGGATTCTCCAATGGCAAATTTTAAATTAAAAGAAATTATAGAAAACACCTTTAAAGATTGGCTTGTCATGTACACAGACGCTTCAAAACATTCTGATGAAGACTATACTGGAGCTGCTGTTTGGATTCCTAAGTTCAAAATCATTCTCAACTTTAAATGCCCCTCACTATCCTCCACTTTTACCGGTGAAGCAACTGCAATCAGTGAAGCTTTGTTATATGTAGAGTCACATAATCTTAATAAAACAGTTATTTTCACAGATTCAAAAAGTTGTTTGTTAGCTATTTTGTCCAATCAATTCCATAACAAACATAAGTTTCCACTAATTCTTAAAATAAAAAATACCCTATTCAGATGCCATCTTAAAGGAATCCATGTTTCAGTGGCCTGGATTCCAGGCCACAGTGGTATCCATGGTAACGAAACAGCTGATGTACTCGCTAAAAATGCAATTGCTAATGGCATTCTACAAAATTTAATTTACTCACATGACCTAATTTTGCTAGCTAAAAGGAAACTGAATGAAAATTGGAATAAATTATGGGAAGGTTCCAGAAATGTTAAAGGTAAGCACTATGCTGCCATCCAAGAGATTATTCCTCCCAAGCCTTGGTTCTTTAAATTTAACAAAGCAAATAAACATGCAACTTCAATCATTTGTAGATTAAGAATTGGACATGCTTGTACACATGCACATCTGGCAAAAATCAGAGTAAGGGATAGCTCATTGTGTGAATGTGGCTTAGATGAAGGTTCCACAAACCATATTTTTTTCAACTGTCCCAAATTATCCTCCTCCCTTTATGATTACCTTCCTCCTTATATTCCTCGACCTATAGATTTTAATTCTCTTTTAACATATACCAGTACTCCTTTTGTGTATATTTTATGTGATTTTATTAATACTAATAATATGAAACTTTAAATCCTTGTCACTTTTAACATATGGGTAAGAGTCTAACACCTGTGTTTGTCATATTTGTTCTAGGTAATTCAACAAATAGATTTGTCAAAATTCTCGGAGGAAAACTGAATCCTTGTATTATCACAGACTCTTATTTTAATTAAACTCATAAGCTTTCATTTTCTACTCAATACGTCATTGGCGAATTTTATCAAACCGCCACAAAAGAAAGAAGAAGAAGAAGAATGGAAAGCTTACTAGCCAATGCAATTGCAGCACATTAACTAGAGCCAGATGTATTAGATACCTAGGTATTCAAGTAGATGATAATTTGAGCTGGAAAGAACAAATCATTAGCATCTGTTCTCGGGTTAGAAGACTTATATATATATTTAGACAACTAAGAACAGTCGCTAGTAAAAAAATTCTTATTCAGACTTATAAAGCGCTCTGCCAAAGTATCATTATTTATTGTGTGACGACATGGGGTAGCGCACCAAAAACAACAATAATTCAACTTGAATGCGCACAAAGAGCAATTTTAAAAGTACTAATGCACCTACCGTACCGACATCCTACTAATAAAGTCTACAACGAGACTGAGGTACTCTCAGTTCGCAAGTTGTTTATAATTCAAGCTCTCCTGAGATACCACCGTGTAACTGCGAGAGACACCCCCACTTATAAAATATTAAAATTCCCATAACTTATAACTCTAAGCACCAATAGATTTAAAAAATATGTATTGAAATGGTTGCAAAATCTTGACTATGTCCAAACTGAAAATCTTCTTACAATATCTAAATAAAATACAATCATTAAAACACGCACAGACACAATCACACACACACACACACACACACACAAGCACACACACGCGCCCACACTTCCGCACACACACACAACAACAATAAACAACACATTACAGTATGTAACAGTAACGGCTATAAATTAATATTAAAGAATAATAAATTGTCTTATGTACTTGCCAAATATAGACCTAGAACTAAGAATTAGGGAAGGCACTGTTTCCTGAGATACAGGTGATAACCTAGTTCAGGAGACAGAGCTCCTTTGTATTTAGACATATTTGGTTGCTAATAAACGTTATTTATTATTATTATTATAAGTTAAAATTATAGTAAGTTTTTAAAGGTATAATTGTTATTACTAATTGTTACTAATTAAACTTACCAAGCAAAATCTATTATTATACATTATTGTATACATACATAAAAGGAACACAATATACATTTAACTTACCCCTAATGACATCAGGCTAGGGTGAAATGAAAATAAAGAAACGCCATCTCCAAAACAGCAATAGATTATGATGGAAATGAACAACAGTGCACATAAGTTGCTAGCTAAATTCAAATAGCTAGGTGGCGATGTTGAATTTGGTGGTACAAGGTGCGATGTTTCAGAAGTTCGTTCTACAGGTGGCATGTCTGCTAAATTTGTGGAACTATTTTCTTCTACTGACTCCATAAGCTTACCTACTCCTTAAATGTTTAAAAAACAAGCGTTTTTACAAAAGTCTCTCAGTCACAGTCATTAGTAAATAAAATAATAAAGTAAATGGAATAACCGTGTCTCTTTCTGTAGTACCTATTCTTCGAGAGGTGTTAACACAATACATTACTTTCTTCTCTGGAAATCTGAATATCTGATTTTATTTATCACAACAAATATTGATTATTTAGTTTTTTTTATTAAGATTTTTGCCTTAGATGCTTGTCTTTTAAGCTATGTCTACATTTCCTTCGGGATCTTCGTTTTTTGTAGATTTTCTATTCTAAATATATTTCATATTCTTCAAAAATATGGTCAAGTGGCAGGCAGGTGTCATTATTAGTAGAGATTAGGCGCAGGTCCAACTGCTTTACATGCTTTCTAAAACAAATTATTTATTTCAAACTAAATGTGTATTCTAAAGCCTTCACACAGTAATTCAAATTGAAAAAAAAAACAACATCTTGGATTTGACACTTCTAGCACAGAGCAAAGATTCGGTTTCTTTACACGCACGGGGTGAAACACCGGCAACTCTCTATATAACTACGAGTTATTACTGAGAATAAAAAGGAAATAAAGATAACGACTGCTTAATTTTATTTTACACAAATTCATTTCAAAAGTAATGACAAAAGCCGGAGAAGGCTTTGATTATATTAAAAACCCAATTTCCGCGAATTTGTTACACTGAATCTAAAGAAGAAATTTTCGTAGGCCCGTAAATACCAAAATGAACGAAGGACCATTGAGCTATTATGTACTACGTACTAGAGGCGACACTGCACTCAGCTACTCTGTTCCACTCAACTGCGGTGCATACACCGCACTTTAATCAGTCACTAGCTTGCTACATATTTATTTATCTATGTCAGTCACTCGCTAGGCGCTTGTAGATGTGTCACGTGTTGTGTTGATTTAAAAAAAATCTCTTGATAAAAAATGTGCCGTCGTATGTACTTAGATATTGCACAAATAATTCAAGAAATGTCAGTAAAAACCAAGGAATTACTTTTCATCGGTTAATAAGATACTTAATAAAAAGTATTATGTATTAATAATAAAAAAAATTATTCTTAAGACGCCATCTCGTGTCAGAGAATATAGATTATGAAATTAATATGTTCAGATGCGACATTTCTGTGGGTACTTAAGTATAGGACGAATATAAATTTTTTGTAGAAACATATATAAGTTATTATAATTTGGCAAAATTTTTCATGTTTAAATCTGCTTATTATTCTTTTATTTTATTTTTAGGTTTCCACATCAAAGTCAAAGTGGTATAAATTCGTCCATTTTTAACTCTCGCGTGCCCAGCATTTATGAACGGCTTTTATTCTAATTTAAATAAATTATTTGTAATTTAAATGTTATATGTTATGTTATGTATGTTAATAAGTTTTGTTAAACATACATTTAGTATGTTTTTTATATTTGACTTAGGTACCTTTTAAAATATTTAAATATGATAAAAATGTAATTGTGATATAATATCATTTAATATTATATTAAATAAACAAATATAATACACAAAATAAATGACAATATTACAATATTGTTCTCGGTATAATTTACTTATTTAACAATACAATCTACTATTACCTACGGGTCGTTCTACCTATGTTTATTCTATGATAAAAAAACCAAACGCGCGAACACAGAGTAGCGCACATTTTTTGTTTGAGATAGCTGTTCTAGTACGTAAGTACATATTACTTCAATGGGAAGGACACAACTTTTTTATTTAAAATAAATGAAGTTTGTCAGAACTTTCTTGGTACCAACTTTGAAAACTATCTGGACATCCTTTAAAAAAAATTTCTACCTATGAAGCTCTAAAATACTTTATAGTCCTAAAACCGCATTTTTGAAATCAAAATTAGATTTTTAGCGAAAATCTTAGCGCAGTATCAGATAAACATAGTGGACCACTCCAATGTGGTAATAGCACATGGAAAAACAATGGGATCAAAGCAAAGTGCTCAGAAGTATTACTAGCTAGATTTTTGAAGATGAATCGCCTACACATGAAAAGAAAGAGACGTATGAATGTACAAACTAACATTTAGTATCACGAAACATTTTTTTTAATTTATACTGATAGTAAAAAATATTCGCAAACATAATTGACACCATGATATTATCACTTTAAGCAGTGTGGTGGCAGCGTTAGATAGCCTATTACCTCCTAGTCTCAATTCAGGAAAATCTTGTGAATGACTATCTCATATGGATCTAAGGACCAAGATAGGAACAAAGAAAAGAATTAGAGGCTTTTGATGCTTGATGGTGAGATTTTGGCTCATGAAGGAAAGAAATGGACTTTTTAAAGCATACAACAAAAGTAATAAAGAATATGTTACAAATTTTATTAAGTGTTATTTAGCTTGTCTACGTAGTCAACTTCTAGTGTAATTAATTTAAAATGTCTTTTTTCTAAAGGATTTACATACGTGAGAAATCCAATATCTCATTCAGCATAAATTAACCTATAATAATCGTTCATGAAATGGAAACATTAAAACAAGAGCTTCGATGTTTATATAAATCTTAAGTTATTTTGTTCGCTTTGGCACCTTAAGCCTGCCTACAAACTAATAAGTAGGCCCGCCACATACATACGGAATTTCGTTTCAGGATTCCGTTTCAGAATTCTAAAACGGAATAAGCGGGTTGGCCATAAACTTACGGAATCACGTTTTGCCCGCAAAATTTCGAACGGAAAACTACCGTAGGACTACCCGAATCGGAATTCAGATAAGGAATCCTAAAACGGAATTGCGTTTGTATGTGGCCGGCCTTGAGCCTTTTTGGCTCTACTAGGTTGAGTTGTCGTCAAAATCTCAAATACTTCGCAATGTGACGCATCATCATATTGCGAAAAAGAAAAAAATATAAAAACGAAGATCGCGAATGAAAAGGGTTGAATTTGGGGAAGGGTAGGCGGGGCTATTGCCCTGGAGCCTCGACAAAAGAGGGGTCCCCACAATAGAGATTAAAAAAATATCCTTCCCACAAATTTGCAAAATTGTGATGAAGTCTCTCTGCAGAATTCAGTTCTTCAAGATCAGTCGCGGGATGATACAAACTTTGTTAGGAAATGTTTAAAAAATATGTTTAAACGTCGCAATCAAAATCATGAGACTGTCAATCGATTCTGGCTTTGCTTTTCTCCAACTACGTTGAAAATATAATTTGATGAGCATGTAAATAAATGTCCACTCAAAAGCTAAGCGGAGAAGTCTCCAGTGACTGGAAGAATGCATTTGAGCGCCTATACGACCATGAGATTTTAAAGATTCATTTGGAGTCATTGTTGCGTTTAGTGCAATGGGGAGAAGTCACACAACATATCGATCAAGAGCTCTAGCGATACGAGAGGCACAACAAACTGAGTATTGGCGAAAAACTCTTAGAATTGTCGTCAGTACAATTAAATTCATCGCTGAACGAAGATTAATAGCCTTCCAAAGAGACGTTGAAATTATTGGATCACCGAAAAAAGCAATTTTCTGAGTATTTTGGAGTTGTTAGCTGAGTACGAAATTACTATGGTAACTCATTTCAAACATCATGAAAACGAAGGAAGCGATCACGTTCATTACGTTTCCTCCACGATTTCCGAAGAACTGATAAGTTCCATGGGTGATCAAGTGCTCAGTTAAATCGTAACAAGGATTAAAAATTCAAAGCACTATTCGGATTCAGTGGAGTCTACTCCCGATCTCATATCAATCAACACTATAGTTGTTAGATAAATGAAATATAATTTCTTTCCGAATTGCGCCATACTGGTAAAACCACAGAAAAACTTTTACTACTACTTTTACGTGACAATCGATCATCCTTGATTGCCGCGGTCAATAGTACGATAATGCTGCAAATATGAGTGGCAAATACAAAGGGATGCAAGCTTTTATTATGCAGAAAAACCATTTATCAGCGTTTGTATGTTGTGGTCATTCACTTAACTTAGTTAGAAAGGCAGCTGCTAATTCTTGTGAATTGGTAGTTAAATTTTTTGACTTATTTCAGAATTTATATACGTGTTTACAACAAGTATACAACGATACTAAATTTTATCTAAAAATTATCGGAGAAAAAAGTAGGTAGTTATAATATGTTTTAAAAATCTTAGCGATACACGATGGCCACATAGAGCTGTAACCATGAAGGCCATTGTCATGGGATATTCTGAAATCGAAGAAGCTCTAACTAGCATATCTTCTGATAAGGATCAGAAAGATATACAGTGGGTGACCAAATTATCATACTCAAACAAAAATTCACACAATCCGTGAAACTGACGGCTGTAATTAACTAATTATTGCAAAAATGTTATTAGTTTCTTAATTTACTGCATAGCTACTATTCTGGCAAGCCTTTCATTTAGCCATTATTTGTATTTTTTCAAAATGGCGGTCGCTAATGTCAGTGCATGTTAAAATTGTTCCGTGCTGGCCTGTGAGAAGTATTCGTTATAAGTCTTGAATTCAGTGTTTTCGACTCACGTATTCGGTAAATGTTAGATATTTTTACATTTAGGATAATTCCAATATTTCATCAATACATTATTGTTATGTTTTTGTTCGTATACAATTTTTTGAGGTGTTAACGAACCTAACCTAAAAATGTGTATTTAACAGATAAGTGTGCTGATCTCACACCAAGAAAAAGGCAGCATTGTCAATATAGCCAGCGTCATATAGCCGATTTGTTTGATCTATCATAGTCCAGTGTGCGTAATATCATTGAAAAACTGGGCGCTGAAGTACCCATCAAGGCGGATCGAGTCGGTAAATGTGGTCGAAAACGCATTACAACATCTCGAACTGACCTTGTAATACGTCGCAGTACACTTGAAAACCGCAGAAAGCCAAGAATCATTATAAAAAATTCTGAATGATAACGGTGTTCAAGTATCGGACCGGACTCTCCGGCGAAGATTTGTAGAGATGGGACTAAAATGTTATCGACTACAGAAAAAACCAAAACTTACTCCTGCCATGAAGCTCAAACGTCTGGCCTGGGCCAAGGAGCATCGACACTGGACACAGGATGACTGAAGCAGGGTTGGATATCCCTAATACACATTTATAGTTCGTTTCTTTATAAATTTAAATATAAACAATATCTTGCAGATCTGTTTCTCGGACGAGTCGTCAATACACATACTTCAGGATAAAACTGAGTTTGTTCGGTGAAGAACGCATGAAAAATTCAATAAAGACTGCGTTGTGGAACGTCTCAAGCATCCTATTTCAGTGATGATATGGTCCGTGATCCGGCATGGAGCACTCACACCGCGGGATGGTCGGCGGCGTACTCCCCCCGTCATCGAGAGTCGAGTTGGACGCAAAGAAAGAGCCTAGAAGACCGGCTTTCTCCTTTGCGGTATGGGCCTAACTGTTAACTGTTGTAACGTTAACTGTTGTATTGTAGCCAAAAGAAGGAAAAACGTAGTGGATGCAGCTGTCGCTGTTGAAACTATTTTAGCTGGGAGGCAATATGTAAAACAGTCAGCGGCTCTATACAACGCTATTAACAAAGGCATATAAATTCTCACCTTAACTACCATAATTGCAAATATGTTCTAACCGAATGGCTATTTTACAAGAGCTATGATGATACTTTGTCTCTTTAAAGCAATACGAAATAAAGTAATTTATTTATAACACACACAAATACAAACACACACACGTAGGTTTGCTCGCACTCACTCACTCACTCATTCACATACACCCACTCACTCATACACACACACACACCCACACACACACACACACACACACACACACACACACACACACACACACACACACACACACGCATGTAATACCATATATATACCTTTGGCGTGAATACTATTAGTCATTATTTTAATTTTTATATTTAATTATTATGTAAAGATCATGCAAATAGTAATGTAAGTGCTATGGAAGAATGGAGTCACCTAACACAAGTTTTTATACTTAATAGGAGACCTCATCCCAGTTATAATTTGTGTATGATCATTTACTGAATAAACTATTTTTAATTATTATTATTTTAAACCAATAATAAAAATTTACTACTTTTGTAATACTTTATTATAAAATCTAAACAAAAAATAAAAACCTATTCGGCAGACAAACCCGAATGGGTTAATTAACTTATCGATAGCTAAAGTTGTTGCGTACATCACTACATTGCAGTACTTTCGGTTGCAGTCACAGACTCGTAGACAGAGAAACAGACTAGTAGGGTGGTTGCAGTGATACCAGTTTAATTTTACAAAAATTACAAACAATTGCTACGAAGTGGCAAGTTTCGATTCAACTTATTCGGCCTTCATTTTGTATAGTATATTATAAAGAATAGTTATCGATTATATTAAATTATAATATATTCAGAATCGTGTTGGAATTAAGCTGAATATTTAAATCATTTGACAAAATCCACTACACATCTTAATGTAATGATTTTTATTCATTACAAAATGATTTAGTTGATATGAAATAAATTTTGTTTAATATATTTATTTTGTGTAGTAAAATATATTTATTTTTAAATCGCTTATTTTATACTTCATGAACTATGCTGGCAGCACTTGGTATTTTACGAAAATATTCAGAAAATACTAGTTTTAACGATAATATTAGATTAAAAGTATTCACACATGAAAAGTCACGTTGTCCTTTTGTAGATTTGGCAATTTTGATTGTTTTTTGCATGAAAATACACTGCAAATCGGCATTTTTGTCGGAGCTCAATTGACTGGCACGAACACTTGCTGTATATATTACTCTACTCTATGATCACTTACGTAATGGTGCACGTCGCAGAGCATTCAGTTTTATATAACGGCTATGAGTCGAACTCTCGTAACTTTTACAGAGCAGAGGGGTATGCATTGCGATGCCGTCCCCTTTGGTTTAATACTTAAAGAGTTTCGTAGATGTATTCGGAAAAGGCGATAATACTGACTGTGGCATATAGAACTATCATAAAGAATTAACGCAACACAACTTTTTTTTTCAAAATTTCATATATTCTTGTAATCACCTGTTACTCCTATAAAAGGAGATGCGTAGGAGATGTGGGTTGACATAAAAGAGATATTTCCCGGGCTTCATAGCCTAGCTAAGATCTATTTGCCTGTCGTGGCAACTTCGGTACCCCGTGAGCGGTTATTCTCAGAGGCTAGATATACAATCACCCAGGAGGGAAACCACTTACTAGGCGCCAGGTTGTCAAAATTGTTATTTTAAAATTCAATTTCATAAAATGAAATGCGTAAAAGTAAATAGTGTAAAACTTTTTAAAATAACACACACATAATGTTTGATCTTTTTTATATAGGATAGGGTGACAAACGAGCACACAGTCCACCTGATGGTAAGTGGTTTCTGTGGCCCATAGACATCTACATCTATCCTCGATTACGAATCAAAATGCAGATGCGTTGTCACCCGTGAGGACTTAGACGGAATACATCATTTCCTCATTCCATCATTTCCAGTAAAAGGGGTCTCCGGTTCTCTACACTCACCATACGAAACAAATGCTCCTGATTTAGAAGATGGCGCTGTTAAGTTAAATATTACAACGGTTTGTTTTTAAATATTACTACTAGTCCATTTATGATTCTTCTTTGTTACTATTTCACAATTCAAACATTTTTCATTATTTACATTACACTTTTTCATGTTACACTTAGCACTGTACGTGGATTTTTACCACAAAAGTTTGTTTTATTGACGCGGGTTTTAAATTAGATAAATGTTTCTTAATAAATGAACTAATAGTAGTTGTAGACGGGCCAAGCTCCGATTACAAGCCTATTAATGCTGGTGATCCACAAAGCTGCGTGCTATCACCAACGCTGTTTCTTCTGCATATCGATGATATGTTGCAGACCGGTAACATTCATTGCATTTTATGCAGATGACAGCACTGGTGATGCTCTGTACACTGGCCGTGCCAATATTTCCTGGGAAAAGTCTCCGAGTACCGGGACAAACTTGTGTCTGAAGTCGAGTCTTTGCTGAACAGAGTCTCGGATTGGGGGCTGAATAGAGTCTCGGATTGGAGTGACGTGCAATTTCGTGGTAGGAATAGCACGCCAAGCTTTTTAGAGGCCAAATTGGCCTCTAAAAAGCTTGGCGTGCTCAGCAGAGCGGGACAGTATTTCATGCCGGCACACCACCTGCAACTTTACAAGGCGCAGGTTCAGCCGCACATGGAATGCTGTTCCCATCTCTGGGCTGGAGCTCCCCAGTATCAGCTCCTTCCACTTGACCGTATCCAGCGCAGCGCGGCTCGAATCGTCGACGACCGAGTACTTTCCGATCGGCTCGATTCCCTGGCGCTGCGAAAAGATGTTGCATCTCTTTGCATTTTCTTTCGCATATACCATGGGGAGTGTTCTGAGGAATTGTTCAGATTAATCCCAGCCGCCAAATTTCGTGAACACACTACGCGGCAAACGTCCCGATACCATCCACAACATCTGAATGCTTGGCGGTCCACCACTGTATGTTTCACAAGGAGTTTTCATCCGCGTACGACCTCTCTGTGGAATAGTTTATCACCGGCGATTTTTCCAGACCAATATGACCTGGACCTTCAAGAAAATAGCTTACTCCTTTCTAAAGGGCCGGCAACGCACCTGCAATTCATCATGGGCGATCGTAGATCATGGGCGGCGGTAGTCACTTAACATCAGGTGAGCCGCATGCTCGTTTGCTCCCTCTTCTATAAAAAAAAAAATAAACTAATAAATGTTTCTTAATAATAAAAAAACTGCGGTTACCAACCCGCTCACCAAGCGTGGCAACTATGGCAAATATCCCCCCATGAGGAATGACACAAGCAAACGGCCCCCAGTCCCCGGTGGCCCGCTATTCCTTACAACGGTGGCGCCATGGTAACGGCGGGGCAGGGGGTGCTAAGAATATCCGGTGGAGGTTCGGTTGGCACCGAAACCTAAACGACTCGACCTGACAACATATAACGCACGCACCCGGAGGACTGATGAGAAGATACTGGAGCTGAAAGAAGAGGTAGTTGTCTCGCTGGCATATAATAGGATCATCCGAGGTCCGAAGAGAGGGGAGGAGATGGTAACCCTTGCTGAAGTTGCCGAATCCGGCAACTTTTTCTATCACCGGGAGGGTGACCATCTGTCCCAAGGAGGTGACGGATTTATCGTCCACAAGTCTCTCGTCAACAACGTTGTAAAAATTGAGAGTCTGTCGACGAGGGTCACGTACCTGATACATAGAATCATTAAACGGTATTCGCTGAAGGTCATACAGGTTTACGCACCAACCTCGGCACATCTCAATGAGGAGGTGGAGGAAATGTATGAGGATATCTCTAGAGCCATGCATTCTTCCAAAACCCACTATACGGTGTTGATGGGAGACTTCAACGCAAAACTAGGCACAAAAGAAAACATTTAGCTGAAGTTAAGAAATTTTGGAATAGGATAACAGAACCCAAGGGGCTAGCAGCTGTGGACCTGATCGAGCCCCGACGGTTCAACAAAAATGAGATTGACTTCATTATGACGACAACACGCCAACTGTTCAGTGATGTCTCAGTGATCGCGAGGGTGAAAAAAGGCAGTGATCACCGAATGGTTAGAGGCGCACTGAACCTAAACGTTGAGTTGGAGAGGTCTCGTCTAATGAAGTCAATGCTCCGTCCCCCTCGTGCTCTAATCCAAAATACCGAAAACTTTCAGCTCGAGAGACAAAACCGATTTCAGTGCCTAGAAGATTTCAATGCAGTGGACGATATTAATGACAAGCTCATGGAAATTGTCCATGCGGTCGGAGCTAAGTTCTGCAAGACCCGCCTCAGAAGAACACGAAAACTCTCCGATCACACTCTTAATCTCATGGCTGTTAGACGGGAAATGAAGCTGCAGTCTTCAGCAGATTCGGCAGCATACAGACAAGTGAACAGACAGATCTCCAAATACATGCGGCGGGACTTACGCAACTTCAGTACAGCTCTTATTGAAGAAGCGATCTAGCAGAACCAAGGCTCCAAAGTCTTTGCCAGGGATCTGTCTGTCAGAAAGAGGCAACTGTCGAAACTGAAGACCGTGTGTAGCAGCATCGTTTCTGGGACACCTGAAATTTTTAGTGAAATTAAGAAGTTTTATGGGCAGCTGTACACGTCATCGCTGGAGCCACACGCTAATGTGAGTAGCGATCCAAGAACAAGTCTTAACCGACTTTATTCCGATGATATCCCGGACGTCAGTCTGAACGAGGTTAGAAACGCTCTCCAGCACCTTAAAAATGGCAAATCCCCAGGCTAGGATGGTATTACAGCG
Source organism: Parnassius apollo (assembly GCA_907164705.1). NCBI lineage: Eukaryota > Metazoa > Arthropoda > Insecta > Lepidoptera > Papilionidae > Parnassius > Parnassius apollo. Next base: position 317,098 of record CAJQZP010001030.1, read on the forward strand.
GAGCTTCTGAAAGCGGGTGGAAAACCGGTACTTGAAGTCCTTCAGAGGCTCTTTAATTCCGTCCTCTATGGTAGTACTACTCCCGGAGCGTGGAGCAGAAGTGAGGTGGTCTTGTTCTTCTAGAAAGGCGACAATGCTCTCTCAAAGAACTACAGACCGATATCGCTTCTGAGCCGCGTCAACGTGCTGTTCTCGAGAGTCATTGCGAATCGTATCGCACATAGATTCGACGACTTCCAGCCTCGCAAACAAGCCGGTTTCCGAAAAGATTACATACACATACCCTTCGGCAAATTGTACAGAAGTCCGAAATGTACAATCTGCCACTTTGCTTGGCGTATTTGAACTATAAGAAAGCCTTTGATGCCGTCAAAACTTGGGTGGTACTACAGTCCCTTCAGCGGTGCCAAGTGGACTGTCGGTATATCAAGTGCTGAAGTGTTACGTTATGCTACGATGACTATCCGAGTATAGAATCAGAGTATCTATCCAACTACAGAGAGGTGTAAGACAGGGTGACGTTATATCTATCTACTTTATTTTTATCTAATATGTTTATATCTAACTACGTTTGCCAATCTATTTGTCAAGCATGGCAACTTTGGCAATATGGGGTATATTGCTATGTAGCTCTCTAAAAAGCTACAAAAGACCCAGTGTGTGTCGGCTCAACTATTCCTGGCTACCATCTTCAATGACTTTTTTTTATAGAAGAGGGATTACGAGCAACGAGCATGCGGCTCACCTGATGTTAAGTGACTACCGCCGCCCATGATCAACCGCAACACCAGGGGAATTGCAGGTGCGATGCCGGCCCTTTATAAAGGAGTAAGCTCTTTTCTTGAAGGTCCCCAGGTCGTATCGGTCCGGAAAAATCGCCGGCGGTAAACTATTCCACATAGAGGTCGTACGCGGAAGAAAACTCTTTGTGAAACGTACAGTGGTGGACCGGCAACCGCCAGATGGTGTGGATGGTATCGGGACGTTTGCCGCGTAGTGCGTTCATGAAATTTGGCGGCTGGGATTATTTCGAACAATTCCTCAGAGCACTCCCCGTGATATATGCGAAAGAAAATGCAAAGAGATGCAATATCTCTTCGCAGCGCCAGTGAATCGAGCCGATCGGAAAGCACTCCGTCGTTGACGATTCGAGCCGCTCTGCGCTGGATACGGTCAAGTGGAAGGAGCTGGCACTGGGGAGCCCCAGCCCAGAGATGAGAACAGCATTCCATGTGCGGCTGAACCTGCGCCTTGTAAAGTTGCAGGCGGTGTGCCGGCATGAAATACTGAACTGTTAGAGGCCAGTTTGGCCTTCTTTTCTAAGTGACCACGAAACTGCACTTCACTCGATATGTCAACGCCGACGATTCCGATACTGGCTGAAGCAACAAGGTGAGTGTCTTGAAACGCGCAAACTTATGTCTTCTGAGGGTTAAACGACTAGATTTAGTCGCCCTCAATTCGAGACTTTGTTTAGCAAAGACTCGATTTCAGACACAAGTTTTTCCAGGTACTCGGAGACGTTTTCCCGAGAAGTATTGGCACGGCCGGTGTACAGAGCATCACCAGTGATGTCATCTGCATAGCAATGAATGTTGCGGGCTTGCAACATATAATTGATATGCAGAAGAAAAAACGTTGGCGATAGAACGCAGCCTTGTTGAACACCAGCATTAATAGGCTTGTAATCCGAGCTTGCTCCGTCTACAATGACCTTGATGCTCCGAACTGCAAGAAAGATGGTGACCCGATCGCACAATTTCTCGGGAAGCCCATAGGAAAGGAGCTTCGAAAGAAACGCTTTATGCCAGACCCGATAGGGGGCTTCGCTATATCCAAACTAAAAGCCAATTGGACTCTACTGCCTCCGCCCATCTATAAGTTAGGTAGACCAGAAGATCACCAGCTGATCAACCACGACGAAAATCGTATTGGCGATCACTAATCAGCTGGTGATCCTCAAGGTACCTTATGAACTTGCAGTTTACAATGGACTCCATTGTTTTAGAGAACAAGGTGGTGATGGCGATAGGTCTGTAGTTGGACGGGTCTGAACGATCGCCTTTTTTATGGATCGGTTGAACGAAAGCCGATGATTTTGGGACTACGCCTAGGGAGTAGGAGTACCGGAAAAGGCACGTTAAGACCGGTGACAACTCTGGAGCGCAAGTCCTCAGCACAATTGGGGGGATTCCGTCAGGCCCTCTCGACTTGTGGATATCCAGGGAGAATAGTGCTTTGCGAACCGAGCGCTGTGTGAACTGCACCTCCGGCATGGAGCACTTACGCGGGATGGTCGGTGACGTACTCCCCCCGTCATCGACAGTCGAGTAGGACGCAAAGGAAGAGCCTAGCAGATCGGCTTTCTTCTTTGCGGTATGGCCCAGTGAGTCACCCTCCCTGTGCAGAGATGGAAGAGATGGCTGACAGAAATTCCCCTGGACAGCCTTGGCGAGAGACCAGAATGCACGGGAACTTTTCAATTCGCATTGCAGAAGGAAGGCGAACTAGTTTCTCGCCAATTCTGCCTATGTGCTCTGACTTTGCCTTGGCAATACTCTTAACCTGAGAAATTACCTTTTTTTAGAGCGCTGGTGTTTACATCCCGGGACGTTGATGCGTCAGCCCAGGCTTGGTAGCACTCCTGCTTATAGCTTGATGCTATTTTACAGGAGCGACCAAACCATGGCTGAGATTCGCCTACAATGGGCACCACTTTAATATACATATTGCAGAGAAATTGAAAACCAGAAACAGAAACTTTTTTTTTCAATATAGATTATAAATAATACTTATTGAAAATCACTTTTTTTAATTTACCACTGGTTCGGAAAAACCTCTGACCGGGGAAGAACCAACAAGAAATCCAGCGGGACTACTTTTTTTAAATAACAGCTTACAATCGTATATGTTACAATTAACAACACAAAACAAATTATAAATAGCTTGGTTGCGATCATCCTTCCCAGGGTTTATTATTAACCACCCTTTTTATACAAACTTAGAGTTTGTACATTTTTTGAAAAGTTGTTGTAAGTTGTAAGTCTATTACTGGTACCACTAGCCTGTGTCTGTTTCTAGTACTTACAGAATGAATATAACTTATTTTTGTAAAACTAATTTTATTTTTGTGTACGTACATTACATTTTCATAAATATATTGGAGGTATATGGAGAGGTGATAGTTAATACATAAATTTCCTTAAATTTTTGTCTGAACTCTAGGTTTTTAATCATAGATGCGTCTACGTTAGTACTCTTATTAGTTTGTGGATGCGTCCACTATTGTTACAATACTTTGAGTAATTCTAAGGGCTAGAGTGAAAGGTTGCCATAAACATATAGTAGCTGTCAAAAACAAAAAAAAACACTATTATTCTTTTTCACTTACACAAGATTAAGAAGGTTAAAAAGAGATGGCAGTATTCTATATTATACATAGATAAGCCTCATATTTGTATAACATTTCAAGTCCATATTATTATTATTTATTATGCTTTTTACGCGTTATTTCGTCTATGACATAGACTCTATGATAATTTGGCACTGAGGAGCTTTTCTTGTATCCTGGAACATTAATAGGCAGTAATCTAAGCTTTGTTCCTGGTCCTCGATCTTGTTGTTTTCAGTCTATCTCACTTTAACTTATTATTTGTAACAAGGAGGTTAATATAAACAAACATGTTTGGACATGTCTGTAATATCAGAAAGGTTTTGTTCTTTCTTTATTGGTTTACTGTCAATTTCAATCATTTTTGTGTTATGCCTTGATGAGAGTGGTTTAGAAACTGGATTCAAAGTTTGAAACTTAAATTAGTCTGAGAGTAATTATTGTTCAAGTCTATTATTGTGCTAAATAAATGTTATACATGATAAACAAATAGTTTTTAGTGACTGTGTTGTGAAAAAGTTGCTTTTTGCTTTGGCGACTCTGTTGCGAAAGTAAATACGAATATGTCACAGTAAGTACTTAAACTTTAACTTAAGTAGGTATGTTCATACCTAAGTTGTTTTGTTTTTGTTTACACAGTTCTTGGAATAAGGTGTTTCTTTATGAATTAGTAGTATTTAAGAGTAGGATTTGAAATTTCTAACTTGTTTATTCCTTTTTTTTACCTGTATATACCTGTTTAAATTTGTCTTATGAAGAATAGTTTTGTCCAACTTTACCCGCGATTTTTAGACAAACTGAGAAAATGTATGTCAGGAAATTTTGTAAAATATTGACCTCATACCGAAATTACTTAAAACATTAAATGAAGCAATAAAAGGAAAATATGGACTATAAATAATGAATAATAATACAGATATTCTATCGTAATATAAAAAGTATGGTAGTATTTTCAGTTGATACTTATTCATAAAATAACCATCATTAACGAATATAAATATTACTTATTGACTTTATTACGCTGGAAATGTTATAATGTATATTTAGGACATAATTCGAACTACCTACAGCAAAATATAAAAATATTTTATTTATTTTCAGTATTTAGTACATTCTTTTAAATTAAGAATATGAAAGGGTGGATTAAATGCCAGTTAATTCATGGCCTGGTGAGAATTTTGCATAGGTGTAGCGATACATGAAAAATTTAAGAGATTATAATTTAAAATAAGTAAATACACACATAATATCACAAATAATATTATGTTAAAATATTATAAATAAACATACATTTATAATCCTATATATATATATTAATTTAAGAGCAACACTTCGTACACGGTAGTGTTGAAGTTTCCTGATTAAAATTTCATGGTGAATACAATTGAAGGCTTTGCATAGATCACAGAATATATACCCAAAGCATCCTATGAATTTTCCCATGCATTGAAGATATATCTAATCAGCTCAACACCAGCATCTTTTTTCGAGAGACCCCTTGTACAACCAAATTGATTTAGTGAATTATTCACATTAAAAGAGTTTAACATTTGATCAAGAATAATTTTTACTATGTGTTAGCACTACAGAAATTGGTCTAGAATTGGCAGAGTCCAATGTACTCCTAGATTTAAATAACAGTATTACTTTACTATGCTTCATTAAATCAGAAAACACACCAGATTCAATTTTAGTATTAAAAATAATAGATAGTTGATGTGCGATTGTATCTATTATAAACTCAATAACTTTAACAGTTACCTCACAGATCTGCAGTTTTCTTAATACTTATCAATAATTTTTAAATATTGTATACATCTTTTGAAGATACTTTATGAAATGTAAAATTCTTTGTACACACATTAAAATTTTGATTAAGTAATGACTCAAAGACGGCATTAGAAAAATTCAGTGACTTTGTAGTTAAGATCGGAATATCAGTAAAATATTTTTTAAAACCATTGCAACGTTTTGATCTGATTTAGTTAATTTGGTGTTAAAACTTAACTTGTAGTTTGATTTGTGAGAGTTGATCTTACCATTTTAGCTATTAATTATACTACATGTCATTGTAATTTTATTAGAAGCCGTCTTTATTTTGTTTCTCTAATACAAAGACTTGGCTGCTGATCACACTTTTATACTACTATTTACACACGAAGATGCATGCCTTAAAATAATCTCTTTACTCAAAAGATTTTCTGTTGGGTAGTTTGTCAACAACTTTCTTTAACAAACTTCAAAAAGCAGGGAGCCAATCAATTCATGCAATCTGGTTGTCAAGTATTTTTGGTTGGTGTCATGTATTTTTGATTCTGTAGTGTACAATATCTCCTAAGTCAGTTGATAGATATATTGCTCTAATATTATTTACTGCAAGAATGTCCTTTCATAGTAGTCTTACCAGCCTACCATATTACAAATGTCAAGCAAATTCCAAGATAGTGAATTTAGTTTTATTGTCTTGCAAAATAATATATCTTCATTAGCCTGAAAAAGTCCACTGCTGGTTCGCCCATCGCCGGTATGGATAATTTACGCCTAGCATTAATAAGATTGTTATACCGCCATCTATCAGAAGCCCTAAGTACTGTTTGGCACAACTCATAGTACTAAATGGGGCAATGGATTCTCTTACGCTGCTGCCACACGGCATAAGAGGCCTGGTTTACATTTTAAGAAGTGACAAGTGCGACTGCAAGTGACAACTCCATGGTGCAGTTGCTTAGCAATGAGTGGCTGCGCTGGGGTCGCGGGTTCGAATCCCACACGGAACAAGTATTTGTATGGCCTACAAGTAGTTGTTCTGGGTCTGAATGTTCGTCCTTGTGCAATTTATGTTTGTAAACTGCCCCCACAATATAAGAGAAGATCTTAATGTAGGGGTAACGTTTTAAAAAAAAAAGTGCAACTGACAAATGAAAGTTGTGCTTAGTGCCAATTTTACTGCCTGTTCACACGCACTAAGCACTTGTCATTTGTCAGTTGCACTTGCCACTCGCACTTGTCACTTCTCAAAATGTATACCGGGCCTTATATACAGTTACAATAATAATCCATATTATATAAATATATAAAAAATATATATATATATATATATATATATATATATATATATATATATATATATATATAAATAACAAATAAACAAAAAAAAATTTTATGTTTTATTTCTTTGTTCCCTTTGGTTTGTCGGTAGGTAGGCAGGGTTCCATTTCTTTTTTTTTATAGAATTGAGTGACAAACAAGCACACGATCCACTTGATGGTAATTCTGTGTTATCTACATTTATCCTCAATTGAAAATCTAAATGCAAATGTGTACTCACCCTAGATGACTAAGATTTAATGCCTCATTTCCAGTAAAGAGGTTCTCCGGTTCTCTACACTCTCCGTACGAAACACAGCAGCATTAAGCTGCTATTTTAGGTACACACTTGTTACTGCCATAATATAGCTGCAACGTAGCTTTATCACGTAAATAAGATATTCTTTCAAGATTCACTAAGTGTAGGTATCACCATTTTACGCACAAACCCACATTTCTGCCACAAAGTAGTAGCTATTATTTATTCTGTGGTAGTACTGAATACACTGATATGTAACAGTTTGAAGGGCAAGGCGTATTTTAAAAAAAGGTGGCAAATGAGAACTCAGTCCACATGATGGTAAGTGGATGCTGTGGCCCATAGATATCTACATTTATCCTTGATTAGGAACTAATCCTTGAGGACTAAGATGGAAGGTTTTATGTAACATAACACCAATTTTATATATTGTGGATAATGGATATAAATTTTGTATTCCCATGTTATTTAATTATTTTAGGTATTGAATGTTACTAATTACGATTGATTTTGGACCCCATTCCTTTGTATTAAGACAAATGTGACATAGATCGTCCTTATCGCTTGCACCCTTCACCTTATTCACTTTGTTAATATGTAGTTGCCTCATTGGCCTGGTAGGTCATAACTGTGATTGCTGATAATGAGGGTACGAATCTCGGGCCGGACTCTATTGGGTCAGTTCTTGTGTTTTCTGTCAAGAAATTCTCAGTAGAAGCCTGGACTGAGTTGGCGATGTTTCACTCCCGTGCGTCGGCAAGCACGTACAGCCGTTGGTCCTGCGCCGTTATCTCTCCTGCTCTGGTCGTGTCGGATTACCGTTCCATCAGACTATGAGAGTGAGGGAATAGAGAATGTACACTCACCGGCACGGAAACTTGGCCACTCGTGAATTTGCTGATTATTTGCACTGAAACGTTTTTTTAACAGTAAATTAAGGGTAGATGCATTCAATAAGTGTCTCTAATGGTTTTAGAACATAGAAATTTAATGTTTACTTCACCGAAATTTTTCTTTTCAAGATAACATGTTTTCACTAAAATTAACATCTTTCCATTATCACTTTAAAAACACTACAAAGTTAAAAATTAAGTCTGTTTCTTTATTGTCTATCAGTTTTAATATCGGGAGTTTCCTCCTCTAGCCCAGATAAACGCTTGCATTAGATCTGGCATGCTTTGAATGATGTTTCTGACATCAACTTGCGGTATGCTGTCCCAAGCTGCATTTCGGAGCTCATTTAGAGTTTGTGGCGGTTTGGAGCTGGACTTTATCTTTCTTTTGAGCATACCCCATACATGCTCAATTGGATTTAAGTCCGGGCTACGAGCTGGCCACTGTAATTTTTGTATTCCAACCTCTTCCAGATATTCCTCTACACAATGTGCGACGTGCGGGCGTGCATTATCGTGCATGAGGAGGAATTGGTCGTGTCCAATGAATCCCGAATAAGGCATTACGTGCTCCTGAAGAACTTCCTCGATGTATCGAGTAGCTGTAAGCCGATTATCGACGATGACCAACTCTGTACGTGCGTCGGAACTTACACCTCCCCATACCATTATTGAGCCTCCATGGAAACTCACAGTTTGGGTGGTGGTAATGGGTAGAAACCTCTCTCCTCTTTTTCTCCACACTCGTTCTCGACCGTCTGGAGCACGTAAAGCTATTCGACACTCATCTGTGAACAACACTCTAGCCCATTGCTCGTGGGTCCAATTGACATGTTCTCTTGCGAACTGAAGTCGGGCTACTCGGTGCTGTCTGAGAAGTTCTGGACCTCGTGCTGGTCTACGATCTTTTAAACTCACTTCCTCCATTCGTCTTCTCACCGTACGCTCACTAACATTAACGCCTCTTGCGATTTGGAGCCGCTGGCGTATCTCAACAGCGGTCAGGTAGCGGTTTCTCAAAATCTCCATAACAATAAAACGATCGTCCCGGGCCGATGTGCACCTTACGCCCCCACTGCCTGGCCTGCGGGTGTAGCGGCCTGTCTCCTGGTATCGTTTCAGTGAATACTGCATTGAGGACCGTGGTACATTAAGCACAATAGCAACTTCACGCTGTGTCAGCCCTTGGTCAATTAATGCTACTGCTTGTGCAACTTGTGCTGGTGTTAATGGCATTTTTATTGGCTTTAAAGCACCTTTAGTTATTTAATTAAGACACAAGATCACAATAATTGAATAACCTTACAGTAAACTTTTCACAACACACAAATTTAAAATGTGAACTTAGTCGCTCAAATGACCCGATTCAACTAACAATTAAAGAATTCGTCATGGTGCACTTAAACATAATGAATTACCCTCTTGAACTTGAGGGTAAACATTTTTTGACATACTTGCATAACAAACATTCATCAGAAACACTTAAAGCTTTTGCTATCGCGAGATAACCGCTTGGCCAAGTTTTCGTGCCGGTGAGTGTACCTGTGTTCGCGCATAATCTCGGGCACTATATAATCCTGTAATGTCATCCAGACCGAATTCCGGCCACGGTGGCCTGCCTCAACGTAGACTAGCCATCGGCGCAGGACGGGATTATAGTGCCCAAGTGTATGCGCAAGCACAGGTGCACTCTCTATTCCTTCACTCTCATAATCCGATGGGACGGTAAACCGACACGACCGGAGAGAGATCAGGCGCAGGACCAACGGCTTTCCGAGGCACGGGGGTGAGACATCGCCAACTTCCTGATTCCGGGCAGCTACTGAGAATTTCTTGACAGAAAAACTCAATGTTCTGAGCAGATGGCTAGTCTAGGTTCACTGGTCGCCTTGACCGAAATTAGGTCTGGAAGACGTTATTATTAAATAACAAATACCTAGTTCTTATTAGCAGAAATAAAAATTTAGGGTTTCATAACTGTATTTTTTGAAAGAATTACCCAATACCTTATGTATATTGCATCATATTATTAACCTTCCCTTCCCGTCTTTTTATTTTTATCAGTTGCGCGCATGGTTAGGTCGGCTCGTGACAACCCGTGCTAGGCACTTGTTTTTTCAAGAACCGGGCTAAGGTATGAGTCATGGCGTATCCCATTGTATAAAAACGGCATCGAGATTCAGAGCGAAAACCGGATTAGAATATCGCCCACTGATTGTTTTTAAATATAACTTTTTTGTTTATAAATAAAATGCCAAGAGTTTGGTATTCTTGTTAACTTTAAATTTGAAAACAAGTGGGGGTACTATTGTATGAAAATTATGTATAATAACTTCGATCAAATCGAAGTATAATAATATTTTTTCTTCAAAATGTAGATATTATTGGAAAAATCTACCTTTAATTAACACGAGAAGTCAAAATGACAAATATTGATCCTCCTAGCTTCCTACGTTGATATTTGATTAACCGATAATAAGTAGGTACGTAAGATTCCTAACTAGCTTCAAGGCATTCAAGGCTATTGACCACAGAAATCTGAATAACAAGGCAATATTATTTAAGATTTCTGTGTTATTTATTGACTGCAGACAAGTAAGCTAAGGTGGATGCCCCTTTTGTCAGCTACGCCCCTAATACCTATCAGCCTTTTCGTCTTTTTACTTCAGAAATAGGCTTTCGAGTGGTTTTAACATTATTGTCCTTTAAAAATTATTCGTAAATGTAGGAAAGTATATTTCAATTATTACCACGCAGTTATCAATTTAACAGTGTTTAATTTTAAAATCAAATAACCTACGCACGAGACAACGCTTAATTTCTTTTTTTGATAAATTGTTCCTATAAAATTAGGCTTATTTTACATAATATCATCTTTAGGCTTTATTACTTGCATGAATATGACGAATGGACAACATGCAGTTATTTTTGAATAAATTTACAAATTATTTAATTTCTGGTGTAAATAAACAGAAAACTCATGAATAGCAAAGTAGGTAAGTACCTAGCTGGGGACCGTGCGGCAATCTATGGAGATATATTATGGTTGTAGCTCGAATGGGTCTGCTAAACCGGGGAAGGACCTCAGACGCTCCACAGAATACCAGCGTAAAATAGCAGCATACTGCTGTGTTTCTTATGGTGAGTGTAAGAGATTCGGAGACCATTTTTTACTGGAAACGAGGTATTACATCTTAGTCCTTCAGGGGTACAACACATCTGCGTTTTGATTCTTAATCGAGGATTAATGTAGATGTCTATGGGCAATATTACGTGGTAGAGCCATGCTGCAGTTACATTAGTAGTATAGATGGAGCACGAATAGGTCGGCTCGACCGGGGTAGGATCACGCTCTCACAGAATACCAGCGTCAAATAGTAGTTTAATGTTGCTGTGTTTCGTATGGTGAGTGTAGAGAACCGGAGACCCTTTTTACTAGAAACGAGGCATTCCACCTAAGTCCTCACGGATGACAACGCATCTGCATTTGATTCGTAATCGTAAATTCGTAGATGTAGATGTCTATGGGCCACAGCAACCACTTACCATCAGGTGAGTTGTGTGCTCGTTTTTCATCCTATCCTATAAAAAAACAGCATCCACTTACTATCAAGTGGATTGAGTGCTCGTTTGTCATCCTTATTCTATAAAATAAAATAAAATAGGTAGTAATGTTCAGCTGTGGGTTTGTGATGGGTCGTTAGTCATTACAGATGATGATCATGATTCGAAAACTGATGATTAATTTATATGAAATCCATAACTACATAAATGGTTTGGTTCGTCAAACCAAATAACAGTCTGACACACTGCATAAATCGTCTATATCTAATTACAGCCCTATTAATTCCAACTAAAAGAAAGTAATAAACTTATGAATTTATTCAAAAATAACCGCATTGCTGTGTCTATAGTCATATTTACTTCACCAAGCTTCTAGATGAGATAATGTAAAATAAGCCCAATTTTATCGGGCCTTTAACGTATTAAAAATTAGAAAACTGAATGTTGTTCGGTGTCTACATGTTTTCATTTTAAATTTAACACTGATAAATTTATAACTGACAATAGGTACATATTTTTTATTTATTTTGGCCATTAGAAACAAATTTATTTATGATGTAAGAAGGCGGGGTGGGGCTGGTATTAGAGGCGGGGCTGGTATTAGGGGCATCCGCCCCACGCCACGTGAGTAATTTAAAAAAACCGAGATCATTGAGTTGCAAGTGAATAGGTACGCTATACGCCTGTATTTGCAATAAAATTCTTAAAAGCTTAAAAACCATTGTAAACTTCATTTAGTATGACATTATTCAACGATACATTTCGTATGATTCCTATTATTTAAAATTTAATACAAAATATTATCTCACATTAATACTAAAATTTTATATTGATACTTAAAAACGTAATATTATAAAAGCGACTTAACAGGCAGACACAAGTAATAACGCTTAGTGTCCTGTCCCTTTTCCCACCATCTCTACAAAAAACGGTACAATATTGTTAGCGATCGCAGGTATATCAAGGGACAAGATTGTGACATGTTCTAACTTGTAGAGATCTAGGTATATTAAGTGTGCAACCTTCATTAATTTCGTAAATGTAATTAATAAATAATAATACAATTTGTAGTGCGCTTAAAATGCTTATTTTCGTGATGAGTGTTTTTTGTTTTTAATAATAATAATATTATATTCTTAAGATAGTGTTGTATTGTATAGAACTTACACTACCCCAAAGATTTTTATTATTTACCAGAGTCCAGAGCCTGTCCCGGATTCGTCTTGATGTGGATCTATTAAAGCGATGTTTTATCATCTAAGACCATTTAACCATTTATTTTAATATTTCACAAAAAAAAAACAAGTTTTTAGGATAAAATATAGAGAACACTACTAGCATTGCATTTAAAGTGTGGGTACTATTTCGTGAAGTTTCATCACAATCATTTCAGACATTCCTAGACAGACAGACAAAATTTTAAAAAGAATTCTTAAATATTTGTATTATAATTACAATACTATCTTAAGATATCAGTTGGTTACCACCCTATTTTCAACTTTTACGAGGTTGGTGGATGTGATTTCTAATTAATAAATATGTAGATAGATATGTACGTATATAGTAAAAAATATGTAGATATGTAGCAATTTGTATCGTCTTTTCAGATTAAAGCTGTTGAAAATATTGACTGATATTAACGCCTTCTTACATATTATTTAGTAATAACATAAATCAGTAACAGAAGCTAAGTTGTACATCCGGCTCGTGTTGGCAACATTCCAATTAGGATAATTTTGTCTTTAATAAATAATCTGAGTCGTTGCACTGATCTGTAAAACAAATTCGCCGTAATTGTCATGTATATTTCTTACATAGCTCCTATGTAATGAAATGTTTTATGTAAGAACTAGCTTTTATTCGCGAGTTCGCGTGGAACTTAACAAAAATAACTTGCAAATCTATAATAATTATTTGCTTTCTTGGGACAATGTTTTGTCAAAGAATAATTCAGTAAGTGCTAATAAATTGAAGCTAATCTTCACTGACACTAAATTTCGATTCTAAATAAAGTAAAAACTATATTCCGAGAAAATGGATATCCGGAGCAGAAGTTGGTAGAAATTTTACTATTGCACATAATTGAAGTCATAAATTAAAAACTGTTTTACTTACTAAACTTTGTTTATTATAGTTCAATTTGTTATAAACAAATAAAGTCCGTTTTACGCATTAAATGCAAATTAATTAAAAGAGAAAGATCTACTAGTTTTACGTAAAAATGTTTTATCACTTTATCCTTTTACATTCATAGTTTTGTATTAAAATAATGTTGATGTAAAAATGTTAAAATTGTGAAAGAAGCTTTTTGGGTAAAAATGCAAGCCAAAATTTTTTGTTGCAAACTATTTCTGAAATACCTATATCTCTTTTATAGTTTATAATTTAGTCATCTTATTTAGTAAAGAGCCTACTCCTTTTTAAAAGGCCGGCAACGCACCTGCAATGCCCCTAGTGTTGCAGTTGTTTTGGGCAGCAGTATTTAATGACCATCGGGTGAGTCACATACTCGTTTGCTCCGTCTCGTATGAAAAAAAAAATCATTCCAAGAAATTTCCGATTCTTTTAAGTACACTTCTTGATAGGTGTGCGTCTTTGATTATACTTATACATCATGTTATAATCAAAGTTGTAAGCACTTCGTTCCATTATCCAAACATACTGCTCCATTCTGTTACCATCTTACTATTAGCCTTTGATTATATAGACAGGTATATATATAATCAAAGCTATTAGCTTTCAGGATCTTAAATTTAATTTTATTATGGTGATCTTAAATTTACTTCGTTTTCAAGAGGCGTTTTGTAAAACTTAGTTGTAAATGTGAAAAATGACTGCAATTTGGAAATATGTATAATTTTTTTTAAACTGAGTGAATAGCAGCATAAAATAGCTGCTCAATGCTGCTGTGTTTCGTATGGTGAGTGTGGGAACCGGAGACCCTTTTTACTGAAACGAGGCATTCCATCTCAGTCCTTAGAATTGACGTACCAATCTGCATTTTGATTCTTATTCAAGGATAAAAATGTAGCCACAGCATCAATTTAAATTTAGGTAGACTGTGTGCCCATTTGTCACACTTCTTCTTTTTAAAAAAGCTCGCTTCAATTATTACGACGCTTAAAGGGAATAAAATATTTAATGTTATATTGTGCCTTCTTTTAGATATAAGAGTAAAGTATTGACTTGTTCTTAATAATCCTGACATAACCTGATTTAACTGTTCTTCTCCGAGGTTATGTTAAGTTTTATATTTTACTTAAAGCTATATACCTACCTACGTTAATTTGATAACGATTTATTTTTAAAGGTATAGAGTTGTAATTACATTTATTAATCACTTGCGAGCTTTCGCTTGCGGTGATTGCATCATCCACCGCTTTAGTCAGAAACCCGCGTAAAGGACACGTGTGGATTTAGAATAAATTAAAATAGTGCTGTGAATAAGCAGATCGACGACTCGCTGTGAGGACTCCTCCCTCTCGTGCGCTAACTTGTATTTTCTCACTCTCTCCTTGCTAGATACGTTTTTGTCTTTTTGCCACCTCTGCTTGTGTCTAAGTTACTCGTTTTCCTTTTATTGAATCGGCTTCTCTGTGTGCATATTTTAACTTGGTATTGCACACTACTTATCCTATATTTTTAAATTATAAACGATGATTTTGTTGCTGCGTGATGAGTATTGATGCTTATATTGTTAATACGATTTGACTCATGTATCGTCAGTCATTTGAACTTGAGTGACGCAAAAGTCACTCAAGGCTTGTGGTTTTTATAAAAACATAATGAATTCGTTCACGTTATCATCTGAATTGATATGACGCTTAGAATTTGACGTAATGTTCGCTTTTGTTCATTTTTTTTTAAATTTAAAACTATACCCGGTTATGCATTGCTCTGGCTACAACTGATGTCACTATTTTTCAAAAAGTTTATAAAACGCGCTTATAATTTGAACGTAACAGTGTGTAAAAAAATTAAACAATCAACAAACATTTACATTTATTGCTTAAATAGAATGATGATTGATGACCTAAGTGTATTGTAGATTGTGTTGTTTACTAACAAAGGCTTCTTTAAAACATAAAATGTTATTATTTGCGATATTTCCTTGTATAATCACTTTATACTATAAAAGCCGTAGTAGTTCAGGCATAGTAAAATCAGACTCGCTGTAAATTTCACAGTACGCGAACAACCCAGATTCGATCCCCGCTAGCATCAATGAAATTGTTAAACAATGTTAAATGCTGATTTACCACGTGCTCGGCAGTGAATTAAAATGTCGTGAGGAAACTCGCATGTTTGTGAAATAGGAAAAAAATATTTCGAAGACACTCGTGAAGTTCGCTAACACGCATTGGGGCAGTGCGGCGGACATTTTCTTGCCCTAAAACCCTCTTAGAAATGAGCGGAAGCCTGTGCCCAGCTGTGGAATGCATACAGGCTGTAACTTTAACTTTGATAATTTATCGAAGATAAATGTAGATGTCTATGGACCACAACATCCACTTACTATTAGGTGCTCGTTTGTCACGCTCATACTGTAAAAAATTACTATATTATATAATTGCAATAGTGGCACATTATAATCATTTATATTAAGTTCTACACCGGTATAGTACAATAATGTTTAGATAAGGCCTTAGCTGTGCTGTACTGAAGATCAGAATATTATCACTTCGTCCAATAATGTGCGTCAGCACTCAGCAGCTCCGAGGCCAGTGTGTATAAATAATTATCTACATGTGCATGGTCGGTCTCGCATTTAATGTAGGTACCAATACTATTCTATTTATGTTTTAATTTTGTATCTGTAGCATCAAAGAGGTACAAGGAACATGTTAAAATATATGAATAATCATAGAATACTATAATACACAATAGAATGGTTGTCAACCTTATTTTGTACGAGTATAGGCGTTGCCGGGAGCACACATACAAGCGATTACGTCGTATTATCAGTTAATTACTACTACACACCCGATTCGATGTGTTGACAGACGGATTTTAATAAGTAGATATTTATTTGTAAATAGCGTGCAATTTGGCATTTTCTAAATAATTTGCATGCGAAATTTGGAAACGATTGTAACGTCAAAACACATCTCGTGTTGACATTTATACGTGTGAATTGACGTGTTAGTGGCATTTTAGTGGCTACACGGGCTCCGCCCACACCCCCGTTATATTATGTATGTGTTATAGTATTCTATGTATATAAAAATACTCTCGGAAAACATAACCCTCTTTCTGGAACAGTCGCGTGTAAACTTATCAAAACTGCATATCAATAACGACATGTAGATTGAAGCAAATAATATTTACTACCAATAGAATATATTACTGTTAAAGAGACACCAATTAATTCGCATCAATTTGTAATAAAGAATTAGAAATATATCATCAATATTATTGGTGTACGGAAAAATTTAAACATTTCTTCAAATTCTTTGGTACCCTTGGGTAAAAGTTAAAATAAACCACGCATTATAAAAGTATAATATCAAATACGACAAACCTTTCCGGACGTACTAAAAAATGAAGCAGTAAAAAATATGATAAAATACTTTTAAATATTTCTTCTAATTAAGATATTATTCATGCAATACTATCAACGCAACTTTCTATTACACGCTACGGCTACACGGGCTCCGCCCACACCCCGTTCTATTATGTGTGTATTATAGTATTCTATGGGTATAATATATTCCAATATGGTTGATGTTTACCGTGAACAAAACACTAACTAACTCATCTTATTATACAAGGATACTACTTCTTTGAACAACTTGACTTGTCGCAACAGCTCGGCTGTATTGTTTCACATTGGTCTGACCTTACATTCGCGTTACTCATAAATAAATTGCGTTGTTTATTCAACAGTGATTATGACACAACTCTCTAGATGATTAAAACTACTTTTACGGATTTTATCGCGTTTATTTTTACTTTTTATTTACTTTTATTTTTAATTCCCGACGTTTCGGGCGCTGGGGTGGTCCACACCCAGCGCCCGAAACGTCGGGAATTAAAAATAAAAGTAAATAAAAAGTAAAAATAAACGCGATAAAATCCGTAAAAGTAGTTTTAATCATGTATAGTGTTCGCGTAAATATAAGAAATCACAACTCTCTAGAATTGGTGCGACAATGTAATGATTTTCTATTTCATATTTTTAACGAATTTGAAACTTAATGGTGATATCAATATTAATCCTTTGAATTTTGGCTTAAATCCGATAGATGTAGAAATATTTTTTTCTAACTAATATCCAAAAATTAATTATAATGTTTGTCGAAAACATCTTATTATAATTGCCTTCTTTGACAATTCTTCACAATGTCATTTACAGTTACGTTAGTTATTTACAAACAAGAATTAACTACACATTCAACTAAACTAATTTTACGCATTTTAACGCGTTAAATTGTACTTTAAGTATTTTAATTATTTAATTATTAAACATGTTCAGAAACGTCGTCTCCGTCTTAATATCAGATCTGACAAACCACAAATCGCTCGCCATTCCTCTACTCTGAAACTGACTCCTGCATAAAAATGAGTCTATTCAAATCTCTAAATTATATAAAAATCTATTTCTGTTCGTTACTCTAGCAAAACTCGACAATGGCTTCACCGATTTTGATTAAAATTTGGTGTGTATTTGTGTTACCCTGGATGGTTTAGATTTACTGGTGCCGTTGTCGAGATCCAGAAATCACCCGTGCAGACATGTGGATCGCTAGTTCAAAATATAACTAAATACAGTGGAGAAGATAGCTGCTTGCAATACCATCTGGCATTAGGACTACAAACATCTCAGACCACCCCCCGACCATGAAACGTCAGGAATTTTAAAAAATCTGAGTGTAATTAAACATGGACACTCATATATACTCATATTTATTAACCGTGTAGCGACGGTATCATAATATCCACTAAACCCATATCGTCTGTGGGTGTCGTGAATTTTAAAAAGCCTTTCATGATTTATAACTTCACAGTGCCAAACAAAAACAAGTAAACATTCAACGTAGTGATTTATACTCTGAGAGTATCTAACTTTTTAGGCATGCCCCTTGTGCGTCCGTAGTAGTTCATAACCAAGCGCCCGCAGTTAATTTAATACAATGCACGGGTTTCATTCCCGCCAACAAAAATTAAATCGTTAATTGCAATTTTAAGTGTTGATTTACTAAGGCGTTTGTCGATGAAGGAACTCTCCATGACGTTCTTGAGGAAGCCTTCATGACATGTGAAACTAAATTGCTGACATGTGAAGATAAACTTCAAAATAATTAATCATTGGTTTACAATAACAACGAAAATAAAACATAGTTTTTATTTCAATTTTTTTATTCATTTACATATTATGTAGTTTGTTTACAGTTTTATTTAGCAATTCTCAATCAAATCATCATAAATTAAAGCAAATCAAATGAAATTCTTAAATGTTAGAAAACTCTTCTTTTAAGCATCAATTAAAAAAATGCAAAATTTCTTGTTTTTATAAATGACTTCACGCTTTATAAATGATGTCATTGGGTTAGCCGTAATATTTACCGCCACTTGTACTAGAGGGTGGTGCGTGGTGGCCTTATAAACAGCTCCTCCGCCGTTTCGCATGAGGCTCTGAGGAAATAAACCATCGCCTTCCTTAGAAGGTCTCAATGTGTGACGGTATCGGAGTCATACAGGAATGTTGTACCATCTTCAATACGGTGGCTGGCGTGTGTATCGTCTCTTCTGTCGGCACGTCGCAGAATTCTGTAGTGGATTGCCCGTCTTGAGCTGAGTTATGCCTTAACCTGGCTCTTAATGGTGGATGACCCTTTGTTCTTAGCCTTTACTAAGGCTGAGAACAAAGGTTCTACGTATGGTTGCGAGAGGTCGTGAATCGCCGGTCTTACCTTCTGTGAGCTAGTGATGTAGCGGAAGGAAGCTGTGGAGAGGAAAACGGGAAAAAAGCAGATATCCTAATCCGCAGTAAGAGCTATGCGCCGGAGGAGAATATATCAAGTCATTCTTCACCCGAGGCTTAGGCGGCGGATGCGAGGTTTGTCTATCTCCCTACACGTAACGTAGGCAGAGGGGGCAAACGATGTTTTTCATTTGAAAAAGAGGTGGAGAACTCCAAATCCACTACCTCGACGCGATGAAGCTTTAGATTACCACTGTCGTACCTAGGAATGCCAGATCGGAAGATCAAAATATCTGGATAAAATTTGAAAATGTCGAGATTTTGGCGTTGTTATCGGTAGAAACAAATACTATAAAGAAAAATATAAAATAAAAAGTTTATTTTTTTAATTAAGAGGCCAACAAAGTGCTTTATTCAAAACTAATCATTTTTAGATTGCCACATGCATTTGGCATTGGCATTTACTAGAGTCGACCAATTTGGATCCTTTAGTAGTATTCAGAAATAATTTTAAAATTCAAACAATTTACTTCAAAGTTGAGTCTAATAACTACCTCAGCTTTTATTAAATCAAAAGCAGCTGTTTGTCTAAAGATTTTGTGTTTTGTCGGGAGTGTGGAGATCGTTTAAAATGTCGGGAGAATCCACACGAATCCCGACCATCTGGCAACCCTAGTCCTACCTGCGGTAGTGTGCGAAAGCGTTTTTTTAAACGTATTTCACTTTACTATAATTTATTTTGTACAATTTTTGAATCAATTTACATAGAACCAGCATGGTGGCGATCATCTCATTCCCAGGGGTTATTTTCTTTTATGTATTCATTTATATTATAATAACCCTTTTAGTACAATTTTTCTTTAATAAAACATTTAAACTTGTTTAATGACAAATTTTGTACATTTTCTGGAATTTTTGCGTACACATTGCCCCATAAATGAATTACTAATTCTGTGGAGTCTAGTAATTCGCATTATAAGCTTATGTTTGTTCCTAGTGTTTAAAGTATGAACATCTTTAGCAGCCAGGAAAGCTATTTGTGTTTTTATGTACACAGATTACATTTTTAGTAAATATATATTGCGATACCAAAGTTAATATGTTTAAATTTTTCTCTAAGGGACTCTTTATAATTTAAGTTTATTTTGCAAAACAAATATGACTTCAATATCAGTCACATTACCCAATAGCAGTATTCATCATAATGACATTCACTTGCACTTGCAGTGATAGATAATATAGTAGTAATACATATTTAAACGCGTTATATGTACTTAATAATTACATACATAAGTTAAGATTGCCCCGTTGGTTTAGTGGTCGTAAACGCGACTGCTGATCATGAGGGCCCGGGTTAGAGTCCCAGGTCGGGCCAACAGTAATCAGTTTCCAAACAAAAATTCTCCTTAGTAGCTCGTAGTCAGGAAGTTGGCGGTGTTTCATCCCCGTGCCTTGGAAAGTACGTAAAGCCGTTGGTTCTGCTGGTCCTGCGCTTAATCTCTCTCCGGTTGTGTCGAGTTGCTGTTCTATCGTAGCAGATGGCTAGTCTCCGTTGCGACGGGCCGTGACCGAATTTCGGTCTGAAGGACATTATTATTATTACACTAGATATGCCCCGCGACTTCGTCCGCGTGGAATTTATTACGATTGAATTTCATGGCCTTTATTTTTTTTTTGCGGAATCCTGCGTCTTTTACTAAAATAAAAGTAGCTTAAGTTACTTTTTATAATATCAGCTATCTGCCAGTGAATGTCCCGTCAAAATAGGTCCAGCTGTTTTGGAAATTACCAAGAACAAAAAAACGGACAGACAGATAAAAAATTTAAAAATTGTTTTTTGTTATAAGTACCATTCCCCATGTGTCGCGAAGCTAGGCGCACTAAAGACCAGCGAACATATGTCCCCTCGCTTTACAAGGCCTTATAATCCAGGTTAATATGTTTAATGATGTGCTTATCCTTTCCAGGGTACAAGTGGCACTGTGCGCCGCTGTGTGCCTGTGCTTGCTGCCAGGGGGCACTGCTCAGCCAACTGCATGTCGTCTGGATGCAAATTGCCCAGTCGGATTCTACTGTGAACCTGATCTACTATTCTGTCGCGAGTGCTTGCGCTGTGAAGACCTCAAGCGCAAGCCCCCACCATCACTAACTTCATGCATAAAGTCCGTAGCGGAGTGTGGCCCCTGTGATAAAGGGTAAGTGTGTAATATTGTTCTAACATCTATGTAAATGGGATGAGAGCTGAGTGGACTGTATTATGTTTTATTTAGGGAGAAAACTGAACTACTGTGAAGAAAGCTAATTACTGTGACATCTGTCTGACTAATAACTTTGAGACGAAATTAAAGAACTTTAAAATAATCACTATATTGAACACTATTTACAATTAATTTGCGGCAGTTAATACTAAACACTATATGAACCTAATTGGGATCTTGAGGGCTTCTATCTTGCTTGTTCTGTCTTGAGAGCTGTAGCCGCGCGGGTGACGAAATCTCGCCAGAAGCGCTTCTTTTATTTCGGCGGTCGCTGTAACGTAGACACAGAGTTGGTGCGAGGGTTTGTCCTTGCGGGGCCCTGTTCTGATGCAGAGTGCGGGAGACGTGTCGACGTGGGTGCGGTGGGGGGCGACTGACGATTACTTCTTCGCCGTCCGCAACAACCTAGGTTCTTTTTTCTTATCATGTGAGATTTTTCAGTTGTAGTCCTCTAGTGTAGGAAACGAGAGATGTATAATTCATAATACTTCTATTTTTTCAGGTTGGTGGAAGACCATCGTGGCGATGTAAACGCTCAGTGCTTGCCCAAAAGCGAGAGAGACGTTGGTGATGGATTCCCTTTGTACGGTTGGGTGCTGGTTGCTGTGCTGTGCGTGCTTGTGCTCGTGTTGATTGGTGGTATCCTGTGGTATGTGCTCAAGCACCCAGATACCTTAAAAATTCTCGCGTGTAAGTACATGATTTAATTGTATATTTTGATAGTGTACCACCACATAGATTTATCATATTTTTAATTACTTTTGGTGACGGCATAAAAATGCACTATTGCTTGTTGTCTCACATATATCCACTTAATTTTGTATTTGGACAAACGGCATACGACATGTCTGAGATCTGAGGTTGTTCCGTGGAACTCTTCATTGTAGGTTCAATCATAGGTCGAGCTTGTTAAAGTTCAAATATTTATAAGTGCAACAGATTTTGTAGCTTTGTAACCCTCTCCAAGAGAATAGAAAAAATTAGGCGTGTAATAAACTTGCCAAAATAATGTTAATGATGTCACCCTTGTCCAAATGACGGCCATAATATCTTCCCTGCAATTTTCTACCATGGCGAGAGTTTTAGTCGGATAATAATAGTACCTACCATGAGTGTACACGTAAATGTAGAGGTCCACCTTTCCTAACCTAACCGTGCCCAATATAGCGCTTGTACAGTATTAGAATCTATCGTAAGAAATACGAGACATGATTATCTGTTGTGATCAACACTGGCTCCAAAATAGTAAAGGGATCGAAGTAAGGACCTGCGGCGTAGGATAAAATATCCAACAATTGAAACTGGTTTTTTTTTTCAAAAGTTTTTTTCTTATTTAGGTACATAATTTTAATGAATATCGTTTCATTATATTGTATGTATTGGTTGGATGTTATCTCTACTCCAAATTAATACAAAATTAAGTTGCTTGATTCAATCTGTGAATGTTACGTACACTTTTTATTGATATACACATACCAGAGAGTATAAAAATGTGTGTTTTTGTAATAATGTCATATATGTGTATTGCAAGTGTATTTGTTGAATAAATAAATAAGTAGATACAGGTATTGTAGCTAATGGTCGTCAAATTGTTAGCTGTTAATATATCGAATATAGACATGGGACGAGTACTTTGTTTGGATTCGGTACTCGGCGGATTCGGCCGAGCACCGAGTATTAACGGCCGAGTACCGAGTACAAAAAGCCAGTTTTTATCATTATTATTATATTAGACACATTAAAACAGGAACATGAGAACCAGCAGACATATTGAGAACGTACATAATAATCTTTAATAGAAATTATTATTGCTAATATTTCAAATTTAAAAGAAATAGATTGTGATGCAAAAACAGTAGTTTTTCGGTCTATTTGGGTCTAGCTTGCTACTTTTTGCTTCATCATTTGTACATTGTATCAAAAGAAAAGTATCGAGTTAGTACTTGTATTTACTTGTATCATTTCATCCCTAACTCTGTGTAAGGGAAATAACCGCGCACCGCCCGCTACCGTGTTTGTTTAAAGCCGAATATTCGACCGAGTACTCGGCCTAAATTGGGCCGAATACTCGGCGAATCACTACTCGTTCCATGTCTAATCGAACACTTGTTTTGATTGCTCAGCCACAAGTACATCAATGCAGTCGCGTTGCGAGCGAAGTGTGGTCCCCGCGACTGCGCCGGAGCATCCGCCGCCGTATAACGCGCTGTACACCGCAGTGCAACCATCGCCCCCGTCGCCACCCCTGCCACACTCGCCGCTGCCTCCTGCCGCTTCCACTCTTGCCAATAGCGAAACTGACTACCAACCGCACGATGAAGGTAATTTTGCATTTGTTTATCCCTTAGATCCTGGTTGATTCCGAACGTTGCGTCATCTTGAAAACACTGTAAAACGCTATTAACTGAGAGTAGGTAGTAATGCCACAAGTGTCGTACAGTGTACTAGCATAATACAACCGGATCCTTTTTTCTGTTTTACACGCATGTTGGGTTTGTTCAAACCTTAGAACCCACGGATGCAGTAGCTAAATGCTTTGTTTACTGAGCCACTTTGTTATCATTCATATGATTGCGTCGACCTATTCCAATACAACTTCAATGTATCATATACCAGAAGTGTATAATGTACATTACCTGTAATATACACCTATGTAATCACAGAAGTCTAAATAAGAAGGTACTCATTTTGATTTCTGTGTATGTAACATTATTATACAATACACGATTAGGAAATTGAATCATTAATGAAACAGTTGTTACCCATAAATTCAAATGGTTCAAATCGTAAAGGGTTGTTGTTTACGGTATATTGAGGATGTGGGTCTTAAGTTGGTTTTGGTGGTGTGTTCAGAGTCGTCGCTGCCGTTCATCAAGCGCGCGGCGTCGGGGCGCACGTGGGAGGCGCGCGAGTCGCGCGAGTCGGCCGGCCGCCAGGCGGCGCGCGTTTTTAACAACCCGGCCTACGTGCGCGGTGCGCAGCCGCCGCCCGGGTAACTCCACAACCACGCAATCACTACACTATACAACACTACACTACACGAAATCACACGACACTACACTACACTACTACACTCACGACACTACACTACACTACTACACTCACGACACTTCACTACACTAAACTACCCTACTCTACACTATATTACACCACACTACACCACACGTTACCATTTCTTATCTTCGGATACTTACTATCATTAAATTTCATAGTGGTGTCAAGTCACCAATCAGTCACTAAATCTCGACATAACATAACTCACGATATCACTAGGAACGATTAGAGCTTGAAGGACATTTTAAATCTATGTTTAACCATCTTTGTTTAACTAAATCGGTGAAACACCATGTTGAAAGTTGACTAAAATAATCATTTTGAATCAGTAAAACATATATTTATAGTAATTGTATGTATTTTTCTCAGTTTTTTTAAATTAGTTTACATAGACCTGGCATCAAATATCTGATTTAAAAATAATGAATAGTAATGTTGTACCTCACACTAAAGCGTTTGAAGATTTTGATTTGACATCTTTATATTAAATTTTTCACTATTACTTCACTATCACTCGGTTTCACAGAATCTCTTGCTAATTTCAAGGGATGCAATAAATGCAGGCAAGGTTGACACTAGAAATATTCCCTCTTTCTAGTCTATTAACATCTTATTATGTCAGGTCGTTACCTGACATATTGCCTTTTATATAGAAATATAACCTTTGATAACTCTGCTATAGAATTCCCAAAATCAATGAAGTTCTTAAAGGTATTTTATAATGCCTTGTTGAAGTTTTAATTTTTATCCAAAAAGTTATCCAAATTCTGGAATGAAAAAGGAACTAAAAAAGTAGTAGTTGAAAGCGAGATCTGCCATAAAATATGTTGGATGACGAAGAATTTGACTGCAAAGCAGTCTAATTCTCCAGCCAAACAGTACAAAAAATTCATGACAAAGTGAATTATTAAGTGAAAGTTCAAACCATTTATTCACCAAATGTGTATAAAAAATTAAAATATATATGATTAAAACTACTTTTACGGATTTTATCGCGTTTATTTTTACTTTTTTTTTAACCATGGTCACGCGGGACCATTGGTGCTGGAAAGCGCCCGAAACGTCGGGAATTAAAAATAAAAGTAAATAAAAAGTAAAAATAAACGCGATAAAATCCGTAAAAAGTAGTTTTAATCATGTATAGTGTTCGCGTAAATATAAGAAATCATTAAAAATATATGTTAGAGTTTGTGTAGTTATTATTTACTTATTAAAGTTCTTTACCTCTGCCTGTAAAAGTATGTAGCTAGACATGGATGCCATAATTGCTATGCTACATACCTTTCATGCTGCTCCCCATCGTGGGTGTGAGTATTTTATGTCAAAACAGGATGGTTATACCGCCATTTGTCTAGATGGTTGATCTTGATGATTTATGTAGATGAAGAATGCTGGGCCTTTCTGGCGTTGCACAGGAAATGGGGAGACAATTTTCTTAAACAGCCACAAAGTTGCAAAAATTTTAGGAAATTTTTGCAACTTTGTTGCTAATAATAATCAATGGTTAAAATATTAACAAAAAACCAAGTAGTTAAGAGTTTATTAATATAATATGTATTGTTATATGGTCTAGTGGTTGTAGTAGTGCGACTGCTGATCATGAGGTCCTGGGTTCGAATCCTGGGTCGGGCCAAAAAAATAATTATTGAGTCTTTCCGTCAAGAAATTCTCAGTAGTTGCTCGGAGTCAGGAAGTTGGCGGTGTCTCACCCCCGTGCCTCGGAAAGCACGTAAAGCCGTTGGTCCCGCGCCTGATCTCTCTCCGGTCGTGTCGGTTTACCGTCCCATCGGATTATGAGAGTGAGGGAATAGAGAGTGCACCTGTGCTTGCGCATACACTTGGGCACTATAATCCTGTCCTGCGTCGATGGCTAGCCTGCGTTGAGGCAGGCCGCCGTGGCCGAAATTCGGTCTGGAGGACATTATTATTATTATTATATGTGTTTACAAAAGCTCGTTTGTTTTGTCTTTTGTATGCCTATGAAAGAGGCCTTATTTATGACAGGAGGGACCAATTTACTTTTTAAGATGTAGCTTCTGAGTTTTATAACAGATTTAGTTAGAAAATAGAATAAGGTCAGAAATATACCAACACTTGTTTGTTTTGTATGATCAGGTGATTTTATTGTTTAGTTACGACACGGCCGTAATGAAAAGTGTGAAGGATCCAGAGGTGACAGATCAAGATGAGGACACCATGGAGAGCACGTGGACGCCTTCGGAAAACACCGACCAAAACGACAACTCTAAGTGAGTATTGAAATTTATTGTTCGTACGGATAAATAATGGGATTGGAAATAGCGCCTCATCGTGCACGTACCGTCAACATGCACAGTCTTTGAGTATTCAACCAATTGGAGAGACTATGCGCTTTAAAAACAAAAAGTCTGTCAATATCAAGAAAAACAATACTGTATACTTCACTAAAAATGCAAAAATGAATCGTGTCACTATACACGCACACTACTTTTGTATGTGTTCATTGCGTTTATGCATTACATCAAATTGTACAAGTGTCGATACACTGGTGCCGCTATGTACATGCGTAAGCAACATAAGGCGAGGACTATGTCGATATTTTTATCGATATACAAATCATCATGGACCGCATAAGTTCAGCGTTGGTGAAAGTGATTTTTAGTATTTTTTCATTCCTTACAGTCCTTCACAAATCCGCTGCTGAACATAGGCCTCCTCCAAGGGGTGCCAAAGCACGGTTCTGATTCACCTGCGTCCATCGACTTTCTCCATGTCTTACCAGGTCGTCACTCCATCTATTAGGGGGTCGCCCTGCACTTCACCCATCGATAGGTATCCAAGATTCATGCTTTCTACAAGCTGCAATCTAAGTCTGCCGCTTGAGAGGATCTCTCGGAAATATGTAAAATCAATCCTTGGGCACAGGCTTGACGGGTATAAGGGGTACTCACTTAGATTTATTTAAATACTATCTTAAGAATCGCAAGCAGAAAGTAATGATAGGTGAATACTTAAGCGATGAATCAAATATAACATTCAGAGTTTGTTTTTAATCTACATAAATAATCTTATCAACATGGACATTAACAAGAGAAACATAATCTCCCATGCAGATGATACTGCAGTAATATTTACTGGTGACTCCTGGGATTCTGTTCATAGATCTGCTGAAGAAGACCTTGCTGGGATCGCTACGTAACTGAACACTAACTTACTGACTTTAAATACTTTGAAAACTAGTTACATACGTTTTACAAATTATATTCGAAGTTAGCCTAATATTAATTTCCAAATTAAACTTCACACATGCTATGATCCCTTAAGTACTAGTTGCAGCTGTTCATTATTTAGTACGATCTCTCAGACCAAGTAGTTAGGAGTCATAGTTGACCAACATTTGTCATGGCATATACACATTGAATTAATCATGAATATACTTAGGAAACTTACGTGGACATATAAAACACTAAGACGAAAAAGTTACTGTACCAAATATATATTGCTTTGGCTCAATATTTTAGTATATTGTATTCCTGTTGAAGCTACAAAAATCTAATTTCTAAACTTCAAAATGGCACAGAGAAATTGACTAAAAATTGTGCATTTTAAACCAAAAAGATTCCCTACAGGAGATCTTCATGCCATAAGTAATGTATACTGTTAGAAAACCGTAAATCATATATTCGGTTCGAAGACTGCATAAAGGTTTAACTGTTTTTTTTTTTTAAGGGTGACAAACGAGCACACAGTCCACCTGATGGTAAGTGGTTGCTGCGGCCCATAGACATCTACATCTATC
Organism: Parnassius apollo; assembly: GCA_907164705.1. Classification (NCBI taxonomy): domain Eukaryota; kingdom Metazoa; phylum Arthropoda; class Insecta; order Lepidoptera; family Papilionidae; genus Parnassius; species Parnassius apollo. Next base: position 345,306 of record CAJQZP010001030.1, read on the forward strand.
CTCCATTAAAAATCAAAATGCAGATGCGTTGTCACCCGTGAGGACTGAGATGGAATGCCTCGTTTCCAGTAAAAAGGGTCTCCGGTTCTCTACACTCACCATACGAAATACAGCAGCATTAAGCTACTATTTCACGCTGGTATTCTGTGAGAGCGTGGTCCTTCCCCGGTCGAGCCGACCCATTCGTGCTACAACTATACTACTAATATAACTGCAGCATGGCTCTACCACGTTCGAAATTGTAGCCAAAAAAGAAGGAAAAACGTAGTGGCTACAGCTGTCGCTGTTAAAACTGTTTTAGCAAAGAGGCAATATGTAAAACAGTCAGCGACTCTATACAACGCCATTAATAAAAGCATAAAAATTCTCACCTTTACTACCATAATTGCAATCATATTATAAACACTCACGCCTGTCCGGCCGGTGGGCCGGTCATATAGTGCATATACATATATCAGTATTGCTCACCAAGTATATTTTGGCATTTCCAGTTGATTGGTAGTGAGAATCTCATGCCGCGAACACACTGATAACAATAATTTAGTGATTGGTAAAGTTTAATATATACCGTGTAGTAGCGGTGTAAGGGTATCCACTACCCCATATCATACATAACATAAGAAACTGAGCTCCCCAACCCGTCTACTAACCCTGACCTAAAAGGCAACTTATGATAAGTTGTGATAAATGAATGAAAATATTTTATATGAATGTTTGTGCAGTGGCGCGGCGGCGGGCAGCGATGGGGAGGGATCGCAGCTGCCGGCGCTGCTGGCAGCCGCGCGTGGCACTGCGCTCGTGCGCTCGCACTACGACCTCACGCGGCAGGTAGCTATGCACACGCACACACACACGTACACACGGGCGCGCTGCTGGCGGCCGCGCGCGGCACCGCGCTCGTGCGCTCGCACTACGACCTCGCGCGGCAGGTAGCTATGCACACGCACACACACACATACACACGTACACACGGGCGCGCTGCTGGCGGCCGCGCGCGGCACCGCGCTCGTGCGCTCGCACTACGACCTCGCGCGGCAGGTAGCTATGCACACGCACACACACACATACACACGTACACATGGGCGCGCTGCTGGCGGTCGCGCGCGGCACTGCGCTCGTGCGCTCGCACTACGACCTCGCGCGGCAGGTAGCTATGCACACGCACACACACACATACACACGTACACACGGGCGCGCTGCTGGCGGCCGCGCGCGGCACCGCGCTCGTGCGCTCGCACTACGACCTCGCACAGCAGGTAGCTATATCACACACACACACACACACACACACACACACACACACACACACACACACACGCACACACACACGCACACACACACACACACGCACGCACACGCACGCACACGCACGCACACGCACGCGCACACACACACACACACACGTACATACACACACGTACACACACACACACGTACACACACACACACACACACACGTACACACACACACGTACACACGGGCGCGCTGCTGGCGGCCGCGCGCGGCACCGCGCTCGTGCACTCGCACACACGGGCTTGCAACTTTCACAAAAGTTACACAACGTACACAAAAATTTATTTTACACATATATATAATAACCGATAGCGTTGGTACACCCGGAGGCGCACTTATTATTTTATTAATTTTACCGAGTTTGTTAAATAAATGTTTTTATTCTAAGAATAAAATATTTTAAAAATAGTTATCGTTATTGTAATGAAAGTACTACAAAGTACTACAGTACGGCATTTCGTTAACATGCTAAATTCTCCTGCGGGTGTACGTGTAAATACGCCGCACGTAGCGACTTTTGATGTTGCGGTGGCGCCTTTGACAAGATGCGGCACGTGCCAAGGCGGCACAACACAAAGGCGATCGTATCTATGCGAACAGATTATATAAAAATAAGAATGTTATTCTGTCATTCCAAATTTTCATTCACAATATTCTTGTTGTTGTTCAAATTGTTCCTACAGGATCCGAACAACAATGGCAGCCGCAGCAATGGGGAACCGTCCTTTGTATGCGGGGAAGGTGGTAGTGGTTCCAACAATGCGCCTGGCGGTTCTTCGTTCATCATCAATGTGGTACAAACTATCAACACGGTTAAACAGCGAGGAGACATTGGCCACTGACCTTAGTGTACACTGAAGTCACGTCCTCTTGATCTTGGCAATACGACCTGCTCAATTTATTAAAAAAAACTAAGGTGTATAGAATCGACTTTAGCCAATTAATTACTGATGGTCTCAATTCATCCTAAACTTAGGTAGGATTTTTAATATGACGGTGCGTCATAACGGTATTTATATTATGTACCTAGTCGAATAACGGTTCTGGTAGCACTTGTTTACATGCGAGGTGATTTTAGTTTGTAAAAAATATTCGTTTGTATTTCGCTTTTTTTTCGGTTAATACTTTCCAAGTAAAATATTAGTGATATTTAAAAGGATAGTAAATAGTTTTTGGTATGTAAAGGTTAGTTTTATAATATATTTCTAGAATATTCGATAAAAAAGGATAGGTAGAATAGAATAATTCTGTTTTGTCATGTTGAGTGCAACTTTTTAATGCAATTAAAAGTTTTAATTACTGGTTTTACTAATTAAGGCTTTTTTACACTGTCTTGATTGTTAAACCTAGATATTGTAAGATCCTCAGCACTATTTAACCAAACCAATGTTTAATTGTTGATGTGTATTGTATATTGTAGCTGTATAAATAAATATAGTAATAAGTTCACTAGCATTGTTTTATCATAGTTAATTTTAAATTGCTATATTGCATGGTTGTGGGGAGAGTGAAGTCTTTTCTATCGCTCAATATATTTTAAAATATACTCGTAATAAAACCAGTTTAGTTTTATTACATTTTTTACATTGAGAGGTATATTGATGCCATAAGGAAAGATATGTTATTAAAGTCATTAATAAACAAGAAATAAGTTCCAATTACGTCTTTTTAGGTTAGTTTTAAAATCATCAACCTCTGGTGGACTTACGGTGTTGACACTGTTGATCTTGGGGCTACTTATAAGTAGGAAAGCTTTGTTGTTACGAGCACTTCTTACATGGATTGATGGCCATGTTTCCTGGAGTTGACTGTTTAGTTCAAGTTCTGGGTTATTCGACATGGTTTTGCCACCAACTGTTTGCTTGTTGTCGAAATTGACGATTTCATTTTGTCGGGAGAAGGTTGGATATTGATATCTCTAATGCTGCCACCACACGGGTTTTGGTTATTGAGTTAAGTTACTTATCTTATTTTGATTTTGTATTTTTTTTTAATTTCATAATACTCTTTTTTTAAAATCAAGTAACCTCAAGTAAATACGCTAGAGTTTCGGTTTTTTTTTACTCATAAACGAATATTAGGCATATTTTTGAGTCAGTTAAAATATCGCTTATTGTTTCATATTATGTTTGTTTTTATTATAAAGTTTTATATAAAATAGTTACGTCCGCAATGTAAGTGCATTGTTCCCATCGTTGCGGGCGTAACTTAGCATAATTTGAGACATTACATTGATATGTCCCGTAAATAATGTTTATACATTCAATCGTTTTCGAGTAAATTTTTACATTAAATTCACTTTAAAAATCAAATATGCAAACATAAAAAAGCCGAGTTGATAAAAATTCAAATATAACACACAAACACTACAACTACGTGTATCGTGGCGTGGTGGTCCGGCAGATCATGATGTGTCTGTTACATAAGATGTACATATATCTAAATGTAACCTACTTGTGAAAAATAAATAAAAATCAACTCGCTTAGAACTTCAGATGATTTCCGATTCAGAGAGATCAGATTAAAATAGTTAAGTAGTCCTACCCTCAATAAGCTCTGATGATGTTCTGTATAAATCAATATAGCGGATTATACAAAAGACAATAAGCATCGCACGACCATCCTTGAATATTATTTTTTCTGGCACAGTTGCGGCACAAAATTAATTATTGATTTCCTACATAATATCAAATTAAAGCATAATGATTTACTTAATATGTCGATATGTATTTTGAACTAATTAAGAAAAAAGCACATTAAAATATTATAAATTGGAGTAATAAGTGCTTGCTTGTTGATCTAATCGACTTTCATTTATTATTAAAAATGTTTCTCACTATATTAAAATGATTTCTAAACTTCGTGGTAGTATAATTCACTAGGATAATAAAAAGGAATGAATATAAACAATAAAGTAACTTAAATATAATGGATTCTTCATTTCTAGGAACTGTACAGTTTATTTTTACTGTCCATATAATATAATTTGGGCCTTAATAAATGATAAAGATTGTGTTTTATTATTATTAGGTAAATTTGAAGTCATATAAATGATATAATAAAAATTCTAAATACACACATGATGCATTGTGTTTGGTAAAAATTACTGTACAACAGTTTTAATGTTACCATAAATTACGATTTAATTGGAAAGAAAAGTTTAATTAATGAAAAGTGTAAGGCAGTATCCAGTATCTTAGACTGCAATATGAATTCATATGCACTAGAATATAGTTCTCAGTTTATTAACTTAGTTATTTCAATAAATTAAATTATTCATTGCCATCTTTCCCCACAACTCGGTATTACTATCTACTCGATTGGGAATTAAAAATTAAACTGGTGTAATTATTACAATATGTTATATCGATTAATTCAAATAGTCTTCCTATGTATTTATATTGTACTTATATTAAAAAGTTATTTATTGTTAATATTGCCATTTTAGTCTTAAGCCTTTTTAAACATATTGCTTCCAAGTACAGGTTATACGTTAAAATATGTGTCGTCGATACTTGGTTTTAAATGATATGCGATATAATTTCTACTTGGAAGTGACGTCTAACGTTACGTTTATTTTTAATCACTAGCTACTAATGTTAATGTCATTCGGGAATATTCTAGTAGGATAATTTTAAAATCAGTACTACTAAACCTGTAGCGTCGTTTTAAAGGTTAAAGAAAGGAAAGTATAAACATCTCACAGCTTGGAACAGATATTCGTATTTCTGAGAAGATTTTAGTGGAGCCATTACTTGCTCCACTAAAATCTTGCTTGTCTGACGCTGCTCCATTCTGCTTTATTATTTTTCCTGTCCTTTGAAATATTTTTTATCTCCGAGACATACAGGTTTAAGCTTTGTTTTCAATCACTGCCCACAACGTTGTAAATTCTTTGTAAAAGTAAACTAATTTTTACATAATTATTCGGAATATTCTACATTACAACTATCTTTGCATGCCGTTTGAATCAGATGTTATCACATATTGAATCACTTGTACTTAATTTTTGGCAACGAGTCATACACACATAAACACATATATATGAAGTAATTGTTTTTCAATTTCATTTTAAAAAAGAACAAATACGTACGTAATTTAAATAGAACGTGTAACTGTTTAATTATTTTTCTATCTTTGCTGCGCCAATATCTTTTCAACGTAATACAAGCTAGTTTAGCAGTTTTATTTTAAAGTTTTTACCAGAAACAATGTTTTAAAAAAATCTATATGCTTCTCAAAGTCATATAAATGATATAATAAAAATTCTAAATACACACATGATGCATTGTGTTTGGTAAAAATTACTGTACAACAGTTTTAGGGTTACAATAAATTACGATTTAAATGTAAAGAAAAATTAAATTAGTGAAAACTATAAGGCAGTATCTACTATCCTAGACTGCAATATGAATTCATATGCACTAGAATATAGTTCTCAGTTTTTTATTTCATTAAATTAAATTATTGATTGCAATCATTCTTCACAACTCAGTTGCCAAAGGATAGGGAATAAAAAATTGAACAGGTGTAATTATTATTACCTGAACAATTTGTATACCTTATAGATTTACAGATATATTTATTACCTTCGACTTATATACTGAATAAATATACTATACTTCCGTGAGTTGCGTGATTGAGTAAAATGCCGCGTTAGTCGTTATCTGTGAGGTTTTTAGGATCTATCTACTTGTTATTAAAAAAATATATCAACTAATAAAAATCTATTAAATTTCTACATAATCTTGATTCAATAATAGCCAATTCCAATTTTCTTAAAAGGAGTAAACACTTGATGAATCTTCCTACAACTAAACCACAGAAATGCGAAATAATTATTGATAACATGCATCTCCTCATAAATTAAGCATTATTTCATTTTGCGATTGTCACTAATGGGTAGGCAATTTATTAATGAACATTTTGATCTAATTAATTTTTTCAAAGGACAAAAATTTGATTTTATAAAGAAAATATTTTAAAATTTGATATATTGTAGTGATAGCGCGTGGTATTTATAGGACCGAACGCTCAATGTAGCTCGCTAAGAGTAGTGCCTTAAATTGTATGTTTTATAAATAAGAAAAGCATTGAAATAGTTAGATGCGCCTTCACGTTGAAAACTGTGTCATTATTTTTGGATATGTTCGTTTCCAAGACGCTGACGCGCGCACACTATTGCAATAGTGTCTTCTCTTATTATCTTACAGAAATTAAGTATACTACTTTCTCTGTCACACAAAGGAGCACTGATTGCGAATGAGTGAGCTCACTCATTTGAGAATGGACACATTTCGGAGTGGTCAACTATGTTAAGGGCGCATCTAACTATTTAAATCTTTGTACTATGTTATATCGATTAATTCAAATAGTCTTCCTATGTATTTATATTGTACTTATATTAAAAAAAAGTTATTGATTGTTAATATTGCCATTTTAGTCTTATGCCTTTTTAAACATATTGCTTCCCAGTACAGGTTATAAGTTAAAAATATGTGTCGATACTTGGTTTTAAATGATATGAGATGTAATTTCTATTTGGAAGTGACGTCTAACGTTACGTTTATTTTTAATCACTAGCCACTAATGTTAATGTTATTCGAGAATATTCTAGTAGAATAATTTTACAATCAGTACTACTTACGCCGTGGCGTCGTTTTAAAGGTTAAAGACAGAAAAGTATAAACATCTCGCAGCTAGGCACAGATTTTCATATTTTTGAGAAGATTTTAGTGAAGCGAGTAAGTCTGCCGCTGCTCCACTTTTCCTGTCCTTTGATATATTTTTTTCCAAGACATATTACAGGTTTAATCTTTGTTTTCAATCACTGCCCACCACGTTGTAAATGCTTTGTAAAAGTAAACTACTTTTTGCATAATTATTCGAAATCTTCTACATTACAACTATCTTAAGAGCCGTGGTAGCTCAGATGGTTAACGCTCGCTGTAAATATAACAGAATGCGAGTAACCCGGGTTCGATCCCCGCCGGCACCAATGAAATTGTTAAATGCAATTTTAAGTGCTGATTTACCACATGCAAAACATCGGCGGAAAAAACATCGTGAGGAAACCTGCATTTCTGAGGAATAAGAAAAAAATATTTCGAAGACATGTGAAGTTCGCCAACACGCATTGGGGCAGCGTGGCGGACACTTTCTTGCCCTAAAACCCTCTCGGAAATGAAGCCAATGGAAATGAATGGAAATGTGCCCAGCAGTGGGACGTATATAGGCTGTAACTTTACTACTTTACAACTATCTTTGCATGCCGTTTGAATCAGATGTTATCACATATTGAAGCTCTTGTACTTAATTTTTGGCAACGAGTCATTAGTATATATGAAGTAATTGTTTTTCAATTTCATTTTAAAAGAACAAATACGTAGGTAATTTAAATAGAACGTGTAATTTATTAAATATTTTTATACCTTTGCTGCAACAATATCTTTTAAACGTAATACAAGCTAGTTTAGCAGTTTAATTTCATAATTTTTACTAGAAACATCTAAAAACCTGAATGCATTTTAAATTATTCTTATTACATTGTTAAGGTTATTATAGAGTGATATAATTTTTGGAATCTTCTTAAATATAACTTTCTCAATATGTAAAAAGATTTTAGTGTAAATCAAGTGCCTTATTGCAGCTGATCTGTGATCACACCTTTAGTAATTCGAAAGATGTGTGCTTTTATGTATACTTAATTATATATTTTAAATTGTTTTCATTTCAATGAATATCTTTTATAAGAAAATAATAGACACCTTCCATCTTAGAGATATATTGTCATCGTGTGAGATTTTTTTCAAATTTATTGTAGATAAATAAATAACTGTTAGTATTGAGTTATTTGTTTTATTATTAAAGTGTGCGATTTTCATCATATAACTGTGTCTGGCTGTCAGGGTTCCGGTACAGAATAAATAATATGTAACAACCTGACTTCGTACCTCATTGCACAAATGGTAATTTATCACTGACCTCTATTAAGACCGATTTACACTTCGACAAGTACAGTAGCGAGTTAACTTGCGAACCTGGCTAGTTAAGTAGAAAATTTCATTTGAATGGCAATCAGTGAGTTAAGTAGCAACTTAAAAATTAAGTTGAACGGGATAGCCGGCCAGTCTATTTTTCGGCGAGTTAAATTCGAAGTGTTGCCCTCCCGCGCGTGTTACGCCACCCCACAGAGTACATTGGGCCACTCGCAACCAAACTCGCTGCTCGTGCGAACGAGCGAGTTTAGTTCAGTGCATTTTTTTATAGAAGAGGGGGCAAACGAGCATGCGGCTCACCTGATGTTAAGTGACTACCGCCGCCCGTGATCAACCGCAACACCAGGGAAATTGCAGGTGCGTTGCCGGCCTTTTAGAAAGGAGTAAGCTCTTTTCTTGAAGGTCCCCAAGTCGTATCGATCCGGAAAAAATCGCCGGTGGTGAACTATTCCACAGAAAGGTTGTACGCGGAAAAAAAATCCTTTTGAAACGTACAGTGATAGACCGCCAAGCATCCAGATGGTGTGGATGGTATCAGGACGTTTATCGCGTAGCGCGTTCACGGCGGCTGGGATTAATCCGAACAATTCCTCAGAGCATAAGTTGACAGGACGCAATGTGTTCGCGTTTGACCCTCAAAGTTTAAAATTGTACTTTTTTTAACTAAAGTCGCCACGAAGACATTTTAACGCTACTGCCTACTTAACAATTAACTGTAAATTGCCATGTAACTAAACTCGCTACTGTACTTGTCTAAGTGTAAATCAACTCTTAAACAAATACGCTGTACTGGTTTTTGTACCGTGATATAATGAGGTGATTTTATTTTCGCCATTTTGGCCCTGATAGAAGCGAGCGATGGAAAGTGTGACAAAATATATAGATAAAAATAGTTGTGTCTCGCTAGCAACGCAAAGTCAGGAATTTGCATTTAGAAAATGCCAAAATTAGGGGCCTTTTAGGTGCTAATCAGAAGTCAAGTTTAAAAATTAGGTGCTCTAAAACTTTCACCGCAACGTACTGTTGAAATTTGCGTTGCTAACAAAACGTATCGCTACCAACGCAGTGACAATAATAGATATACGATAAATATGAATAACAAGGAATTAAGAAGAAAATTAAAAAGAAGAAACTTTACTGTTAAGGCGACACCTTGAGAAAATGCACCTCCTTTCATCGAATAGTATGGGTCTATGACACGACTAACGAAACTGAAATTTTGATATAGATAAATTCATGTCTTTATCTTGAATTTGCTTGCTCAAAAACACGATTGTATTATTTTGACTCGAACATAATTATTTGCGAAAACACCTCTAAAAAATCACTATAGTTGAAATTACAACAAAATTACTTAATCGATATGCTTGGGAATTACTCAAATGTAACTTCAATATTTATAATTTAGTTGCGCATTATTATGATTACTTAATTCATTAATATTTTAAAAATATTTTAAGATTCTGATGATTTCTAAACGTGTTAATCGTCGCGGACGCTACGCAATTTGAGACCTTATGACGGCGGTTTAAAGTTTTATAGTAATTATATACTCACGCGGGCCAGTCCGGCGAGAGACCACTACAACGGAGGACTTGCGCAAGTCGTTCGTTTGTACTCTCTATTCTTATAGATGTGTACTTTATTATGTTAAATAGCTATAGTTGTAAAATAAGTTTATTATTATTATAGGAAATTATTATTAGTATAAGTAGGTAATGGGAAATACTAAGGAAAAAATATATAGGAGAAAAGGTAAAGAGGAATTTGAAAAAAATGAAGACGAGGCTAGAATGACGGAGGCGAACAAGTCCATAGACATCTACATCTATCCTCGATTACGAATCATCATGCAGATGTGTTGTCACCCGTGAGGACTAAGATGGAATGCCTCGTTTCCAGTAAAAAGGGTCTCCGGTTCTCCACACTCACCATACGAAACACAGCAACATTATACTGCCACTATTTTACGCTAGAATTCTCTGAGAGCGTGGTCCTTCCCCAGACGAGCATTCGTGCTACAACTACTAATACATATAACTGCAGCATGACTCCACCACGTTAAATGACACTTGAATCATTAGGTTTTCTACGCGTGGTTGCTTTAGAGTTATTTTTTTGCGGGAATAAAACATGACATTTGACTAAATGCTATCTATATCTATAGACAACATCCATATACTGGCCGTATGTAGATCTATATCTATACTTGTTATATCCACTATAAGCTTGCCTGCTTCAACCTAGGCTTTGTACGTCGGTGGAGGTCACATTCTATTGGTCGATATACAACGCACTACGCACTATTAGGACAGTAATCCGGTGGAGACGCTGTGACTGTGCTCTATATTATTCTTAGTGACATTAACGAGTTTTTTTTTCTATTATTGCAACCTCTACTTTTGGGAAGATTGTCACAATAATTAAAACCAACAGTTGCGCTAGTACAGTAAAAAATATCAAATTTTTTACACCTAAAGATAGACCCTTGTAGTTTATTCATAGACAAAAATCATCGATTTTTAGGAGCAACGCCTCACAGTATTATAGGAAGTAACACCCTGTTTGAAATCACATGTTCCATAATTACATATAAGGTCGGTATTGACGAAGTCATAATACTAGAAAAAATACATTTCTGGCGGGTAAATAAAAAAGTGGTGTGATCCAGGTGAACAAAAATTCTGATTGGTACATGCAACTTCAAAGACAGATGCATATTTCCGAAATATCTAAATGCTTATTGGCAGTATGGTATAGACGTTATAAAATAAATGTGAAAACAATAGTAAAGGATGCCCAATTTTGGAAGGATAAAATGGAGAAAAATTACTTTCATTTTATTTTCACCGCTTGCTACCGGAATAGGTATAGGAAAAAATATTGGAACCGCGACTTACTCGTAATAAACAAATTAGGGATCCAAATAATGTAACAAAAAAGAAAAATAAAGAAAATGTGCATAATGACCCTAAAAAAGAAGAGGAATAATATATCATTAAAACGTAGTTACAAATTCTGTTATACAATATAATCAGTTTTAAAAATTATGACTTAGTTATTATTTCAATAAATAAAAAAAGTAAGATTTGTTGATTTCTCTTTTGATAAACTATCATGACGACAACAACAATGACATATAAAGTTACATTTTATTATACAACAAGACAATAAATGATGAATATATTAAAAACATTAAAAAAATAGTGTCCGCACGTTGCCCTCCGGTTGAGCATTTGGCGCGAGTTTGAAATTTTAGGAATCGAGTGACGAGTGTCGCTAGCAGGGCGCGGGGTGGAATAGGCGGAGCTATTTTAAGCGTTTATTTTCGATGTGTCGTCTTAAATGACTGATTTATTATAATGGCCTTCTAATGGCGGCTTCTGCTTCTCCGGCGTGGCGCAGCGCGTGCTACCCGTTTAAAATCGATAACTTCAAAGGCGCGGCACGAGCTTGCGCGTCGGTGCGCGGGCGCGCGCGGCGTGCCGTGTGCTTAACGAGATTGAACTCGTTCCAATATAATCAGTTCAGTAACCTGTGACTCGTTCATTACGTCTTAACTAGTCTGACGTTGAGGTACTCTCATGTCTATAAAGATAAGGAGTGGTCTGATGAGACGATTGCTGAATTTTTAATTTTAACGATGTTATTCACCAGCGCCTTTTCTCCTTTTTTTTTTTGTTAATTTTATTAAGAGGGCAAATGCGTTTCGCGTCGAAAACTACATGTTTTTTTTTCCGCGATATCGGAGATTATTTGCTGACAATTAAGGCTTTAGAAAGATGAAATCTTTATTTAGTACATAGCAATGCAAAATCATAGTTTTTAATGACGGTTTTTTAGGGCGAAGACAATCCCTTCACAGTGTTTTACGAAAATATGCATCAGAATTATATTTTAAGTTAAATACAACCATTTTAATGAGCTTAAACATTTTATTTTAAGCGTTATTATAATGGAATATATAGTCTTTTAGTGTATAGCAAAACCTAAATTACGAAAATATTTCGATTTAATATTATAAAATAAAATCACCAAAACTGTCTACTTCAATGTAATTTTTTCCATGTATTTGCTTATAAACATATCTATTTTAATTATTTAATAAAAATACATGTAATGTTAAATATCCAATAAATTTTTTAGCTCGTTTTATTTTGTCAATTATTTTATATAATTATTTTAAAAATACTATAAAACATCATGTGCAGACGCCGTTCGATTTAGTACACTCCAGGTAATCCCAACGACAGGACGTATTACTTTTTCTCACCGACACCGCGCGATCGCGTTGATACACCGATAGGGCTATGTACAGTGCAAGCGTACATTTTAGTGTGTAAGCGATTTATTTAGGTCAACATAATTTGCGTCATTCACTTTAGTTTTTAGCAATGGACAGTTGACGTTGTCGCTCAGAACACGATAGACGCGTTCTATATCATTATCAATATCATTATATAATATCATTATTTATTTTAAATAAAATCATTTTTCCTATCAACTATCATTTAAAGGTGTTCCGTACATCTTAATCCATAGGTCGCTGGTTCAATTCCGGCTCGAAGGACCATAAAGATTATGTTGACCTAAATAAATCGCTTACACACTAAAATGTACGCTTGCACTGTACAGGCTATACTACACCATACTGTAACTAGATACCTATAGCACCATCGAGCATTTTATGTCGCCTCTACACGTTGGCCAACACAGTGGCGAATGGAGTGGCGAATATATTGGCCGAGAGTTGGTGACGGCGTCCACACGTTGGAAGATCGTTCAGTTTACTTCGGTTCGGGCCAATGTGCGGACGAATTTATAAGCACCGTGGCGCAGTGGCTCAGCAATGAGTGAATGAGGTTTGATCCCGCACGGAACAAGTATTTGTATGTCCTACAAATAATTGTTTCGGGTCTGGATGTGTGTCCTTGTGCAATTTATGTTCGTAAACTGCCTGCGCGATACGGGAGAAAATCCTAGTGTGGGGTTAACGTCTTTATAAAAGAATTATAAAATAATAGTGGATATTAATGGGGTTGTAAATAGATATACAATATACGATTAGCTGTATTTATTCCTTACATGCATCATAAACTGGAATAAAAACCATTAATAAGAACTTAACTTATTTTAAAGTTAAAGGAGTTATAATCGATTAGTCTATGTTTTAAAATTGGGTTTTGATTTTAAAGTTTAGCAAAATATGTACTTGCATTTCTATCAGACATTTGATGTATATAAAAAACACCTTATAATTTATTTGGTAATTTAATTATTTTTTGAGAAAGACAAAAACAATAGCAATAAATATAATTAACACTGACTTAATAATAGGTACTAATTATAACTTAGAACATAAATGAAAAACTCATGACGAGCAAAGTGGCTCAGGACCATGCTTTGCGGCAGTCTGTGGAGGAGGATGTTCAGTAGTGGACTTGTGAAGAGCTGTAACGATGATGATGATTCGAAAACTTGCACGATTAAATTATAAGAAATCGACGCTTTTTTATATAGGATAGGGTGACAAACGAGCACACAGTTCACCTGATGGTAAGTGGTTGCTGTAGACAATAGACATCTACATCTATCCTCGATAATGAATCAAGATGCAGATGCGTTGTCGCCCGTGAGGACTAAGATGAAATGCCTCGTTACCTTTAAAAAGTGTCTCTGGTTCTCTACACTCACTATACGAAACACAGCATCATTAAGCTACTATTTTACATTGATATTCTGTGAGAGCGTGGTCCTTCCCCGGTCGAACCGACCCATTCGTGCTACAACTATACTTCTAATATAACTGCATGGTTCTACCACGTATAAACGACGTGCTTCATTTTTTTTTCATTTTAAAATTGTTCTCGTAATAATCTGATTGTAAGTAAATGTACATTATTTTTTTTATAAATAGCTTATCGATTAAAACAAATGTTTAAAAATAATTAAATGACGCTAATTAAAGTAGTAGGAATATTTACAGTTGAAATTGGCACTAAAAGGCTGGTAATTGGGTCATCCACCCTACAAAGCGTGAATATAAAATTTAAATCAGATGCGTGTAATCACTCTGGGAGCTTGTAGCAAACTAAACGCGCGGCCAACGTGTGGACGCGGCGACCAAACTCTGCCAACAATCCTTTGATCTTTTGTAAAAAACCGACACCACACCACACGGATCTCGCGCCAACTTGCGGGCCATCGTTCCAATACATACCAGTGAAGCCCAAACACCCCGTCTACACGTTGGCCAATGCTATTGGCCACCACATTCGCCACTGTGTTGGCCAACGTGTAGAGGCGCCGTTAAACGATTCAGACTTTTATACGCGATATTTTTTTGTAGTAAGTAATTTTGAAATATGTTTATGATTGTAATATTTAAATATTAAATGATGTAATGGTGGCAAATTTTCATTTCATATATATTTTTTTAGAAATTAAAAATTAAGTAATGAACGTACCTAAGCAATTCGGATCAAGTAAAAATAGAAAATCGTTGGCTTTCACCTTTGGCTCCGTGGCGAAGTGACTTGGTAATGAGTTGTAGCGCTGAGCGCCGCGGGTTCGAATCTTACATGGAACAAAAATTTGTATTACCTACAAATAATTGTTCCAGGTCTGGATGTTTGTCCTTGTGAAATTAATGTATTTAAAGTGCCCCAACGATATACTTAGGAAAAATTCCTAGTGTGGAGATAACGTTATGATTAAACAAAGACATGCCATCAAAAACATAACTTGTAAAATAACCAAGTCTCGCAATGATGATACGGCCGAGCCGCAGTTTTGGTCGACATGGCGGGGGCACTACCGTGCCCCCAGATATAAAACATATGAGCCGTGCTTGAGTTGAGTAGCTCAAGGGCGTAGTGCTCGCCGTAAACGCGAACAATCCGAGCTCGATCCCCGCTAGTGTTGCCAGGTGTCCCGATGTGCGCGGGACGTCCCGATTTTCAAGGGTCTAGTGACACGTCCCGATTCACCCTTGATCGGGACGCCAAATGTCCCGATTTTCACTAACCTTGTTATTCTATACTTAACTAACTATAAATAACTATACTAACTTAAATAACTATTCCATAATTTTGACAGCAAAAATGATTATATCTGTGAGCTATTACCACATTAAAATATTTTTACTACGACATTGTCTCACCAGTCGAAAAAAAACCACAAAAGTTTTAAACAGAATTATATTAAAATGAGTGATTTGAAAAATTCAGGGACTGCAAAAAAATAGCAAATAATTCAAAAATGTTTTAATTTGCCTAAAATGAAAAAAAATTGTACGATGAATTTGGATGAAAACTTATTCGTTTATGAGATCAGACCCGGATAATAATTATAAAGCACAAAAATAAAGTAAAGTTACAGTCACAATTTCTCGCATTACTCGCATACTGTGATATTTACAGTTAGCGTTGATCGTCTGAGCTACCACGGCTCTCAATAAAGCACAAAAGGCTACAAAGAAACCTATATTTTGTAGTCATTCTAGTTGTACGGATATGAAAACCAAATCCTCGATTATTTTTACCTTCCGTCCCGAAATTTTACTTGCTAGACCTGGCAACACTAATATCGCCGACACTAATGAAATTGTTACTTTGATGAATGATGTTTACATTATGAAACAGAATAAAAGTTTATCAATTGATATATATTTTATACAATACATATTTTTCAATTAGAACATATACATATTATAATATACTCAATAGGGTGAAAATGTAAAGCCGACTTCAATTTACTAAAAGAATAAAACAATTTTCACATATTAGCCTCCGATTTCTATACACTATATAAGCCATTATATGGAAATTATTTTTTTATTATTTTAGTTCCAATAGTATCAAAGACAGGTATATAATCAAAGATCAAAGTGATTCGTAGGCGTCGTTAGGCAACTATTATAGCCTCACGCTCGCACTGACACGCACACAGAGATAACATTGTAGTGTGCGTCAATATTACGCCATTCCAAAGCGATCGCGTAGATTTCGACTTAGACATATTTGAATATGTGCTCAGTAAATGATATCCACAAAATAAGATAAAAGCGGCTGAAGCAACAGCGATGCCTTCTTCTTCAGTGGCATTGCTCCATGGCTGGAGGTGGCAATTCGACTCACACGACATCAGGTGCGCTGCGCTAAACAGACTGAGTCAGTGGCTTGGAGTTTGGGCAAGAACGCGGCGCGGGCTCGCGCGTGACGCGTGCTTGCGCGTACAAATCAACACGGGCGGCGCGGCGCGTGATAACACACGCAGTGAGAAGCCGCCATAAGAAGCCTTGTTCCTAACAAGGCCATTTGGAAGAGTTCAAAGAAACTTAAGTTCAATCAATATTGATTAAATCTGCAATTCAAAAAATTGGTTTATATGTTATGTAATAAAACTTATTACTTAAATATTTGTTAGTTTCATTTGTCCAGTAAATAAATAAATTATAACTGTTTACTGGTTAGAGTGGTCTTCCATGGTACACCCACCTTATTATACGCACGATTTTCGTTAATAATTAAGTGTTAGTGCCAAACATCTTAACTCTGTGGAATATTTAGTTCTGGGCAGTTTTCCAGTCTTGCTTTTAAGGAATTGTCTCTTTAAACGTTCGCTTTCTTCAGTTCCTACTCGTATCTTTTACAGGACTTGTTTGGTTTCTTATTTTATCAAAGATGTCTCTATCAGCTAACCTAGTATTTCTTGCAAACTTGTAACTTTTTTCTTTAAATATCGTTACTACGATTGACGCTTTTTATGCTATTGCTTTTTATTAGTTATATGTGTCCAGTACTACTCTTTTATTTACGCAAGATAGCGGTGCGAAAACGTTGAGTAACTTTCGAAGAAGTTAAAAGGAATAATATAAGGGGTAAGACCGTAAAATTCAAATTTCCGGTGAATTATGCTATATTTTTGAAAGCTAGCAATATAGTACAAGACTCCATTTTATTCTGCCCCGACTCCAAGTTTCAGCCAGTCGCTCCGAAAAGTAGGGCGTGTGCTGCGCAGTATTTTATAAAACAAGGTAATTTTTGAATTTTTTCGTCTGTCCGGTCTTTCTCTATCACTTTTATTTGCGATTTTTAGAGAGTGGTGGACATGGTGGAGCTCGGCAGCCAGGTGTTTACTGTCACAGATCCCTCGTGCTCTCTGAAACAAAGATTTACCCACGGTAGCTAACTGTGAAGGATGGTGGTGAGAATCACCGTTTAAATATCTATCTGTATGGGTCTTTTTTCTATACACAGTATGGCTAAGATCAGGATTCCAAATTACTAACACCTAGAAAAAATATATATATATATATATATATATAAAAAAAAATATATATATATATATATATATATATAGTAACGTAACCACGGTAACGTGGAGGTACGCCATCTCGTCCCTACCACTACGGTGGTTATAGACGGGCTGGACGCCGCCACGACTATTGAAGAGGTCAAGGAGGACCTGAGAAGGGGCATTGGTGAAGGCGTAGACAGACTCAAAGTGACAATCACGCAACACAATAAATGGGGAGCCGTCTGCACCATATCAGACTCGAAGCCGCTGCGGCTTTGGAGACATTGGGAAGGGTCGAGGTTGGCTGGTTGAACTGCCGAGTCCGCTATTGGGAGCCAGTAGACTGGTGCTACCCATGCCATAGATTGGGCCACTTTGCTAGCTTGTACAGGGCAAACGAGGACCGCAGCGGTTGCTGCTGGCGATGTGTGGAGGCGGGTCATCAGTCAAAGGCCTGTACCAAACCTCCGTGCTGCTATCTCTATGCAGCGGTAGAATATCACCTCAGATCACGTGATAGGTTCTGGACGTTGTGAGTCCTTTCGGGAGATAATCCAAAAGAAAAGTTAAGTTAAGGTGCTACAAGCAAACCCTCAGCGATGCAGACTGGCTCTTGATCTACTGCTTGCACGAAACCTCGACCACAGAGTGGATATTGTTCTGGTTTCGGAGCAATATCACTCAGTGTCCCGATCAAACTGGTTGTGTGACCCTTCCGAAACAGCAGGTATTTGGATCCCGGACCGGGGTCGCTTTCCTGTGAAAGACAGTGGATCGAGAGACGGAATTGTATGAGTTACAACGCCAGCAGTTTCCTTTGTGTCGTGTTACTTCATCCCAAACGAGCCAATAGCTGATTTCCGAAGGAGGGTTGATGATCTCTAGAGTTTTTCGTCGCGGTACAATTGGTGCCATTTCCGAAGCGCTTTCATTTGCTTGGGCTGTCTGGTCGGGCAACAGGAGGACGACGTTTGACGTCAAAAATGCATTTGATTCCGCAAAATGGACGGACATTGTGAAGGCGCTTCGAAAATTAGGTGTTTCTGAGTATCTCATCCGTATCATAAGTGATTACCTATGTGATCGTTTTTTGATATTTGAAACAACTATGGGAGAGATCATGAAGGAGCTGAGTGGGGGAGCAGAATAGGGCTCGGTCTTAGTACCAGAGCTTTGGATCATCCTTTACGATGCACTTCTACGTCTTGACCTACCAACTGAGGTACTACTGGCTAGGTGCACTGAGGACAGCCTGTGCCTATCGAACGGTATCGGAAGCAGCAGTGTTGGTCATCTCAGGTACAATCCCAATCGACCTTTTGGGATTCGAGAGGAAGCTTATCTGGGATGGTCGGCGGGATGGCGAGGAAACGTTGATGGACGTAAGGACTCGAGAACGCGAGGAAACTTTTGTGCTCTGGCAAGGGCGCGTGGGAATCTAGAGTAACCGGGCGTTGGACTCATAGGCTTATTGGACAAGTCCGTGACTGGGCCTTACGGGAACATGGACAGTAAGATTTTTACCTTACACAACCTCTTACTGGACACGGACAGTTCAATGCCTACTTACACCGTATGAAATACCAAAACGTTCCTGACTGCGTGTACTGTGCGGGCGTTGACTCTACCGAGCACACCTTCTTTGTCTGTCAGCGCTGGTTTGAAACACGGCTACGCTGGCAGAGCGAGAAGAGGGTGCTCAGGGACCGGAAGAGATCGTCTCTTGGATGTTGGCAACAAATGACAACTGGACAGCGATGACGGGGTATGTTTTTTTTTGGATACTCATTTCACCTGCTGTTATTTCTTTTACAGCACCCTTGATATCTGTTTTTTTTCCTGTGTTTTCTTTCTGTTTTTTTTTTACCTTAAACATGAAGTAATTCTAACGCGGTCCCGTGGTCCTGGGTACTTAAGAGAGAGAAGGTTTTAGTGGGTAAAATCCCACACTATCGATCTAACAAACACTGACCGCTGTTTCTTTTGAAGATTTCCTCCTCTCACTAAAAAAAAAACATTTATCTTTGGTATTACTTAGTGTATTATCAGATGACCGCCAATTATTTAAGGGCGCTTTTCCTTTTCAATCAACAGCTGGCGTTACACTAGGTGAACTGTTCACGTGAAATTATGATGAAGAAGAGGAGGATATTTTAGCTAAAGTTAAATCCATCATTCATTCAGAGAGTCTTCCCATGGGTTGAAGAGACTGGAAAGTCATCAATTGATCCAAGGAAGAACTCTTCGGCAGGAAAATGGAACACAAGATCCTGAATACGTCACCATCCCATCAGTGAAGCTGGTTAAAGCCTTCTATCCTGAAGCGAAAGCAATCGGCGGAAAAGCCTACAAAAATGATTATTAGACTAGGACTGCAGGGCCCTTATTTCTAACACAAACCAAGTAGCAGCAAAACTGCGTGGGTCTTCTACGCAGGCAGAAATATTCAAGTAAGCGGGCCTCTATGCGACCCGACTCTAGCCGTCGAGCACAGCATGAGAAAGAAACAGCGATAGGCAGGTCGTTTAGGGAGGGAACAGGATAGATGATGGATACACACACTAATACGTGAACGTAAATGGAAGAGGTAATGATTTCTTATATTTACGCGAACATTGCACATGATTAAAACTACTTTGACGGATTTTATCGCGTTTATTTTTACTTTTTATTTTTAATTAACGACGTTTCGGGCGCTTTCCAGCACCCATGGTCATGGGGGACTGAGATGACTGACGTCCCGATGTCATTGTTAAACCCGGAGTACCTTCAGCTTTTTTAATTATTGTTTATGGTCCGATCTATGCAAAATGAACTGACTATGTCCTGAGGTCTTGCAGTGGTATGCTTGGGTTTAGTTTTAATTTTATTGATTATAGGATCCCAAGCAGGTGGTAGTACCCAGCCTCCTTCTCTATTGAAATTAGGATGTGGTCAGGCCAAAATATTTTTTTAGTTTTCCTGTCAAGAGATTATCAGTAGTAGCAGTCCAGATTTAGGAAGTTGATGGTGTTTCACCCCCGTGCCACGGAAAGTATGATAATCCTGCGCCTGATCTCTCTCCAGTCGTGTCGAATTACCGTTCCATCGGACTATTGTAGAGAATAGAGAGTGCACCTGTGCTTACGTATATACTTGGGCACTAAAATCCTGTCCTGCACAGATGACTAGTCTACGTTGAGACTAGCCGCCGTGACCGAAATCGGTCTGGATAATATTATTATTAATATATCAAATAAGTTTAAACAAGCTTTTAGTAAGGAAATAAATAAAAAAGATCTTATATTTGTTTTCAATGTTATATTTTTATTTTGAATTACGTGTACATGTAGTTCATTTCAACGTGTATTACTTGCAGCGAGCACATTCTAAGCTTAAGTACTTATATAAACCAAACAAGCATTGTGTCTAATCAACGGGACCGATAAACAAAGCGATGGCATTCAAAATGGCGGTGTCTTTGTCGAAATCCGGTGCAAGTGGTGCATTGACGTGAAATAATAACTCCTCACGAGATTCGTTGCTGTAAACAGGAACTTCCAGCAATCTAGACGAAGTCAATGTTATTTCAGTACTCTGAAAAAGGAGCATACATCACAGACGTTAGTATGATACTGTGATAATGAAATGAGTTTAAATATGGAGGATAGAAATTAGTAGCAAATAAATACACACATCTATACTATAATACATTACAATATAATAAGTCGGAAGACTTCTTTGTTTCCGTTTCTTTAAACACCCTAATATCTGGAACTAAGAGTCCGATTAGAAAAAGTATTTTTGTTTATTATAGCCAGCTTCATGAGGAATAGTGTAGGCTACACCTCTCAGCTAGCCTAAAATAAGGAAGTCGGAGGAAAAAGTGCTCCCGAAATAATTTATCCGCGTGTGCTGGCGTAATAGTTAGCGTTACGTAAATACAATGTTACACGAAAAAAAAGAAAGTCCGCAGTACCAATACCATGTGCCTATTCCTTATACATACGCCACAGTAAGGTAATTTTGTGACAATAATTATGGAAAATTAAAAAGTGATTAATGAGTGTTATTATGAGGCATGACATATTAATTCTTACGAACGAAACTTACTTTATTAACAAGACAATTTTATGAAGATAATCTTTACTCTTTATAGTTTAAGACGCAATGAAAAATTAAAACAATTTTTTTTCTCCTGGTCTTCGCTGTGCGGTCGATAGACACAGGCATAGAAGGTTGCCTCCACACTAGTTTCCACCAAAAGCCAAATTGCAGAAAACCCAGAAACCTCAAAGCAACGAAAACCGCACGACAAGAACCGAGAGAAACAAGCAGTGGAAGGATCAGCTTCTCTAGTCAAAGTGTCATGTCATGTGATGTCGCGCAGCTCAGACGCGTGATGTACGCGGGTGAAACCGCGGGGCACAGTTAGTATTTATATAAAGACTAATGTCGTTTTACAATAGTACCTATAGTGTCCAACTAGCAAGCAACTAAAAATATATATAAAAATATGGGCTATTTTTGTCAGACAATTTTTACAAATATCCTGATTTTATACTGATAGGTGTGTGTGTGTGTGTGTGGTGTGTGTGTGTGTGGTGTGTGTGTGTGTGTGTGT